>VSDK01020427.1:35726-52616 GCA_009767595.1 Symbiodinium kawagutii
CTCCAGGCTGCCCTTGAAGCGGGCCCCAAGCTTCTCTTTGGTGGCCCATTCAGTGAGTTCGGCAAGGGTGAACTGCTTTTTCTCATCCTCAGCCTCCACAGAAGCAGCTGCAGTTTCCACCGCAGCCATTACTTCCTCCGCTTGATCCATGGCATCCATGGCTGTCGGACAGGCAGTCTGAACTGCCAATTGAATGCGCACGACTCTGACGTTGTTGTCTTATGCATGTTTGCCATTCATAGGCATGATCTGTGGTCGCTCGTTTTTTGTTGACATGATCTACGTATAGTTTTGATACTGATCACTTCTAATTCATCCATACCTAGCATTGCACCCTCCAATTCTGGGAGCTGAACTTGACCCAAACCTCGTGAGCAATTGTGTGCAGTGATCAAGACCTGTGCATCATACAAGAACTTACAATGGTACTCGGCAACTCGGTGAGTCCGGGCACTAAGAATGCAGCAGCCCTGTTGGACAATGAGAATGCTGAACTGTTCAGTAATAGGCAGCATCTAATCGGACAGGCTTCTCACGAGAGACAGCCTAAATCCCATGTTTCTTTCGAGATTTCAGATATTTTAAGATGTTCAGTGCGGATCAGTGCGGTGCTTTCACGCGAACCTGATTCGATGGGGTTTGGCTTCGTGTCCGAACTTGTTGCACCGACTGGCCTGACACTTGGGTCTCCGCTTCGTAGACATGGCCGTAGGTGCCCTCACCCACCTGGAGAAGCAAAGAATGCAGTGGGCTCGGGGCAAGGGAAAACGAATGTCAGTGGCAGATATGTTTTCCCATAGTCATGCAGACATAGCAAAACATTTTTTTCCGGAGCAAGGCAATCATTTGGACACCTCCTGATGAGACTCGAACATGGGGATTTGAATGGATTTGAAATCCCCAGTCAATGAATGCACACGCACAAAATTTGAATGTGACAAGAGCATCTCAAGTGAGGTGAACTATTGCCCATCAAAGATCTGCAAATTGAGTCATGTTGACCCCAAGAGAAATAAATAAAAAGGATGCGGGAGTATGAGCTCGAAAATCGCCCTGATTCCTTTGTGGGGCAAGAGAACAAACAGCGGGCACCCTGTCACACTGACGCTGCGAATACAGGAAGATCCTTGTGTAATTAGTTCCACGGAACTTGTGGATTAGTTAGTAGTGCTTGATAGTGGCTAATGGTAGCTAGTGGCGGTCAAGGGTTGATTGATGGTGTTCAATCGTGGTTCGTAATGGATGGTAGTGGTTCCTATCAATCTCCCCGAGAGAATCTGACTTTGGAGAGGATCCCATAAATTCCAGTGGGAGGACCCGGGGGGTTCCTAGATTAGGGGGAATCCATTTCTGGATTCTGGCAATCACTCTTTAGGTGATACCAAAAATTTCCGAACGACTGTGGTGGAGCAGTGGAACATGGAGCTGCATCATATTGCATCATAGCTCATGACCTCAACCTGCTCAGCGGAGCCTGGCGCAGAATCCGGTGATGGTTGGTCAAGCTGGTCTTCAAGTGAGATGCGAAGACCTCGGCACAGCTACGCTGTCCAACGGGGGCTCCATCTTCCACGTTGCTGGAATTTGATAAGACAAAGCCCAGTTCATAATAGAAGTCAACATCATTCAAGTTTTTTGATTGGCAAAAGCCAGTTGGTTGACCTTCAAATGAAGAGCAGTGAAAGCAGTGAAGAGCACGATTAGTTTGAAGGATTCGGGTGCGTACGTCTTTGTTCTTGACTCAGAACCCTGTGAGTTCTCAAAATAAGCTAAGGTGGTATCCCCAACAGCAAGAGCCACAGATCTGAATGATTCCGCGCGTATTTTTTTTGCGGCATATTGGTATGTAACAAAGAAATCTGAGGCATGATCACGATGGCATGCCTAAGAAGCATTCACTGAGTTTGTGTAAATATCGCCCAGGCTGCTTCTGCGCAATCTCATGTTTTACTTCCAGAACGTTCCTGAACTTTCCACCACCTTGCCTGAACTCCCCACAACATTTCGGAACCTCCGGAACCTGAGACTGGAAGCTGCGCCGCAACTTCCCGGAACCTTCCGGAACCTTGCCTTACATCTGCACGAACTTACCGGAACCCTCCGAAACCTTCCGGAACCTGGCCTACCATCTGCACCGGACATCCTGGAACCTTCCGGAACCCTCCCGGAACCTTCCAAAACCTGGCCTGCCATCTGCACTGGACTCCCCGAAACCTTCCGGAATTTTCGGAACCTTCCGGAACCATCTGCACTGGAACTCGGAACTTTCCAGATCCCTCCGGAACCTTCTGGAACCTTTGCACCAGAACTCCCCGAAACCTTCCCGGAACCTTCCGCAACCTTGCATGGCAAACTCCCTGGAACCTTCCAGAACCCTGCGGAACCTTCCGGAACCTGGCCTACCATCCACACCGGAACTCCCCGGAACCTTCCGGAACCTTGCCTGGCAACTGCACCGGAACTCCCCGGAACCTTCCGGAACCTCCGGAACCTGAGCCTGGAAGCTGCACCGGCTCACACCGGAGCTTAACTGGGCTGAAGACCCCATAAGCTTACGCTGTTGGGGAAAAACGGATCTCCAACCCGCGTTTGTCTAAGTAAAAACTTGGTGATTGTGAATCATTCTTGTAATGCGGATCTCTATTATATAGGATAATCTATTTCTTGACTGAAGGATATGATGATATTTTAGATCAAGTAATCATTTGTGTATCAAGAAGGATCTCTCATCAATATGGATATCCTACTTTTACTATTCTCCCTATCTGCGATGGGAGATCCATAGTGATCATCCACTTCCATTGCTATTGCAACCATGATAGTCACCGATGAAGACGAATGATCATATTTCAAACCGATCACTAGTGATGCATACTGATACTTTCCTGCAATGACCATTCACAACAACAAAATTACGATGATCTCCCATCTTCAACCATCATCAGCAATATCAATCATAGTGAAGCAGCATTAACCACTATTGATTGAACATTACTAACCAACACTAACGAGACATCAAGCAGCCTTCGCCAGGATAACCACCACATTGGCAGCTTCACCATGCCGCCAAGGATCTCGTCTCCGTGCCATTGCCCAAGCACTGGCAGAGTAGGACCGGCTCGCACGCCTTCGGCACCCCACAGGGATTGGTGGGTTCCGGTTTGGTTGGATCATTCGCTAAGCCAATTGATCATGAAGCATCATGACCCACCATTAATGACCATGAACCACCACGAACCACCATGAACCATAATCATTGAGCATTCAACAAAATTATGGTGAATGGTGGTTAATGATGGTCAGTCGCTAAGGGTTGCTAAACATTTTGGCTAACAATAGCAAACATATGTTGATCATGGTTGATGAGTTGATGACGAATAATAAACCATCGAAGGTTGAGAAGCCATTTGGCAACTTAGCCAACTAGCTCGTAAACTTATGCCAACTAGCTTTGTAACCTGATGATAGTTGATTGGTAGTCAACTTAGCTTGTAAACCTCAGCACCTTAAATCACACATTGCTATTTCTCGGACGTACTTCAGCCATTTGGGTGGTTGATAATTCTGGGCCGTCTCCTGAAACATCTTCAAATACTGGTTGAATGACTTGGACTTATCCCACTGGGCAAACAAACATTTGGGTACAAACTGGGCTTGGCTGGAATCTACATGACCAACAACAAAAAAGGCAAGTAAAAAAAAGCAGAAAAAAACACAAAAAGAAAAACAACTAGCTCCGATGAACTAGAAATTACCTCAGAAGCCTTACTTGGTTATCTAGTTGATTATGTAAGGTTATCGAGTTGATCTCTAAGTAGTACCATGTAGTAGCGTACTAATCTCATATACCTTACTAATCTCATTAGTCTGATGACTTTCATCAATCCTCATTTTTCATCTCACTATGCAGGAACTTACTAATCTCATTGATCTCATGAGTCTCATTCTCCTCCATTTGTTGATGGCTTTCATCGCCTGCCAGGCCCTTCACGTCCAACGTTGTGCAGCAGCAGCGCAGCTCAGGGCCCCCACCAATCTCCGATCTCAATGCCGCCATTTTCGAGCTGCCTGGCGGGACATGCTGGGACGCAACGGGTGGTGTACTGTTTGGCCCAACCACAACCGATCAGAATATTAACGACATAAACCACCACGAACACGGTGCATACATTTACATTTACGTTCAGTGTGTTCAATTGATGTAAGCTGATTTACATTGATTAATCAATTCAACTAGTACCCTCTGGTAATCTATAAATACTGTAAATATAACAATGGAAAACACATGAAAATACACCAATCATAGTGGGCTTCCTAGGGTTTCTCCATAAAATATGGTAATTTTCCATTGCTATGTATTGCTATTTTAGATCAGCGGAGTGTAATGATAGTGAAGTTCCCACAGCCTGGACTGACCACGCCTGAAGGAATCACCCAAGACGTCTGGCTCCGGGATGAACTGACAAGGCGAGAAACTGTGGGTTGTGGCGAGGGGCAAATGAACCAACAGGTCCAACGATTTCATGACTTTCAACTTCTTCGGGCTGAAAATTTTGGCATATAAAACTGAAAAAGGGTTCTTGACATGGAAGAAAACATCCCACACGGAACAAAACATCCCAGCTGCTGATTGAAACTCGATTCCACCTCAGAGTCACCAACGATCTCTGAAGATCTGTGAACGCCTCCAATCATTCCCGACTTCCAGATCTCTTTCGGGGAATTGGCAGGGGACTTCCAGGCACGGATTAACCACAGTCAGCAATGAAAACATGGCCTCTGTTGTCTACAACTTCTGTGGTGGCTGATCTCGCTTAGGCCATCAGTGGTGACTGGGAAAAGTTCGTGTAGATACACATCCACAAGCAATCTACAAGCAACTTGGTGTACCCAGTGGTGTACCCTGCAAAGCTCGTGTCAGATCATTACCGTACCGATGCGAACGCCTATGCCATCCATGCGTTTCCGCCGCCATGGCCTCATTCTCACGTCCCGAGACGGAGGTGTCGCAACCGCATTGGATGAAGCCTCCAATCCTCAGCGATGCGTCGCTCAATCGCTTTTCCGTCTGCTTCTATGTCTATTCATCCACCCACCTACCTATCTATTGATCTATTGATCTATTGATCTATTGATCTATTGATCTATTGATCTATTGATCTATTGATCTATTGATCTATTGATCTATTGATCCATCCATCCATCCATCCATCCATCCATCCATCCATCCATCCATCCATCCATCCATCCATCCATCTCTCTCTGCAACTTATATGTACATAGGACTGTACACATGCGTGGGACTGTAGTGCGTACAAATCTTTGTAAATATGCACGTATGTGCGTCTGTACACCTGTATGTGCACCAATGGAGACATCTGTCGCTTTAATATTCACAAAATTGGACATGAGTTTGGTATCATTGCAGTCACACATATGGTTGGTTATATTTAGTTGGGACACGGGTGCAAGTGATCAGTTGTTGCCCAAAATGAGTGCAGTTTGGGTCGCAGGAGTAGTGTAGGGGTTAACATCACTACCAAAAAACAGTTCTCTCAAGCGAATTTCAAAATCCTTTCCCGCTGGAGAGGATTAGTAGTCCTTGTAGTCCACAGCAGGATCCTCCACATCTGTCCTGTTATCGTTATCAACCATGAAAATGGAAGGCTTAACTATACAATTAGTGGGCACGCGTACTGGTTGGTTTCCACAAATTGCCATCGGTATACCCTTGTCCATCATCGCGTCGACATGGTGTCGACCATGTTTACACCCTATAATCATATAGATTCGAGCAGCGCAGTGTACATCTTGAAATGTAACGATAACCAAGGGAAATGTCAGTGGATGGCTTATGACCATTCCCCCGTTTAACCAGGTAAAAAGAGAGAATAATCGACCATGATTTTTGGTTTTGTTATCCTTGTCACTCACCATCACGATATGGCCATGATCAATGGTCAAGCACCATCATTCAACCAATCATTCATCATTAATCGCCCAGGGTCAACTATCAATAGAACTGCTCATATCACCGGTATATAACCACCCCCGGAATCAACCCCATCGACCATCAACACCAGGATCAACCAGCATAACCAGCAACAACCAGCACCACCGTGGTCACCCTTCACCAAGGTCAACCACGATCCACCACTCACCACGGTCCACTGGACATCTGCTCCAAGCTACGAATCTTGGTTGCCCAAAGCTTGACCCATGACCTGGAGCAGAGCAACAAATCCAATTGTTATCGGGAAACATTGGACTATGATGATGGTTCATGATGCTTCGCAATGGTTCATGGTGGAGAATGATGGTTTAAGTCTAAGTTCATTAATGTTTGTTCATCATGGTAAATGATGGTTCTTGCTGTTTTCTGGTTCATGTCGGTTGTTGGTTCGGCTGTACCATCAACCATCCGGACTCCCTATTGGCTGGGTGGTTTGGCTATTTGACGTGGGGTGCCATCGTCCATGGGAAAGAAATGCAGATTTGAAATCGGGGCCCCGGAGTGAACGCGCAGCCTGTAAGTCCATGTGCATGTATTCACATGTATTGGCAAGATGGACATGTACATAGAGATAAAGTCATGAGCACGACAAATCAAGATAATCAAGGTTGTGGACACACTTCGGCGAACTGGCAAAGGCAAGCAAATTCTACGTGGCGAAGCGCGCTGGTAACGAAACATCATCGGAGTCAAATACCAGCATGTTTGACTCTGAATCCGCTCTGTTTTTTTGCAAACAGTTCTACACGGTTGGACACATATGCCGAGTGAAATCTTTCTTAATTCGAGGCTTGAACTTCAGATCTGGGAACAAACGCAGCGATCCACTAGATGTGAGCAATCAAAGTGAGATCAACGATGATGAAAAGAAGAAGCAATCCACAATCGTGCACGTGATCATGTCGATGTCCCACACTAAGGTCCGTCCACGCCATAGGGTCGGTTGACAGGTGATGTCCCTATGACGCCCCTAATTCCCAGGTTGTCCAATCCGAATTTGCACCTGGCCATCAGCACTGGTGAAGAACTCCGTGTTGAGCCAAGGCAGCCAAGGCCAACACATCCACATCAACAAACAAGCAACAACAAAGGCAGGCTTTAGCTTGTTGGGCCTTGGAAACATTGATGAAAACACAGCCTAAGAACAAGTTCTGTTTGCTTCTATTTCCATTGTTTTTGTTCCCCTGAAAGACTAGTGACTAGACTCGCGTGGGCCAATCCACTTGGGTGTCAAGCCATAACCCCTTCTGTGTACTTTTACGAAACCCAGCAGTCAAACCTACCAGATGCTCACCAGTGACCAGGACAGAAGTGGATGGGTAGGATGGCTGCATGCCATGCATTAAGATTCCTTCACTGCATGACAACCCTGATGAAACTTCATGAAGGTTGATCGTCTATGTCTGGTGGATGTCATGTGCCCTTTGCACATTGATTGTGGATGATTGTGGGTCCTATATAAATTCACACCAATGTTATGTACGTTATGTGCCCTAAGTTCGATGGTTGGGAATCGATGCGAAGAAACCAAAATCCGAGCTTCCGAGAATTCTTGGCTCTCTTCATCCACCAGTTCAAGTTTCATGTCTGACGATGAGCTTCTACGTGCTAGAATTCATCATTGAGACTGAGGAGAATCTGGCATCTCCTTTTTTCGTCCGTTGTTGTCAGCCTGTTTGACGATGCACATCCCTTGGGTTCGTACAGGCAAATGACTATCTCGTGCCTCATTTGGGCAAATCGCTCTAAAACGTTGCAAATACCATATGAAACGCCACTTCTGGAAAGCGTGCCTTTTTCGTGAATCGCAGGCGAACTCCATAGATTTAGAAACCACCTCCAGAAACGACATTGTTTTTGAGCGTGACCAGTTTGATTGCCCAATATCATTGGAATTCACATGTTTCTCAGGCAACCCTTGGAACAACCAATCAACATGTTAGTGTAGCGTTTAGTATGTTTTTTTGATTTCTTGCCATTTGCTAATGTTGAGTGGGTCATCTGATCACTGGCCTGTCTCTTGGGCAAATCGCAGGCGAATGCCTTTTCATATTTCATATGTTTCTTGCAACCCGAGATAATCCCAGATACAAGAATCACAGCTGTATGTGCCTATCACATAGTGTCACACAAAGA
The DNA here is from genome assembly GCA_009767595.1 of Symbiodinium kawagutii. NCBI lineage: Eukaryota > Dinophyceae > Suessiales > Symbiodiniaceae > Symbiodinium > Symbiodinium kawagutii. The sequence continues at coordinate 43,876 of VSDK01020427.1, forward strand.
TATTATCCCAAAGTAGCACTGACACATGTGGATACATACAATCGACCATTTCATACAAGTATGTGCAAAGAATTGTCAGGCTAATGGTAAACGTATTGCCAGATCTTTCTACTCCACAAGGTTTTTCCTTCCAAAACGGCCATAAAAATGAATTTTCCCTACCTCGTCCGTACCTCGTCCGGGGACCTCGTCCGGTTCAGGTTTGGATTTGTACTCCCAGGTGACAAAGTCGTTGCGTTTTTGACAAAAATCATCCATGCCTATAGGGAGAGCTCTTATGGGGGTCGCTGCGAGAGGGTGTGCTCCTTGCGGACTTGCATATCCCAAATGTTGAGGGAAGTGGTTGTGACCAAAATTAGTGAGCATGTTGAGTTTCAAAGTTTGATGTGCCAATGGCAAGCTGCGGCAAAACATAATTATTGCTGTGCTACTAGAGGTTGATTCTGGCATGGGTTTATATCAACTCCGCATAGGCACACTAGATGTAAGGCACACTAGATGGTTCTGCTGCTGCTTCTGCTGCTGGTTCTGCTGCTGCTGGTTCTGCTGCTGCTGGTTCTGCTGCTGGTTCTGCTGCTGGTTCTGCTGCTGGTTCTGCTGCTGCTGGTTCTGCTGCTGGTTCTGCTGCTGGTTCTGCTGCTGGTTCTGCTGCTGCTGGTTCTGCTGCTGGTTCTGCTGCTGGTTCTGCTGCTGGTTCTGCTGCTGCTGGTTCTGCTGCTGGTTCTGCTGCTGGTTCTGCTGCTGGTTCTGCTGCTGCTGGTTCTGCTGCTGGTTCTGCTGCTGCTGCTGCTGCTGCTGCTGCTGCTGCTGCTGGCAGACAACAGTTGAACCATTGATTTTGCAGCGTTTAGATGCAGTTGTCCAGCCCCAAGGCATTTGTTTTGAATCCCGAATGGTATATTTAGATCACTAGCGTTCCATTGGTTTTTGGATGTTTTTGCGACAAGAAATGTCAGTCAGGAGACGTTTTCCCATCAGCGTTCCATGGTGTTTTGGATTTAGGCATGCTTTAGGCATGCTTTCTTTCAAACAGCGTTTACATTGTGATTTGACATCAAGAAAGGGTCGGGGCATGCTTTAGGCATGAGATTGTCGGTTACCTGTAGTCATCTCCAGCTTTTGGAGATGCTGGGAAATGATTTGCCATGTTGCCGGAAAAATTGGGTTGCAAGGAAATATCCTGCCAACAGGGGCTCACTATTCTCCTTCTATTTGATATCTCCAAGCAACAAACCAACAAAAACCTTTTGTACTCGAGGGATATTTTGGGAGGACTTTCAACCAATGGAATTCAAAATTAAAGGGGGAAGTGGTACCAAGTGGCCAACACGTCAAAGGCATGTAAATAGCAACTCAAATAACTCCTCCGATATTCACCATGTGACTATTGAACACGAAGGATATCGGCAATTGGTCAAGCACCCAACAAACCAAGTATAGAAAACACTTTCAAAAGACATTCATTTGGACATCATTAAGATATCAGCAGTAAAATATCAAGCGAACCGGGACCTGTTAAAGCCACCAAGCTACCTCTTCTTTTTCGTTTCCGAATCGCGCCAAATTTGCACTTTGGCCGTCCCATTTTTGGACGATGGCACGCTCCGCTTTCTGCCTTCATGAAGACAGAGTCATTTTCCTCAGCCGCCAAGCGGTCCCGGTTGATTTAGACCCACATGGAGCAATAGATTGCAGTAGATAGCAATGGCGTACCAGTAGCAATAGCCTTCAGTCTCCACTTAACACGATCACGTTTCTAAGAAAATTGGTTGATGCTTTTGCTGATCAGGTGGTCACTATCCAATCAGCCATTGATTGCCGATTGATAACCCTCGGGGATCCTTGGGGTCTGCGAGAGCTTGTTTGGGTAAACCATTGGGCAATGTTGAATGATTAATAAACACCACTAGTCAACACGGTCGGGGAGTGACGGTCATGAATAACTCCAAGAAAAATAGGAAGCCTTGCCATGAGCAGCTGTATCACATTGCACCAGCTGCAGTTTAGCAGTAACATTTCTGTGGGGCATGGGTTTGTGATTGTTCGCTGCAAACCCCACATTTGCCAGCCCTTGACTGAGAACATTTCCCAACGCTCAAATTTCTGCGCAGGGCCATTGTTTTTCAGCTTCTGCGTTATCAACCCCTAAACCTTCAACCCTAAAACCCTAAAACCAACATCTAAAACACTAAAACCCTAAAACCAAAACCCTAAAACCCTGAAACCAAAACCCTAAAACCCTAAACCATAAATCACTGCGTATTGCCGGTGTTTTTGCAACTTCTCCGAGCCATCTTGACCTTGCACAACATCATCCACTGCAGTGCCGTGTTATGGGTGTGGGCGAACGTGGGGTTTGGAGGGTGATTGTTTACAGGAGTGCGGTGCAAGCAGAAACGCGCATCTGTTATGAGGAACTTCCATAGCTGGCTTCATGCCTACTGAAAAGTGATAAATCATCGCAAGCATCACGGGACAATCTAGAACGGAGCAGCCTCTGGGTCCGAAATCTCTGAATCAATGACAAGTTTGGAAGACCCCCATCCCCCATCGTCCCCCGCCCACAAATCTCTTGATGACTCAGATCTATTCTATGCAATGATTGGGGATCCTCTCAAACATGCATTCCTCAATTGCGAACCTGGATCGTTGTGAGACCTTCACCCGACTTCAGGAATACTTCAGGCAGTGTTTTCGCAGGTGAACTCGGTTGGAAGAATCCCATAGGCCTTGTTCCATCCCAGCTTTAGGAACTCAAGAAGACCCTCATCGCAGCTCAGGCCAAAGCTCTCGGGCGATCAATGCAGCCTTGGTGTCGTGCTTGCGAGCTATGCAGGTGTGGTGCCCCAAAGCTCACCCAAGTGCTCATAAAGTTCCTGTTGAGGATGCTGAACCATCAATGCTTAAACCATAAGCTCTGTATTATATAGTAATAATTTAACCACAATTTACTATCAGCAACCATAGCTTTAAAGCTTAATTACCCTTCACTAACCAGCAGCCAGTAGTCAAACATTCTGAACCATAATCAATCATTCACAACCTTAAGCATTAACTCACCATGAACTCACCGCTCCCAACCACTTTCCAACCATCAACGGAGATATAAGTTCATAAATGTTCATAATGTGATCCCAAATATAGTAATCTACTCTGATCAAAGGATTTTCAGTAACCGCTGTTGGACCTATCCACAAGCAAGATCAAGAATTGCTATGAGGGCGAAACCTCAGCCATTTGAACCATCCCAGTGATTGCCATCTTGGGACTTGCTTTTTTTTCCATCACCGCAACAGGAAATTAATCCGTGTAACAGGTCTCAAGAGACACTTCTGCGCTGTACTTGAACTCTATAGGCCAAAACAAGAATCATGAGAGGGACAATCAGAATGACGGCTGCATTACCAACCATGGCCAGCATCATTCACCATCATGGATTAAGCATCATCAACCTAAATTATCAACCATCATATTTGCCATCATGAGCAGCACCAACAGCTATTAAACATCAATCCACAATCATAAACAACCAATCAACGATGGATTGTCCATCGACTAACCATCAAACAACAATGAACTAACCATCAAGTTGAGCATTATCAATCATTCTCAACCATCAATTAACTGATTCATCGTTAAAAAACCATTGATTAACCATCAACTAACCATTGACTCACCATGACTGACCCATTCTCAAAGGGTAAAATCAACCTGCCAAATCGATGAACCATTGATGAACCATCAACTAACCATTGACTCACCATGACTGACCCATTCTCAACGTTGCCAAATCCTCAAAGCTCGGCACCGTGGCCCACCGTAGCGGGGATCCCCAGGGCAGCCGCACCGAACGCTGTGGGACGACTTCAAGGCCCTGCGTCGGCCGCTGCTGCCGCGCTCGCGCTGGGCCAAGATGCTGCTCTTCTCCTGCGCCGAAGTGGACCTCGAGGGGTTCCGTTTCTGCATTCATTGAATTCAGTGCTTAGGATTTTAAAGATGAACGTATGATAACGTATGTAAGATTATTAGTATTTAAGGATTCTAAAGAGAAAGTATTTATGATAGTATTTAAGATTGTATTTAAAATAATACTATTTATGCATGTATGTATAGTATTTGAAACGTTTTTATTCAAGATAGAGCTTCATGATTGACGGTGGTTAGTGATGATATGATCAATAGATATCAGTACTTAATGCTACTTAATACTTGTTGATAGTGGTTGATGATGGCCAATGACTGGTCATCAGCATTCAAGAACCATCCAATCTTGGGAGTTTTGCCCCAACAGGTCGGGTGAAGGGACCCGTAGCAAGGTGTCAAGAGTGGCCTCTTGTTGTGACATTTCAATATAGCTGAGCTGGTTTTGGAAACTTCGGCCCCCCCTCAAGCAAGTACTGTAGGCAATTCTCCGGTGTCTTTCTTAGGAGGTCACCGAAAAACAGTACCAGTAGCTTCTATCTGTGTGGTTGGCTGGAAAATTATTTGGTTTGGTCGTATATGATTATGTTCGCCAGCTTCCTCAACGCATTGAAACACCATGATGGGAACTTAACCCATTCCGCTGTCCTAGGTATTTGCCATACTGGGCACCACTGAACATGCATGGCATGCATTGCATGGGGTCCTCCCTGTATCAACTCAAAGAATCAAAGACATCAGCAGATTAAGCCGAGCTTGGGGGATTCAACAGGAAACCGTAAGCAGCAACAAGAGTTCCACCGCTGGTTAACGTGTAGTCCCAAACCATGGCTGGCAATGACCCCGGTTAGATGTTCGGTGGAACAAATCCAATCATGAACCAACAATTTGCTCATGTTCTCCTCAATTTCCTGCAGTCACATGCTGATTGATGTCTGGTTATGTTGCGTTTGCAGGTCTTTGTTGGTTCCAAAACCACCATTCGCCAGGTGAATCTACCCCCAATTTTCGCAAGAGCTTCTCCTTCACTTGGCACAAGTTCTTCTCCAGGAGCAACGACCTGCACGTTGCGAGCTGAGTTGCCGAAAATCGGAGTGGTTGCACCGGCTTTTGCTGGAAAGCCCCAAGAGAATCTCTTCCAAACCAAGCAATACAACGATTCATTTCACAATTTCACAATGATCAACTACAAGTTCTGGGAAAGCTCAGCCGAACGGACAGCATGGAAAGATTCTTGACGCTTCTCTTTTCACTATCAATAGTTGGGATCACACACATACATCACCAACTCCGTTGTCTTTCATTGTTCTCTCAAGTTCTTTCCGGATTCTTACCCTATCTATTCATACTCTGTATCTTACTGTTGTTTCAACCTCTGTCCCATTCGTTCTCCCATGTTCTCCCCCTATCTTAGTCGCATTCCCCTATCTTTTGTAATCTCATTGATTCATATCTTATCATTCTCCACATATGCCTTGCTGCATTTCAACCTTATCATACAGCTATCTGCACTATCCCTACCGATTCTTTCATTCACATCTTATTATTGTTCATTATCAGCAATATCATTATCATCATTATTCATTATCATTATCATATTATCATATTAGATCTCGTAAATCATTTCATTCAATCTATTTCTGCACATCTCTGCGGTGTAACTCTGATTGTTCGCTCTGCCCCGCTGGGATCCGCGCATCAAAATGAGGAACTCCGGGAAGTCCACAGCGATGCCTCGGAAGATCCACTGTTGGGGTCAGTTCCGCCAGGCGACCGTGGGGTCACCCCTTGGGGTCACCCCTTGGGGTCACCCGGGTGAACCTGATGAGCACCGGTGGATATTGGTGACGTGTGGGGGAATGAAATGAAAGCCAAACATCATGAAGAAATCATCATATCATGGTTAATGATGGCAAACAATGGCAATGAATGACAAGGATCAATATTGCTTGGGTGATCTTGGTTGTATCTACAAAGGGTGTTGCGGAAAAACACGCAAAGGATACGAAGAACATCCGGTTACAGGGTTCAGCTGCGGACAAACACAAAAATCGGTCATGGTCATTCGGTATGACAAAGAGTACTCAACGGAAATCCGGAAAATGAAGATGTAAATTCAGGAGCTCAGAATGCTGACAGAGTAGCCACACATGCAACTTCAACAGCTCTTTTCTTTTCGGGAAATTGTTTGGCAAAGGTAGCGACCTGCAGGGACACCAACTGCTCTCTACACAGCTTGTGGCTGTCAAAACCAGTAGTTAAACATTATTCTCAGTGGCCAATGATGATTGATGACCACACAATGATTCAATGCAATCATGAACAAACATTTCCATCGCTGGCTTGCCCTACTTATTTCGGATGAATGACTCAAGGACGTTTCATAATGATCCAGAATGGTTGATAATCATCACGGACACTGGTTCGTAAACAATGATCGTTGACCAACGACAGATCAAGCTTGATGTCTAGTGGGCTTGACACAAACGCAACATATCGACAAACTATACCAACAAGGACATTTTCACCAGCTCAATGACCATCACGAGGTTGTGGGTAATAATTATCCCTGGCGTACCATCATCAACCATTGTATTTCCCTACTATTGTTGGCTGCCATCCCCTATGAAAAAAATGCCCAACCTTGACCCAACTTGCCAGTTAACCAGCTTCAAAGAAACCCATCAGTTCACCGACGCTACCAAGGCGCGAGGGCTGTTGATGCCGATGGCTCCATAACTCTGACCCTTGGGGCTCATGGGCGCCACCACCTGAACAGCGTTGATTGGTTTCATCACCTGGGACCTGGTGCTGTCAAGTTGCACCTGGGTTTAGCAGGTTAATGAAGCTTGATGAAGTTGTTTCACATTCGGGTTTAGCATGTTTCAGCCAGTTGATCGAGTCTAAGGATGGATGTTGTAGGGACGAGCCAAAGCCAAAGAGGAGAACCAGTAGTCAACTCACAATTGGACGAGCCTCCGATTTTCCGAAAGCCAAGTCGGCAGGCCGGCGGTTAAACTCATGGAAACTGCGAGTTGCGCCACCTTTTGATTTTGTTTTTTCTCTGCCTTACTTCCGCCTTCACTACAGTGAAGGAGCTTTTGCTCCTCTTATCATTGATGTGGCAAACCCTTCTGAAAAGCATCTGGCTCTAAAATCATTCCCAACTATACAAAAGAGTACATCTGATGGTACGTCTCACCTACAATGCACATCTGTCGTATATTTGCAGTTTTTCCCTCACAGCATGGTCTGCTCAGGTGGGTGAAGCCATGTCAGGATGTCTCCAGGTCTAACACAGCCTTCTCGGCAAACTCTGGCTTCATGTGGGCATCGATGCCATAGAACAGTTGCATCCTTGGCGTAGGCGTACAAAACCCTGAAGTTCATCCAGTGATACAGCATGAAATGAAACATCTTGAAACATGAAGTGCAATGAAGATCCATGAAGTGGAAATTCCTAAGACCTCCAAAGAACCATGAAGCAATGACTCCTCTGACGATTTGCTGCAGTAGCTCATACCATGATGGATTGAACCTCGAGAACCCTTCCAGCTTCAACGCTAATGGCTCAGTTGTAGGTCTATGAGTGGCACCCTGGAGAGTGCTGGGCATGTAAGTTGTTTTGGTGAGAATCCCCATCACAATGGAAACACGCACACAACAGGCTAGTATTACTTTTCGGTATGTTTAGTAGCTACCAGTAGAACAAACACCAAACCTTCAAGGGGGTGATCATATTAAAGTCGACGAAAAAGATCTCCGCTCTGGATCTAGAAATTTGGGACTGGGACTTTGGGTCTCCCAATGTCACAACACGCCAGGCGGAATCAAGAAACCCACAGAAACATTGGCTCTCAGCTCCCACCGGTTTTTGCTGTCCAACCGAGCCACGGTGGAAACAGATTCTATCAAAGATGGTCGTTCAACAGCAAAAGCGGGCTACAATGATCACGATGAATCCGACGATTTCCCTGCAGTGGCCACCCCCTACTAGTTGATGACACCACAATTGACCATTCCCTACAACATCCTACAACTATATTGATTTATCATGGTCAAATACAACAACATGAGGTGCTTACAATCAAAATGATGACTGTTATAGATGGCAATGGTGGTCATGACGTGATCAGGGAAGCGAGTGGTGGTCATGGTGAGTGGTACCCCCACTGGGCACCCGCACAGTTCCTCCTCGTTGCTTCGACCCAAACCCACCACTGGCTCCAGCAGCTTCAGGAACTGAACAGGGGCGGTGAATGTGTTCAAAAACATCCACCAACAGTGATGCAAGGCAGGGCAACAACCACCAACAATGGTGATGAATGGCAACTGAGATCAAAATGATGGTGATTCATAGTGATATGGCCATTCGACCATGGTGGTTAATTGATGGTTGATGATAGGCAAGATGATGGTCAGCATGATGTGCAATGTGTCAATCTAATGGTCAGTGATGCTTGATCGTGGCTGACAACCAATAACGAGGCCAGTGGTCAACAATGGCGCGGACATGCTAAGCAAGCTTGCCTCCTGGCAAATATGCAAACAGGTGCAAAGTCAACCTGTGAGATTGGCTTGACATTTTCTTGTTGTCTTGAGGGTCTACGGCAATCGAAAGTCTAACGATAGCAGGTATGGCTGTCACATCGGTAAACTATTTCAGAATTTTGTGAGTCGGCACTCAAATACTGCCAGTTCCCCATTGCTTGGGAGCCCACGTAGATCGTACATATTCTGCCCATTTCTGCCCTATGACTCTTGGGGCTACTTATCTTGCTGGGGCCCAACCAAACGGTCTTTGGGTAACTCGGCATTTA
>VSDK01020427.1:56164-69406 GCA_009767595.1 Symbiodinium kawagutii
GCAGGAATGATGTTCTTCTCGCCCTGAAACGGAATGATTGTCATTGTGGATTACTTTGTAAAACGGGGACAGCCGGTGGTGACTACGACATCAAAGAAGTTTCCCATTCTGCTGGGTGTGCCCTTCATGACCCGGCCCTCGATCCTTGGCAATGCGCAAGCGGTCTTGCATTTCGTCCACTTGTCGCATGAGCCTGCCACCAATGCGATAAATGGCACCTACGCATTCCACTCTTCAGAAGTCATGTCTTGGGTCAACAAGTTGAAGATGGTTGAATCAATTCTGTCCAATCACAGCTTGCCCAGTGTCACAGGCGGGGTCTTGTGATGATTTGAATGGATTTGATAGTTTGCAAATGTTTGGACAAACGAGGATTCCAAATCTGTGGAAATCAGCAAATCAATGGTTTTATCACTTGGTTTCCCTGTTTTCCCCCAATGACTGTAGTGAGGATTCCAAAGCGCCAAGCCATTGGTTGCAAAGAGCAGGTGCCTGAGAAAGTCCGGGAAATCCACGTGTCCCGATTTGTCAGGGTCGACCTACCAACGGCTCCGGCACCAAAGGGCCAACAATTTCCAGATTTCTGGATTTAGTCCATGGGTTTCTACTGTAAACACTGACACACTGAATTATATTTGTCATAACTCATTTCAATACATTATGTTTGGGTGATGAGAAGCGAACATAAATGATTTCCACGTGTTTTCTAACCACAATGCTTGAGCTACGAACTGCCTTGTCAGTACTGCCAGGGTCAAAAGTACTAAGTACACTTTGGATAGTTCTCTGCGGCGCCATGGACTATGGACACTGCCAGTCTCGAATTCCACCACTAAAAACAGCACTTGCAATCCGAGAGTTCTCCTGGAGAATCCTACCGATCCCGAGGATTCCATGTAGCATTTCCCCGAGATGGATCCCCACGGTTCCAAAGATTGCCTCTAAAGGGCTTTCTACAGTTACTGGTTGGTTGGGAAAGAACCCCTAACCATCACTAAGCATTATCACCCTTTGCAAGTTCTTTATGTGCCAAGATATTGTTGATATCACCAAAAAACCGTGTGTTCACCATTATCAACCATTCTTAACGAAGGAGTACAAAATCTGAACTGATCATTTCAGTTAGGTCAACGGGGTCAACGGTGAACCGCCCATTTCTTTGGGCCATGGACGCTCTGCAACGATGCCCTGCTGGGTTGCCTCCGCCAGGATGCGTGTGATCTCGGTGCGTTTTGCGATGTTGGTGGCCAGATCCGGACAGAGATCCTGGTAGCGACAGCGGACGTATCAGGTACCACGGAATCACAAAGGCGTAGGCCGTGTATATGTACCCGTGCAATCATGTGTATGGATCTGTTTGTGTGTCCACGTTTTCATGCTTGCAGAATCATGAACATGCGTGGAAAGGTATGGATGCAGTTGATGTATGTATGTTGCATGTATGCTTGTATGCATGAATGCATGTGTATATTACAAAAAATCTTATTGCGCTTCCAAACGCCAAGCGGCATGTGACAAAAGGGAACGGAGCTGGTAGTTTATACGCAACCACGCCATATGCACAAACACCACATACATCCACATTGTGTATCCCATACAAAGTTGCTTGCTGTTGGTTACTATCAAGTACTGTCCTTCAATCTTTGCAGTTGATCTTTGCCCTTCATGATCTCAGCTGCCCCGAGGTGACCGTCCGTGGAACAACTCGTTCGGTTGATCGTTTCAACCAACCATCCCAAACTGATCATTCTCAGGTGCTCACCTGGACGAATGCAAAATCACCAAAACTTACACGGCAACCAAGGGAACCATCTACGACTTTACGGGTGATTCTCCGTTGACAGGTGAGCAACCAAGTAAATTGACACAAGTAACTGTGGTTGGGAACTACGATGTATCCAACAAAAGCAAGTGGAATTCCCTTTGGGGCAAGAACTTCTATGGAGCACAGCCAGTACCCGTTGTACAAAAATCATGTTTATTGCTTAAACCACATCTCCAGGGCTGGGCACCCCATTCTGTAGGTACAATTTGGCACACACAACTTCCCCTTCCAAAATGGCTGTCCTATCACGAATAATGACCATACAAAATTGAAGGGCCCATTGGCTCGCCGTGCCAGTCCATTTGGAGGTGGCTCCGCACCACGATTGCTACCGGCGTCAGTATTGGGTCACAAGTGGCATGCTGTGTAAGACTGAGCATCGGGTGCACAGGTGCATGCAGGTGCCAAATAGTAAGTCTATATAGTAAGTAATCTTTTTAGTCGTACAAGTGGCAATGTCAGGCTACCATGGGATTGCGCTGACCGCTCGTGGTCACCAAGTGGTGGGTCATGGAGGATATGGGGGATCTAGAGCATGCTGATCTTAGCCCACTGGCTCCTGAACCAGCTTCGCCATTTCGTGGTTGTCGATGTCTCCACTGCCATCAGTGTCGTACTTCTTGAACCTCCAGGCCACAAGCGTGGGGCCACCGCTGGGAGTGAAGCCTTTGGTGACGGGGCCCCCGGCCACTGCCTTGAACTTAGGGCACTCTTTGCTAATTTGACAGGTTGATCGAACATACAAAAAATATCAGAATCCTCTAGAATATACCGCATTACCATGTCATGTCGACAGATGTAGATGATTCGAAACGTCTACTACCAGACTGAAGGGCAATCAGCAACAATAACGAACTGGCGACAATCATTGCTGGGGACAGCCATCGTGGATAAGCAGCAACTCTTGGGGGACATCAATTCGTGCAGAGTTGTCAGCTAAGTGGTGCATTGAATGAACCAACCTATGAACAAAGGCATTGATTTGTTGGGTCCCGAAACAGGGATCTACAAAATTGTTGATCGGTGATGAGACTCTCGAGGATATGGCTACAAAGACTCACATCGTTTAGCTGGGGGGCCAAGTATGGCCAAGTCATGTGCCGTCTTTGCTCTAAGCTGGGTCACTGATTTCTGAGGTCTCAGGTGGCCTCTGGTAACTTCTAGTACATTCCAGCAATAGATGTGTATCCCAGTCCAAAATCTCCTAACATCGCAGGAGGACCATCCCAGCTGAGCGATAACAAGCGATCATGGCTATCCCCTGGCTCAGTGATGCAACAAACCTCAACAGCAGGGTCTGTTCGAAGCGTTGGAACCATGGAGCTCTTGGGATATGGAGCAGCTGCTGGTGAGGCCATCCCAACGATCAAATCTGCATGGAGAGTTGGGACTCCCCACTTCTCTCGCATGATTTGCACCTCCTCCCAGGTGTACCTGCGTCGCTGCGATGACAAAAAAGGGTCAGCTTGGCAGCTACCGGGGCTCCGTGCCCGGCATTCTCACGGATCGCTTTCTTGGCCTGGCGCGGGGCCCATGTCTCGAAAGCAAGGGTAGACACGCAGATGCCTTACATACATGTGGTTCCATAGATAGATAGTTAGATAGATAGATGGTTAGATTAGATTAGATTCGATTCGATTCGATTAGATTAGATTTAGATTAGATTTTTTAGATTTAGATTAGATTAGATCAGATAAGATTTGATTTTGACTGGATCAGATCAGATTAGATTAGACTAGATTGGATTATGTTAGATAATGTTACATAGATAGATAGATAGATAGATGGATAGATAGATAGATAGATAGATGGATGGATGGATGGATGGATAGATAGATAGATAGACAAACAGACAAACAGGCAAACACACAAACAAACAAACAAACAAACAAACAAACAAACAAACAAACAAACACACAAACAAATAGATAGAGAGATAGATACGATCAGATACGATCAAATACACCAACAGGTAGACCTCCACAAATACGAAAAAGAGAATCAAACACAAACATATGTGTGTATAATATATAATATAGAAACATAGCACACAACTTGCATGGATACGTCCAGATTCAGGAGATATCATGCTGTATTGCCGTTGAGTGGGCGGGCATCATTTGTAGCCAATTCCGTGGGTTGTGACTCCCACGCGCCGCCAGGACAGAACAGAACCTGGGGCACTACATTCCACTTGAAGGTTTCGGACAATGTAGGAATTCAAACATACATGATTACTTCTACATACATGACTCTTCCCCTATTTTGAGGCCCAACTCGCCGTTGGTATTGTTGTTCAGTCACTTTAAAATCAACCAGCATTTGACCCAAAGTGGAACACAACGTCCGCAGCTCTTCTTCAAGCGTCATCCAGTGCAGTGAAAAATTGGCACTTTTGCATCCATTAATACCAACAACTTTTTGAATAAACTTCATTAGTGGCAATACCGTTAATGGGCAAGGACAACTTGCCAGTTTGAAATCTAGGTAATTCCCATTATTCCGAACAATGGACTTGCCCTGGAAGGTCCCAGGGGAGAGTCACTATCAACAGCTCGAACATATGTATGTATCAGTTTTCGTACGTGTATGCAAACAAATATATAAACAAACATATATATACAAATATTCGTAAATATATATATATATATACCTGTGTATATATTCAAGTATGAATATAAAGATATATATATATATTTGTAAAAAAATATGTATATATATATATATATATCTAAATTTCTATATAAATATATCTAAATTACATATATATATATATATCTAAATTTGTAAAAATATAAATATAAATATATATATATATATATATAAATTTGTATAAATATAAATATATATATATATGTCTAAATTTGTATATATATATATATATATCTAAATTTGAATATATATATATACAAATATATATATATATATATCTAAATTTGTATATATATATATATATCTAAATTTGCATATATATATATATATCTAAATTTGTATATATATATATATATACACATAAAAAACAGAAACCCATATATAAATACACAGTATCTGTCTAGTAAATCCATACAACAGTATTCATCCTAATGGTACCATAGTGCCGAATAATGGTCTACAGGTGCGCTATTGATGGTTAACGGAGCTTCATGATGGCTAGAATAGTTCCGCATGGGTTATTTTGGTGATAATGCTAGTGGTCAAAACCCTTGTCATCCCTTCGGATTTGTCAGACTTAGATGTGCTTGGTGTTCAGGGCCTGATTTACGTCTGGATATGACCACTGCTCTTTTGGGTCCACAAGTTGTGCCCTCCCACCATCCCAACGCCATGAATCGCAGGTGTTTTCTAACCAAAAATGAGCCTGATCTGACTCGGCAACTGGTGAGACCTGTTGCTCAAAGAACAGTCCTCACTCGCTGAAGAAATCTAGCACCAAGCGATTGAACTCATCTGCGAACTTCTGGTGGATGTTGTGTTTGCCCTCCTGGGAAGGTTTCAATTTGAAGCACCGGCACAAGCGCAGGGGGATTGAAACGATGGCCGAAATGGCCTTGGTTTACAAAGAAAAGCGTGCATGTACTCTTAGGTTTGAAGTTAGTTGGTTATACAGAAACTGTTACTTGAAGTATGTTGAAGTTATCTATGATTAATTAGTTGAAGTCAGCAAATGTTAGCAACGAATAGCTACAGCCTGCCAGCATAAATCTATCTCTTCATGAAATCATCGAAGACTGGAACCAATTCCGCACTCTGCGACACCCAGAGTTGAGGTCATGAGAGTGAACTCTTCATATCTCCTATACTACCTTCATAAATCAATAAACATGTATTATATATAAACATCAGCTCTTGTAGCTCCTCTTATATCTCTCTATATCTTGTATCCATATATTTCATCTCTTCCTATCTCTTCATAATCATCCTATATCCTTTTCATATCTCATTCCAACAGGTCTTCTGGCTTCAGAACTGCCAACTGACCCCTGGCCGCCCTTCTCCTGGAAGACGTGGAGCTTCGAGTTGGGGATCGTTTCGTGGAACCACTTGGGATGATGCTCGGGCACCAAGGGATCTTTGGCTCCGTGCCTGGGTGGCTCACAGGTTTCACAGTTTTTTTTGTTTTTTCTGAAGTGAGTTTATGTTAAAACAAATGTCAAACCAACTTTGAGGCTTCTCAGTCAGCTTTTTTTCCAGTAGAGTTTTTTTGAAGCGTCTTAGAGTTTTTTTTGGCACAATATATTCCGATCAGCAGCTTCTTTTTTTGAGGCCAATTATATATAAAGGAATATATGCAGCTGTCTGGATATGTCTGGATATGTCTGGATATGTCTGGATCTGTATCAAAACAGTGTGACCCCCTCTGCATGTTTCTCTTCATGATACTAGTTCAGGGGCTTGTTGCAGGGGTATGTTTCGCATGTGTTGCAGGGTGCTGTGCAAAGTGGAACATCCATCGCTTTCAACTCTTCGTACCTTTAGGATTCCTTAAACATCACAGCATCCAGATCCATGACCATTGTCATCCATTATCACACACGCACACCACACTCTGGCCTCACAAAACAGCACAGTCTGGTCATGTCTTTCCTGTAAGGGTTTGGCCTCATCTGTTTGGCCAAGCAACAGGATGAAGGTTGGGCACTTGACCTGTTTCGCTTCCTTCTGGCACAAGTCGCCACCCGCTTCGTACATCATCTTCATAGCCTGGGCACTGTGATTTCGAATGATTTCTATCAGTGTGGCTTGGTGGGAAATCTCCTTTTTCCTTGCAGGTTTTCTTGAGATGCTCAGTAGACCAGCCATCCCAGCCAAATCATCTGTACCTTTTGATTTGTAAACATCGAAAGATCGGAACATTGTCCTTCCTTGCTTGGATTGTTCTGACTAAAAACTGTGATCTTTACATTGGAGGATAGCGACGGATACCCCAGTTTAAAGACATGCTGCACCCACCCCCAAACATCTGCAAACATCTGCAAACATCTGCAAACAAAGTAATGTCTACCCAGGATCAATGAACCCCTGGTTGATTAGTATGGGGTATCCCAATCCTGGCTCAACATTACAGGATGTACAAAGTACAAGTAGCATCTAGCTCTTCCTCACCTTTCCCAAGTCTCATCCGAGAGACGTCGCAGAATGAGCTCCACATGGGCTGCAAATCGTCGCCATAGACAGGTCGGTGGGTGTCCAACATGCGCTTGCTCCAAGCCTGTTAAGGCTGAGGACACCAGTCATAGTGCATTAGGAAGAACTGCAGGGACGCCATAAACACCCCTCAAGTCCCCTTCTCCCAAGCCAAGGAAGGTGTAGGGAACTGCTTCTAGGTATATACCATCCCACAGCGAATTGACTTGGGTGCAATCTGGGGAAGCTTGCTCAGCTGACTCCAAGGCGAAGTCTTGCTACTAAAGTGGGAAAATGCCATGCAGCCGAATCCAGAAACCTGAAAGTAGCTGCGTAGCTGATGATCCACAATGATTGCTCTGATCCATTCACTTCCGAGCAGTCCTACAACGCCATGCTGGCTCTCCAAATGATCAACAAACTTGGTACCATTGAAGCCAACTGACGACAGCCCTCCAAAATGCAGTGTACCACTCGGTTCAAATCATCAAACCAGGTGCGTTGTGCCCCAGGGTCATGGCTCTCTAAAATCATTCACTTTCACCGGACCAATGCACCTTCTCCACATCTCTCAGGCCCTGCTGTCAGTGACGACAAGACAACAGGGGAAGCTGAGCGGCTTGAATTGGGCAACAAGGTCAAACGTTGCAAAGCAATCTAAATCCAAATCCTTGTGGAAAGGACCACCCAAACAAGAAAGAGCTGCCATCGTCTCCCTCATGATTTCTGCTCTCCTCTCTCCCCACAATGCCAATCAAATGCGGCAGCGTTCTTGTAGTTTATGGGGGGGTGTCCACAAATAGCCGCGGAACATAGTGTTTTTCCTTACTAAATATTGGATGATTTGGCGATGGACTTGGGGTAACTGTTCCCACCATTTCTTGGACTTCGACTTCGATGGATGGGGTGATCAGCTTGTCCATCGCGGAGGCCTCATAGGCTTCAACATCCTCTTTGGTGATGAAGCCTTCCGCAAGACCCGGCTGAGCACTGTCCCGTTCACACTTGCAGTTGCCCCATATCTATCTATTGATCTAGCTACCTATACACGCCAGTATGCCCACTGGACATCCCAAGACTTCCACAACAGGGCACAAAACAAACGTTCCTCTGTCAAAAGCCCCTGTATCCAAATCCATGAACTCCTCTCTAAACCAGGTCGGGCTGGGTTTGATATCAAGGAGTCGGAGCTTGGAAGCAAAGGAACTGGTGGCAGTTCCTCATCTTCCCTGGCAACCCCTGGCCACCCCTGGCTCCTTGTATTCCAAAAACCGCCAGCTTCTTTACGGCAGCCGGCCTTGCCAGGCGGATTTTGGGGTCGCAACGGGACATGAGTGTACTACCTTGGAGGTTTCGGCCAGAGCAGTTGTTACCCTATCCATACCACCGATTTGTTCCCATTTTGGCCATCAGGGAAAACTGGTGTAGGTGTCTAGTAGGTGTCTCGTAGCTGTCTGTTTGTTTCTTTGCCTTCTCCATGTGAACATGAACAGGTATGATCATTGTCACCTTCCTTGGAGCCTCATCCCCACAAGAGGGTGAACATCTTGAAAAGGCGCGACAACGGGTTCACTTTTTCCAGTCATCCAAGGACCTGTGTCATGCTGATGACTGGATGCAGAAGGATGCGGCAACCAGTGGCCTGTTAGCTGCCAGAATGGTGGCAGAGATGGCGCCATCGCTCCAACCCATGACGTGGTAGGAGTTGATTCCTGGTGGAAAGGTGGAAAGCTGAGTCTTTTCCCAAATGCTCATGATGGTTTGGTTTGACTATATCATTGATCATGTTTCTTTGCCATTTTGATGGTTTGGGGGTGATGGCTAGGGATGGTCCTCGTGAAACCAATGATATTTCGTTCAGCCTGGAAGGGATCAATCTTGAGTTTTTGCGGACCTAGCCGCTTTTGGGATGTGTTTCCTTGGGGTTGCGCAACTCTTCACAAACAAACCCACAAACGGATGGTAGATCTTAGCCGTACAAAGCGTGTTATTTTTCTAAAACTTCAGCACTCCCATAGGATAGGTGTTTTAGGGATGTGGGCCAATAGTTGTTTTCATGCTTGTTGAGATGTCTACTCAATCACATGAGCCAAAGCAAGAACATTTGCCAAAGTCATGGAGTGATACTGTCATCTGCAACCCGCCATTGTATTAGGGGAATTTCCATACTGGCCATACTGGTCAGTGGAATCTTAAGAGCAAACACCAATCCGTTTGCCACCATCCGTGCAGCTGGAAGAGTGGGAAGTTTTATATCAAACAGAGATATAATTAATAAATAAGACACATAAAACACTATAAAGTAAACAGGTCAGAAAGAAATGAAGTAGAAAGTCCGGGAAAAGGAGCTGTCGCGCCAATACACCACCTCACCTCCGAATCTGTGACAACAAAATGTTACAAGGCCCTCTCTGCACAGCACTAGGGCCTACTGCCATGTGAATCCTCTGATGACTTCTGTGCCCCAGCAGGACCTAGTGAGTCCATGATGCCCGCTGCGTCTTGTGCATCCTCAGCCGCGCAGCAGAGGGGTCCCTTTGAAAAGTTGTCAAGGGGCGAAAGTGTCGTTTTGATTTTCTGTAAGAACATGCAAGAACAATAAACAAGCTATTCCTGTAAGGTAAGAACAATAAAGAAATCATTCCTATATCAAATGAACGTCAGACTTGAATAAACACGATTCTTTGCAAAAATTGTGGTTTGCCAACATCTCATACCTTCAAAACCGATCAGATTTCAGGTGATTTTGATTGAGACCCAGTTTTCGATACACCAAACGAGATGGTTCACCAGCCTAGTTTACAATCTTTTAGGATCCAAGTTTGACCCATACCCAAATGAGATGCCTACTGCAGAAACAGGCTAGAATCATGGAATGGAGGTGCTATGACAATTACTTTGCTGCTTTCATTTTTACCTCTTATATAAATCATACCTCCCTAACAGGAACGCTTCATATTGGTAAAGTCTGCTACGAGTCTTGGGAAATTCCATTCTTGGCTGAGTCCCTCTCCAACCAATTCCAAACACCTCCACACAGCGGCAACCCCCGAGCCCTTAGGGATCCTGCCAGGGTCAACTTTTCAGTGCCTCCTTAGATTGACATTGTTTCCCAAGTTCCACATGGCTGCACCACTCCTACGAGTGGTTTGAATCCAAGCCAAAAACCGCAAATCCACTCCACTGTACAAACAAGCAACAGTATCATCCTTGGTCCATCGACATCCATCCATGACCATTGTTTGGTCACATATTGGCCATTTGATCCATCGCATCGATATTGCATCCCAATCCCATGACACTTCATGGCAATGGTGGCCCCTCCCACACATATCTGATAGTCAATTCGAAGCCATCATCCCAGTTGGATCCACTTGGTATGGTTGAAACTGAACAACGAACGTTGAACCACCAACCAATCTTTGATGACATCAACCACATCCAACCAGCCCAAGATTCCACCTCGATGCGAGTTGTTGATCTATCGGCCGAGGGTCCAAATGGTAGAAATCTGCTGGATAGCGTCGTCCAGGGGGTCGGGACCTTAGCAGGAGTGATCCATGATTCATTGGTATCAAGTTCTGTATCAACTTCGATATCAACCATCAATGACTAGTGACCCTTGTCAGTATCAACCATCAATGACTAGTAACCATGACTCATGACTAGATATCTTTAGTAATGGGAGAGCCAGCTGTTCATACACCACCCCACTGTTGCCAGAAATGGCTAGTGACTTGAACATGAGTGGTATGACCTTGTAGCACTCATGAAGTAGTCACCGTGAATGAACACATGAATAATGATGATTACTACTGCTTAATCATCATTACTACTGATCAACTAATTAGCAACCACTATCAAGTAAGCATTATCAATCATGGTTAACCCCTTGGAGTCATGAAGCATTACTGGGCATTGACTGCTATGAAGCTGATCTGGGCTATCAATTCCATCCACTTCCACTTCCTATGATTGTGACGTGGGTCTATACCTTTTCTGTATGCAGGTACTCTTTCATCCAAAGGCTTATCATCCCCAATTGATGTGATTGATTGAACACAGATTTCCTTTCTACTCTCCCTGCTTGGTAAAAAAAAAGCCTAAAACTTTCCGGTGCCGAACACATCCAAGTCCATGACCCTATTTCATGGATGGTCAATACATGTCAGTGATATGGCATTGATGATGATGATGATGATGATGTTGATGATGATGATGATGATGATGATGATGATGATGTTGATGGCGACGATGATCACGTCCATGATTTCTATGACCATGCGTATGAAGCATGGCTACTTACCTTCGATATAGCCATCTGAATACAACATGTCTATATTTCTCTATGCGTGTAAACATCTCTTCCGCAAGGTCACAATTGCACGACCTCATGTCCGGTGCCACCACTACATGATATCACAGCATCATGCTGCAATGATATGCCATCTCCATCCTCCCAAGAGTAGTGGATTTTCCACACCGCAACGGGGCATGCTTTGCCACCAAGAGACTTGCCATATCCCCGGGGATCAAAGGCCACCACGCCCATGGCGGGGGCGAAGCCTTCCAGTTGCAGGGCGAAGTCCGTCTCCGCCGTTCCCATGGCGCCCGGGAGACAAATCACTGGAGGACCTGCCGACGCCAACGATCTTCCGTTGCGCAGCGGTAGAACATCCGTTACAAACAGAGTCTGTTGAAAGATCTCACCATTTCGGTGGTGAAATAAGTTTAAACTTAGCCAACCCTCAAGCCTCAACTTCTCTAGCTGAAACGGGAGAATCGTGAGCCATCTATGTGTCGATCCCCCTGGCAGCACCTTTGGTCACATCACCGCGTACGACCACATACCTAGGATTCGGCCCAGTGGTGCCAGGCAGAAACAGGGGATGTGCAGAAAAGGGAGAAGTGATTGCAACAGAAACTATGAAAATCTGACGATAATGATTGCGATGTTGAAGCCTTGCAAAATGCAAGAAATGTGACTTCATTGAATCCAAAAAATGGTGAGTTCCCTCAAATTGCAACCTCTTCTGGTTTGTTTGGCACTTCGCTACCACTCCTGTGTACCCCCAATTTCCTAAGTTTGTATATAAGATGGTGAAAATATTTTATTTGGTAGGTTTGTATTCTATAAACACAATTGTTTTTAAGATTATCATATAAATATATGATTCTACATGATTATACATGATATGAAATTACTGTTGTTGTATATCAGAAAAAACACAATAGATCACAATATGATTATCTTTTTATGGATTTCTGCTTCTTTCTCTCCTTGATCCTTGTGACCTTGCAGCTGGGGCCCCACTCCTCCCGGGTCATGCTTTTTAAATAGATAAATAAAACACAATTTGAAAAACAAACATAAATAGATCATACATATATTACATATTATCATATATCTATGATGTAGATGATTGAATCTATGTAATGCTGACTTCCTTCACTTCGGGTGATACCCACCCTGGAATGTCATCTCTCATTCTGTCTGGCAGTCCGTTTGTGCCCCACGTTCATGGGGCGTTCTATTTGGCATTCTTTCCGACACTCTATCTGACAACCTGGCGTTATGACATGCATCCTGACAAATCTAATTGGCAATATTGGTTGCTGAGCCCGGTGGTTCAGGCCGTGTGCCACTGTGAGCTTGGTGCAGGAGGTCGAGGGGAGGAGGAGGGAGGATCAGAAAGAGGGACCTTTGACATCTAAAAACCCTCAACTGGGGGGATAAACATGATATTATGTTCTAGACATAGCTACGATATCAACCATCGGCCATATCTTTCTCTTGCATGTGTTCATTTTTGGGATGACAAGCTTGCATGCCACGGTTCAATGATTCAACTACACCAGCTAGCATAATGCCCTGTTGAAATCGATGCACCGTGAGCTTCTTTTTGGCAACAGCTCCAATGATTGGCAGCTCAACAGAAATGGTTGAAACAAATCCACCATGGTTTGGTAACTGCTTCAATGATTGGAATGCATAGGAGTGGATTTTGGTTGACATCATCTGACCTCCCCACAATCAAGTCTTTGCCGGGCAGCAGCTTCCTTCCATTCACCTCCAAGAAGTGCTCCCCGGCCGATGCCACACCACGGATGGTCAGCTGCCGCCGCAGCAGCTGCAGGCGTTGAAAGGCACGCATGGTCTGTGCCAAAGGAATCCAAAGGAGTGATGCTGTTTGGAAACTTTCGAAAACTTGGAAGATCTTGGAAGCAATGGAGCCCTGGCTTGACCCAAGCTGTTCTGTCTCCGCAAGGTGTCAATCTCATCCAACCTCTCT
>VSDK01020427.1:69544-93610 GCA_009767595.1 Symbiodinium kawagutii
TCTTTCCCTTGTTGGTAGCTGCATGTTTAGCTCTACCAATACTATGTGCCCAAGAAATCTTGTGCCCATCTTCCTCAGCAAATCTGGGCATCTAAGTGTCACATATCGCCGACTCGAGCCAAAGCAGCTGGCTGTTTCCTCGGATCTGACCAGGCACCAACGAAAGCCTTAGAATCAAAGGATCATCTCAGAACTGGTGCAGGATTTTTTGCATTAACTGGTATTGTCGACAAGATCAACACAGATTTGTGCTGGTCAGCGGCGATTTTCTGGACTCACTCATATCATTATCGATTATTTATGAACTGTTGTCTCTGCCCACTCGCAGCATATACACATGTGCGGGCCACTTTTGATTGGAAACGTGGGACCAACAACAACATGGATTTTCCTATACAATCTCGATCATAGGCAAATAACTATATAGTCTTGCCGTGAATATTGATAATTGCATCAGCTACCCCAACAACCATTCCATTCATTTCATTGTCATTTCATTGCTGTTCAACTTCTTCAACCCATGATTTCTGAGCCACTTCAACCAGAAGGGTGCCAAGTTCCGCGCCTCAGACACCAACTTGGAGCAGATCAAGTGGAAGACTGCCAGGTCAATGTTGCCCAAAATGTCATCCTGTTTGGCGCGGTGTGTCGACCATGGATGATCCAGCTTGGTACGGCCGAGGACGAGTTTATATAATGAGTTGAATGCCTCATCCTTTTTCGGAGCGCTAGACACATCTGGAAGTGGTTGATATGTGATTTTTGTGACGCCCGATCAAACCAACAGTGGTCAGTTGCTGACTCTGTGCAGCATGGCCCTCCGACTCTTGATCGCCCTGTGAAGTCATTTCCAGAAAAGCAACAGATTCGCCCCGAAAACGGCAGCCCAAAATCAAGAGCATCGTAAGATCACAACGATGAGATTGATGATTAACCATCAGGGCTATGATATCTCATGATATCTATGGTCAATGAACACTATGATTCTATGATCATGAGATATCATGAGCTATCATGAGATCAACCCAAGATTTACCATAGACCTTTGCCCCATTTGGCCCCGTTCCCCCCATCCCTAGCCATCCCTACTCCCAAACACAGATCTCGTTACAGGATCTCAGGACCCACTGATCCACGACGGTGACGTTCTTCCGGCCTCGTTGTCGCTGCCTTCCTCCGAGCCTGCAGCGGCTGAGTTTTCAGAAGGACCCAGTGGTGGCAGCCCTGGTGACGCACATGATGCTCCTAGAAATGATAAGCTTTAACAAGCTTAATTTATTGCTAGCTTTTATAGACTCAATTCAAATTTAATGTGATGCTGAGAATGGTTTAAATATGCTTGAATGATGGTTGAGACAAAGGTTGAGTCTCATGGTTTGTCTTCTCGAGGTCTGTAGATGCCCATACCCCTCATGATAATGTTCAGCCTTGATAGGGAAACCGGTTATGGAGGCACACTATCTATGAATTAATCCTGATCCATCTTGCTGGCAGTGTGATGCACGGTATAGAGCCAATTCAAACAGAACTCTTATCCGCCGCTCTTATCTGCCATGACCCCTTTCAATGGCACTGCGTGACTCCGTTTTACAAATTAATGTTGTTCTGCTTCAGCCAGATAGTTCTAGATATTTGGCCAGTTCGTTTGCAAATTTTGCAAAGATCATCTTTCAACTGAGACTTGCCCATCAGAGCACATGTATTAGTCATGTATCATCCACATCGTTGATAACATACACAGTAGCAATTTGGCATCCAAATCGTGGGCTTTGAGCCTCACGGTCATATGGGGTTGTCATGCACAGTTGTACGCCCACCCACTCCAAAAACATGTCATCAATCATGCGGAACCATCAAATTCTAGGGGTACATAGACCATCAAGAACTGGCATGCGACCGGTATACATGGTATACATGGTATACATATGGTACCATTAAAGCATCAAGAGGCACTGCAATAACCTCCCTTGTCGTTGCCGGTGCTACACCCAGTGCCACACACTTCGAGATCCCCGGCTCTCGCTGGCATCAGCGAAGCTGGAACTGCTGGAATTCTCCGTCGCCTGAAGCCATCTGGTAGCCGGTGGTGAATGGAGCCATGAACGAGTCCCTACTCGTAAATTATTCACAAAAAATAGCACTACAAATCAAATCTTGTAAGTCCAAAAAGCAAATCCTTGAGCACCAAATAGCAATCAACCGAGCCGATATCAATCATGAATGAAGCGTTGAATCGCCCTGAATCAATCACTAATCGACTATTCACCAATAACTATAGTTGTAATGATAATCATTGAGAAACAGAAACCATTGCTAGCCTCACGCAATAGCTGCGCAGCCCCAGCTTCTCCTGTACAGCTTGCATGGAAACTGATCCAGTGGGCTTCAGCAAAAGGCGATGCGAGGTCTCAAGTCTGGCCTGGGAGCAGCTCGATGCTCCAGTGGTTGAGGCTGGGTGGTTCGTTGGTCAACCAATCATCCCAGATGTGAGGGAAAATGAGAAATGTTTGGATGGAAACCACCTAGTAGTTGGGTAACAGCAGTTGGTTGATGGTTGCTCAACGGTTGTTTAATTCATCACGATTGAAAAGTGCTCGGTGGTCCATGATGATCAATGGATGGCAATGGATGGCAACATAGAATAACCAACGGCTGAAGAGTGGGATGCCAACTTCCAACTCATGGGAGTTCAGAACCGAACAGGATACGCCATGTGGATTTTCAGTCAACCAACCGGCTTTTATTCCGCCAAGTGAAGCAAACGGGCTGAAACTTTGCTGTGGCTCTACAGTTCCTGTCATGGCGACTTCCATCAGAATGGTCGCAATGGGCTCTCTCACGGGTTATCTACACTATCTGTACATATACATGTAACCATAAGCACATCATGCAGTTGTGTATATTTCAACAATCCGGTGTCTAATATAACAACATATCTATATCTACATTGATCTATATCTATTTATATACATATATCTATCTAAACATATGTACCCATCAAACCTCATGATACGTGATAGACAGTGGGTGGTGCCAGGACACAGCAGGTAGACCCAACAGCCGACCCCCAACAGCACCGGAGGCTGGGACTGGTCTAGTCTCCTACAGCTGTTGGACATCGCTTCCCTTGCTGCTTTTGAATTAATGTTGGTTTCTGATTAGTGTAACCCCCCCTAAAGCAATGAAAATAGATGAAACCAACAGGTAGATACTAATCAGAAACCAACATTACACGAAAAACCACGTGGTCACTTCCTTCTTGAACAAGCGCTTGAACAAGCAACAAATCCAATGATATTCCAACTGTCCATTTGTTGCAAGTTGGGTTCTCAATTGAGCATGGTGCCAGCGCAGCTGCTGAGATCCCGAACCAAATCGGCCAAATTGGGTCCCTGCATGATGCTACCTGACATCGAAGAGAATTGCCATGGACAATATGACTGATTGTATCAAGAATTGTATCTGCAATGACCAAATGCTTTGCGCAAATAAAGATCTAGGCAAGGTTGCAAATTCCAGATGATAACTTCATCTGTAAAAGCAAAGCTCTGTGAATGTTTTGTGAGTCTATAATAACCATCAATAACCCAACGACGAACAACAGGACATCCATAATGAACACTAGACATCCATGATAAACACTAGTTAATCACCCACATAGTGCAATGTAAAATGACCTGGTAGTGCAATGCCCATGTTTGTCGTCACCCCGTGGTTCTGAGCCTCTTTTTGGCAATCGCTCACCGATCTGTGGCTCTGAACTGCTCCAACCGAACTTGCCAGGGACTTGTTACGTAGCAACGAAGCCAGGTCCTCCTAGGCCCTCCTTGGGTTGGAACGCTGCCATCGGCGTCCAAATCTTTTTGGAGATTGTGCTACTGGGCGACCACAAAACCATTCAGCACCATTCACCACTTAACACAGCAGCGACGATCAACCATCGTTGGCCATTGTTGAACCAAGAATTCCTATGATTAACAGACCAGTTTCACCATCACCCAGCAATCTCGACATCATGAACCAGAACATAAGCATCACAAACACATCATGAAAGTTAATGAAACGAGATTGACAATCACTACTCGGTACCAATGATCCCTTGACGAGCCCATGCCTTGATCGCATGAACGGCCCAGGGGCGAAGCGAACAAACGCGCCGGCAGCACTGAAGCGCCGCTGCTTTGCGGGAAAACTGTTGGCAATTTCAGAACCTCCGTGGCGATCTGCCCAGGTTCAGACTGAGAAATTAATCATGGGCAATAAATAGCAGTGAATAAAACTGGACAACCAGGCGACTAGCAATTGTTGTTAATGAACCGTTGATAGTACTGGAGAACTATGAGGCACAATGACAAACTAATTATAGCAAGTATTGGTCCTGAATCTTATGGATCAAAGGAAATTTAGCCACGAAGCAGCGAAACTTCCGTGTTACGGATATACAAAATATTAACGGATATACATATATATATGTACATATATATAGATATATGTATGTATATTCTCAATAATATCACGATCAAACATATTCACAACCAGTAATTTTACAAATCAAAAATATATGTATATATATATGTATATTCTCAATAATATCACGGTCAAACATATTCACAACCAGTAATTTCACAAATCAAAAAGCTCAAACATCAAACATATCACAAATCAATAACGCACAAGCACGTTGACACACCGCCCCATGGCACACCACCACATAAAGAACATATCGCCACATAACACACCACCACAAAACACACCACCATATAACAAACCACTAAATAAGACATCACCACGCAACACGTCACCGCATCGCACCACCAAATATCGCACCAGCAAATAACATACCACCACAGAAGAAAGATCGTCAGTTTGTGCAACGTGTGTGGCACTTTGAGCATGTTGATGTTCTTCTCAAAGAAGTCGTCGGATCTGGAAAAAACTCTGAATGCGGATCAAATCAAATGGTGGCCGTCATAGACGAAGAACTTGTACAAGTGCATAGAAATACACATGTGTGTTTGTGTTGCAAAAGCACATACCTGTAGCAAATATGGATAAACAAAAATAAATACATAAATGAATTAGATAAGCAAATAAATCAACAACTACACAAATAAAACCATATGACCATATTGTACATAGTATATCTATATACACAGATGTGATCGATTGTGTAAATATTTATCATTGTCTATCTACATATGCATATGCACGCAAAAGCATATGCTTGAGTTATCACGGTTGGCATTGCTAGGTTTACTGATCAAACAGGGCTTCCCAAACCACCCGTTTCACCGGTCAGCAACACTCACTTTGAGGGTTTGGGATTCTTGCTGTGTGGACTTTTCCTTGAGCAATCCTCTTCATCCAATTTGCTCTGGTTTAGCAATGAATACCCCCCAAAAAAATCTGGCTACAGGCTCACGCCAGTTTAGTTTGGCACACACTTTGCTGGGTCTCACCATCATGTGCTCCCTCGCTGATTGAGGCAAATCTTCAACTCCATGTTTGGCAATCCATCTTCCCTCCCAGGATTACTTTGCGATTAACAACGAGTCAACAACAGTAAAACCACATGTGTTGACCGCTCAGCTGATTGGTTCTATCTCCAGAATTGCGCCAGTTTCATCATCATTTTTGGTTGACTCAAACCCATTGTAGGTTGGTCATACCCAAATTTCGATGCCCTGATCCCCATTCGAATCGACCAAAATACGTATGTTTTCGACCTGCTCTGTGGTACCCTGGCGAGGGCCAGGACTTCGACTCGGGATGGATCCCAGGAACTGCTGAAGAGCCAACCACTGCTGAAACTCACAAAGGACACCATGTTCACCAAGGATTCCGAAGGATCAGCAAAGTTTACAGCCTTTGTGAACCATCCTACATGATCTTGGGATCTTTCCAAGGTTGTTCGATTCTTGGCTTCAAAGAGAAGAGTACATCCCTTTTATCGCAGTTGCATAACATCAGGAATGTGGCGAAGCATCTGCGCACACACACAGTTCTTAAGTATACTTCGACAATGTCGCAGGATGAAATTAGATGAAATAAGATTAAAGGATCAAAGAGAACGAAGTTGGGTGCTTCACATCTGCCCCATAAGATACTGCTTCACCAGGTCAGTTGAAAAAATGAGAACATCTGCCCCACGTAAATGGAGTGTAGCAGGTGCACTGCCCCTCCAGACCTAGTATCGCATGACTGGCTTCGAGTGCGGTCCCGTCCGTGTGTGCACATTCGGCTGTAGCCGGGTGAGATTGGTCAAATGAAGTAACGTATTGCTGAGACAAGTGCTGAAAGCAACAAGCAAACTGTGTACCAACTAGTGTAACCTGGTTGAATCGTTTAGATAATTTGTGAAACCTAAGGCACAGGCTATTATTTGGTGGAGGTAATCGTGAGAATGGAGACACCCACAGATCAGTATCGAAGGGCTCAAGATGTAGACACAGAACAACGACTTGCTGAGTCAAATGACGAATTGCTGCTGCCTGTTGTGCCCCCCGACAGTTCATCTTGCATAAGGACACTGGGTGCACACACACACACACCATGCTGATAGTCTGATAGCTGATAATGATAAATCAGGATAATGTCCTTCTTCTTTTCACATAAGCCTGTTTTAACTTGCATTTTGGTGGTTGTTGGTTTTTGCGGCCTTTTAACACGAACCATGAAAACATGAACCCTCATTGTCAGCTATCCTTCATCGGGTGCTTGAAAATAATCCATCAATTGGCAAGCACCAGCCTTCATCGGTTGGGTGAAGGATCATCTTTCAACCACCATGGATTAATCGTTAACTCTAACTACCCGTCCTAGAACTCCCATGCGTCGCCGACCTTGATGCCCAAACTGCGAAGGGTTCGCACGCAAAGCTCCACCTGACGTGAACCCTTCCAGCTTCGGGGGTTGAGGGTCGGTCGGTCAATCTTGTGAGATCAGCCAGGCCTTGGAAGTTGCATGTTTTTTTGGATCGTTGTTTTGGTATTTTTTTGCATTTTCTCTCTTTCATTTCTTTTTGAAGGTTTAATTTTGTTCTATATTGATTCATGTATTCTGCAGTGTCGTTTTGCAACTACGCTGCAACCAGTGCAATGAACGCTAGCAGGCTCGAAAACAGAGTTTGCAAACAACGGACAAGACAACAACAAGAACCGCAGCAAAAACATTGGTGCACAAATGCCCAAAGAAGCGTCCACAGCGCACACACACACACACACATACACACTAACACCCCCGCCCCCCGCACACACACACACACAAAAATTCATGAAAGGACGACATCCACAACGACACGCATGAGGAACTCTTGAGAGGCAGGGACAAATGACCCACACAGTAATGCAAAACGAAACGCAAGGAAGCAAACAACGCAGCCATGCAGGGACATGTAGGAAAGGAACGCAAAAACATGCACATATGTTTTCTCTACACTCTACACATACTGGTTTCTGGTGCGCTAAATTCAAATGATACCAGAAGATCCAATATGCCGAGTCATGATTGTGATATGTCCAACAGCGATGGATGATGAGGATGATGAGGATGATGAGGATGAGGATGAGGATGAGGATGAGGATGAGGATGATGATGATGATGATGATGATGATGATGATGATGATGATGACACTGGACAACGAGAAATTGGCCATGTCCAGGGTGAAGAATTAACGCAGCACCAGTCTGCCTCCAGGTACCTCTCACCATATGGCAGGGCATTTTGAAAGGCCGTTGTCCAAGCCATTAGCTCCTGCTGTCGAGCTTCGATCGCAGCATTCGTCTACTGGAAATCGACAGTGGGAATTGGTAATCACACATCGCAATGCTGATACTCCAGCCAGCTATTTTGGACTACCGCATGGCCATATCCATGTATCAGCTGGTGCAGATCAAAGTATAGTTACAAGCACTGTTCGCTCGGAATTCCACAACATGGCACAGATATCCATATTCCATTCATACAAAACCTTATAATCCGTGTCTATATAGATATATACATGCAAAAAACACACATGAGTACCGTTTTTTTTGGTGTCAATGTCCCGCGTAGCCACCGCGAAGCCTACGTTTGCAGTTGTTTAGCTTTGCGTAGCCTTTGCGTAGGGGAACTACTACGCGTAGGCACCGCGTAGCCTACCTCTGCAGTAAAAGTGACCTCGCGTAGCCTCTCGCGGAGTTCCGCTTACCGCGTAGCCAGCGCGTAGCCTACCCTTCAGCAAAAACGGCCTCGCGTAGCCTTCGCGAAGGTGATTTCAAAAAAAAAACACCGCTCACATGCATCATGCATACTAAAACCCGTGCCTATACACACAAATATACATACGACATCATATGACTACATACGCATTCATTTTTTCCCACAGATCATCACCACACCTGGGGACCCCGTGAGGTCACGGGGGGGACCCTGTGGGGACCCCATGGGGACCCCGTGGACGTCCTTCTCTTGGAACTTTCGAATCAACTTCCTTAGCTCCACGGCGTCCAACGAGCCGGATTCGTCCACATCCACCTGGTTCGGTCCCGCTGGCGGTTACCGCCATGGGGCTCATGGGGGGCGGTTGAGGGCAGCCATGGTGAAGTGGTGGTGAATTTAGAGGGGATCATGGCATGTAGGCAACAAAAATAATGCTACAAGATGCTTCAACTACTTGTATGTAGTAATGGTTGTCCAATGATTATATGAAACATAATAATCGATGGTTGCTCATTAAAAGATCGTTGATAAACAATACTGATAAGGAATAGACTATCCCCACAGGTTGATGCACGGGAAAGTAGGGGGCAATTGTGGAACACCTGTGCGTGAGTTTCGGTACGGCCGGGGGTATCGTATTTATTCAAGACATCCCAATAGACTAATAGATTCCAGCACTCTGTTGGTGATGTCCTCCCAATTCACTTGATTACATTCTCTGCTGTCGGTATCTTGACTTTTGTGGGCATATGAAGATAGGATTGCGGTGAGTTGTACTAGACCAAAGTTGTTTTGTTGTTTGGTTTACAACTGTACACTGATCCTCGTGGTATCATGTGGAGTTCTTCATTCTTTGTGTGCTCCATAAGTGGAATCCGATCAGGGTCGCGGATTGGTAGCACTTTGAGGTGTTTCTGGTGGTGCCCCATCCTTCGATGTTCGAGCACCTCGGAGACCAGCATCAGCTGCACGTTGAAGCTGGAGGAGTAACCCATCCACCGCAGGACCTGGGGGATGCCACCGCTCACCACCAGGTTCTCGGGTCGTGAACACTCGTTTCGTGGGCTGGGAACAAGGGACGTTCGTCTATGCAACATTTGTTGGAGATCCACAACGTTCCATCACTATCATATACTATCATCAAAATAATGGTTCTTCAAAATTGCCAGGTCGTAGGGCAATGCTTTGAAAACACTCCAGGATATACCAATCCTGTGCAATCTATTTTGGTGGCTAGATAATAGTTCTTGCACGGCTTAGTTTTCAATGCTGTTTGTAGTATTTTGAAGCTATGTAGAGATGTAGGCCTCATATGGCCTCAAATACTTATGACCTCTGAGGAACTCCATGCTCCGCTCGTCGTGGCATTATTACTTAGCATGCTTTGCGAAAAGAGACAATTGCTGCATGTCAAGGCTTCGTGGTACGTGCGTCATGACATTCGCAACCCGAACAGGAACTGATAGCAAACCATGCAAAGCCAAGTTTAGGGTTTATGGATGTTTATGGGTACTGAGCGGGAGAGTTTCTTATTCTCATCACGAGCCTCATCACAACCATCACCACCGTCACCACCACCGCCACCATCTCCATCAAGAACAGTAACATGAAGCTTCATCACTTCATCTTTCCACCCTGACCCATCTCTGCCTTGCCCACATCTCGGGTGTCGATCTCTCCATACCCTGCAGCTTTGTGGAGCAACATGGACAGGATACCACCAGCGTCTGCGAAACGAGCATGCCGAGACTGGGGAAACTGTTGGTAGTCGCACAATCCTACAGCAAAACATCCGTTGGCGAAATACAAGATAGCTTTTGCTCGGCTGCTGGAAGGTCGCCGGCTGGTGTTGGTTCGCTGGCTGATATTCCGTACGGTATCTAACACATTGAAAGAGCACAAAACAAAGCCTGCCATCTGAAGAGCAAAAAGTGCAACTTGCTCTGACAGTCAGAGGAAATATCGAAACAAATCGAAACCCAAAGGCAAGGCGCCCTAAAGGACAGCCTTTCCCACCACTGAAATGCAGCCCATGGCGTCCTGTCTTGTCGTACTTGTTGAGAGCCGCTTCGAGCTCCATGATCTGCGAAGAGGAACACCCGGATCCAAGAGTTTCGTCTGAGTATCATCTGAGTATATGACTACTCTATGAGTAGTTATATACATATATAATATATACGTAAGTATTATGTACATTTATCTTCATTTTCCTGCATCGTAGAAGCATTGGAATAAGTAAGAACCAAACACTTGTGCTCCCGTGGTGCTTGCAAGTCTCCTGATACCGGTCCAGGCCCTCGCGTTGGCGGTACACCTGCAATCCGCCGTGGGTGGAAGCTTGGAATCTCAGCAAACACAGGGACAACACATTTCCAGAGGTGGAGGCCCGGGAATTCTTAGATGTCTGAAGCAAACACCATGACTCTCCACATCTTTTGCTCTGATCGAAAACAACTGACCATTGTCATCAACATCAATGATACTTGTAGGAGCCATGACCATCGTCATCACATCCAAAAGGATGATCAGTTTGGCCACGAAATGCCACGAAACACCGCGCTACAGCAGCTGTTTCTCTGATCCAAACAGCGAACATTATGTGCATACCTGTTAACTACCCATCCTTCAACGGCATGGGAATCCTGGGTTCAACCATTTAGCTCATCCATTCAATTCCGATGTCTGACCCGAGTCATGATTCGCTGAATGCAAGTGACTGCTAGTGGCATGGATGGAAACATCCTGTTCTCCACTGTCTGGGGAGCCATGTCTCCACTCCTGAGCACATCCTGTTGGCACCGCAGCACGGTCGTCCTGTGCCTCCAAGAAGCTGAAGAAGTTGGATAAGGTGATGGACTTGGGAATGTCAGCGAAGTCCTAAGAGACCAGAGATCAGCTCGCTTTCCCCAAAGGCGCCAGTGGCCAATTTCCTCAAATATCTGCAGTGGTTTCTGTGTACAGCTTGTAACACATTGAAGCCAGATGTGGCAAAGATATGGCCAAATGTGGTACGAGAAAATGAGCGAAAGAGGCCACATGGCATGCCCAGCATCCCTCAGGCCCAAACGTTGGTCCTCAGAACGCGGCCAGGGTCAATGTCCCCAACCATCCCCCAGGCTCACTGACTGTGAACATTCACAATGAAATGGCTAGATGATGATAGATGCCTTATTGCCGAGTTATGCTATCCGATGTTGGTTTTTTCACCTATCTGATCCTATGCTGACCAGACTTGTGAATGATACTACTACTGTAGTTGGTTCACCTACACGATGATACTTGTTATCACCCACGTTATCCTAGGGCACCCCCAGGTGTTGGGTACCTATCAGCCGGACCGAGTCCATAGCAACAGCAGTGGCATAACCACAAGGGTGGCCCTAGGACTGCACTTTGCTGTTCGTCCTTTGACTCGGCCATCTATGGATACAAATGGTGGATCACGTCATGTGGTATACTCAGTAGTGAAACTGAACAAAATCGATGCATTCGTTAGCATCTGTTGGTGATTTCTAGGAAAATAGCAAAGTGATGCCAACTGGACCTTAGTATTGGCTGTAATGGGAGATCCGCTGATAAACAGCTCATATTTGAGTTTGCAATTCCCAGACTGTTGAGTTGGTCAAACTGTTCTTGCAAAGCCAACCGTTGGCAATTCAGGAATTATCATTAGCAGCGGCAAATTCACATTAAGCAACCATGTTGAAATATGGCTGTTGGTCAAAACCCTTTGGAACCCGTTACCCCTGGTGTACCAGCATTGACCGTTGTATTCCCTATGATTGTATGTGATTGTTGGTTACTATCCCCCATTATGGATGATAAATATTGACCAATAGCCATAGATTCACCCCTACCAGTATTGAATGGTTCAGTAACTGCCAGCTTGCAACGTGCACCCTCTGCCCAAAGTGAGGCCGGCACGATGGACTACCTGAAGCGCCATGGCCCAGGGTGGAAATGGTGCAAGGGTACCAAAGAGGTATGCTGAGTGGTGCCAGCTCCAATGAAGCACACAATTACGAGATTTATTCATCTGGATGCATCTAGTGCGTGGGCTGCGACTCAGAAATCAAGCAACTGTGGACAGAAACTGACGCCTGTGGGATTTCGAAATGGAGATTGCTTGGCATGGCTGTAGCCGCAACCGTCAAGATGGCCACAGCTGTGCAGGGGGGTGTATCACCACATATCAGCAACCAAGCAATCAAACATTCCTGTTACGGCCCACGTTAAGGTGCCAGACTGTGTGCGCTGTCGCGACGGCTCGAGACCGCAGATGCACGACCTAGGTGGTGACCAGTGAGTCATTCAGCTTAGGCTGAGCTTGCTGAAGAGTTGGTGTTACAAAGTTGGCTGAGGCTGGGCTGAGGTGGTTCAGATGGTAGAAACACCAGTTGTAGATAGTTGGCAGTGGGTCAAAACCCTGTACCCCTGGTTCCCAATCATTAACCATTGTTTTCCCTATTAGTGTTGGTTATTATCCCTCATTATTGGTTGGTCCATATTGACCCACAGCCAGTTGTATACAACCCACAGCTACTTAGCTAGCTGCTATTGCCACATCACCAACTGCTCACTGGAGCTCCGCCGCAGGCACGTTGATAAGGCATGCGTTGGTTTTGGTTGGTTATTAAGTGCCATAATCAAACAGCTTGGTAACCACTATTAAACAAGCATCATGAACCATCATCAACCACTGATGGGTGTATGTATATACAGTATATATATATATACACATATTCATTTCTCACTGACCATGGGCAATCATCATTCATCACTATATATCACTATCAATCATCAGTCATCACTATCATGAGTCCAACCATTCTTCAACAGTCACCATTGGTCAACCAGGGGGTGATCTCATGGTGGAGATCACCAACACAACAGGGAAGCCTTGGAAGCCTTGGAAGCCTTGGCTTCTCAGATCCACACGGCTGCTTCCAGCCATGGCCATGGTGAAGACACTCGTCCGCCTTTTTTGCGACCGATCAGGTTTGCAGACCGAGCATCGTAGACCTGTATACCGATATAAGAGAACAATGAGATACATATTATTAGATCACATTAGAATATATTGGATAAATGTTATTCGACAGTTGTCAAATATTTCCGATGAATGAGATAGATGATGGTTGCATATCATGTTACGTATCCATATATACAAACACACCACTGATATATCTATAGTCATTGCTTGGCTCATACCTTACCTTGTACTCAGGTGCTGTGGGTTCTGACACACCAAAAACCGGCAGGTTCAAAGATCTCCAAGGATCATCCGCGAACAACTGGAATTTGAACTGGCTGGATTCTTGTTCATGATGGAAAGTCAAAAGTGGTGAAACGCTTCGACACTGTACGTTCCCTACTACACCAACGGTTTCTGGTGGCACCACCCTCTACGGCAAGGAATAGTCATCCTGCAGCCTGCAACAACTTAAAATATGAGCACCGAAAACCACTACCACTGCCAGCAGCACCACCAACAACGACAACAACCAAAAATCACCTACAAAAACCGCATAAAAGCACCAAGTACCAACAAAGATCATCCTCCACAACCATCAACTGGCTTCTACACCAGACCAGCAGTAGCTTGAACTGTTTGGTGCTCACATGTTGGCCTTTGACAGCGCAGGTTGCACCAAGTGGGGATTACTTGGCTCCACAAAATGGATCTCTTATACAGTAATCTCTTATAATCGCTCTAATCTTCTGGAATCCTCCTGGGGGAACCCCTTGGTTTTGGAGGTTGGCGCATTTTTTGGACAACCCCAACAGCTGCCTGTCTCTGCCGGTCGCCGGTTGCCACGCCTGCTTCCAACGCTCTGGAAACTTTGCCTGAGATGTTCCAAGAGGCATGCAGATCTTGGATCATGTTCCTGCTGCAGTCCGATCCCAACTGAATCGATGAGCATCCATGTCATCCTCACTCATCCTCCATGTGCTACAAGAAAACAGCTGCCTATGTATGCATAGAGTTTACATGGGTATGAACACGACACTATTCAGTCACAGGATCATGTTGTGACAATAAGGTTAGCCTTTTGTGTCAGACTGTGCAACCATCCAAGAGTGCTAGAAGAAAACGATAGAAAACGCAACAGGTTCTTCAGCAAATGAACTGAAAACAAAAGTAGTATTGTTTACAAGCACAGTTCTTGTCAGCACTTCTTGAGCATTGACACCAACCTAGTTGGACCTGTCCATAAATGGTGCACTCATGAAGGGCGACCCCCTTTCAAGTATGATGGTTTAGGCAGGGTAAGACACTGTATCCAATTCATTGGCGTGCCAAAAAAATATGCAAATAGTGCCATGCTTTGCTTGCCAATCACCAACTTGATGGAATTCGAACAAATCACCGACGATCAATTTGCATAACCCGTCTGCACGCAAATTGGTCGCCATATCTCTTCTACTAGCTTTTCAATCTGGTCAAACATAAATATTTCATAGTATTATCTGCGATGGCCAACAACGCACGATGACCAAATATACCATTCGTAACTGAGATCTTGAAGTTGCACTGACCTTTCCATCGCCAAAAAACATTCCCTGTCCCCACACGATGCCCAAGTACCGCCGACCAGTGATGTTGCACTTCCAAGGCTGGAGACCTCGGGGGAAGTCATCAACCGGCTATCAACCTATAGAATCAGCAGGAAATACACCAATATTTTTGAAATAATGCAATGAAATACAAAGTAATCAGTAATCAGTACAGTATAGCATCAATTTGACGGATACTCTATGGAATGACTAAAGATTGTCGACAAGCCATTGGTATATGCCCTGTAAAGAAAACAATATGCACAAACAAACAATCAATGTATAAAATACTCAGCCATACTCATCCGTCACAATCATAGAAGAAGGATCATGAATTAGTTCTTAGTCCAAATCAAATCACTCACAATTGCAATCATCGTGGGTTGGCAGGTCAAGATTGACTCAGAAGCAGCAACGACGCGGCCTGGGAGGACGCGGCAATGGATGCCAAACTCGCTTTTTCGTGCTGTCTAATACTCAGATGTGCTCAGGGGATGATTAGCAACAACCAGCAACCATTGCGGGCCGAACAACCAACAACACAAGCTTACATCATGCTAATCCAACATAATTATACATAATTATTGTAGGTCTGTGCCATCAAGCCGCAGTGAACCCAAAACATGGGTCTGACAGTTGTCTAGAGTCTAGGCCACTGACCGTGCCCCAGCAGCTCCACCGCCTCGGGCCATAGTGGTGGAACAAAACACCAAGGAGAAAACCGAAGTCAGAAGTCATTGGGATAGATAGACAGCTAGATAGATTCTGTCTTGATGTATGTAAATCAATCGAATCAATATATATATATATATATATATATATGTAATTATACAAAGTGATCCTGGAGTAGATGCTGAATATCAGTTACTGGACCACCATGGACTCCATGGACCACCCCTAAGACTGGCAAATGCTTTGGATATTACTCCAGAATGGTTGTTTATACACCAACAGAAACAATTCAACCCAACATTTGACTTGCAATTATAAATACCTGACGTCAAACGGACAACGGTTGGAATAACGCACGGAGGGA
This sequence comes from Symbiodinium kawagutii, assembly GCA_009767595.1. NCBI lineage: Eukaryota > Dinophyceae > Suessiales > Symbiodiniaceae > Symbiodinium > Symbiodinium kawagutii. The sequence continues at coordinate 85,339 of VSDK01020427.1, forward strand.
AAAAAGTGTGGCCGATTGCTTGCTTGGTCCTTTGGGTCTAAGATGCACAAATTCTTGATCCAAAAGCCCTAACACAAACTTGTGAAAAATGGATGCTTAATAATAGAACTATACGCCTTCTTTATCAATATCACGATGGTTCCTGTGGAATCATATTGCCACCTCTATTCTCATGCGGTAACCCAAATCAACACAAAGGGAAAGCACTGGATCACGGCGGCAAGTCCTTTGATCGATGAAGCATTCTGGCTGCTGATGTTGACAATTTCATTGCTACCTCTTCACACGCACACAAACATACACACGCCACTTGCCAACCGCGTGTAAAAGGGTCTGGTTGCCTAGGTCGAACTATTGAAACCCAATAATCCCTCAACTTTGGTTCACCATAGGAAGATTGCTCGTGCGATGACCATATGTGGCATCCCTGGTTTCTCGTTGTTACATGTGCCCCAGCTGGCGAAGCCCTTCCTAGTTGATGAGCAACCAGCCATCTTCTTTTCCTCCCGCATCATGAAACACAGCAAATTGTTGGCCGATTGTTATAGATGGTTCCTTCTTTGACCTCCCTTGAACTGCTGGCAACAAAACGTGTTGTATGTAAATACTATCATTTCAAACCTGATACACCGAACAATCAACCACCCTGGTGTTGAGGTATGAAGTCATTGTCGCAGTGCTTCACCATGGATGACCAAGAGTGAAGAGGTTCATCAAGAGACGTATCTGATCAATTCTGATCATATGATTTCATATAGAGGATCTCTGAAGGCAATGCCTGCAATCCTCTGATCTTTTGCAGAAACTCAGACTCCCACCTCTGCTGGGTTCACGCGAATGACGCCAGCATCCTGCCACGGGAAGTCAAAGGAGTTGTGGATACGCGAAGTGACTCGATAATTTTATGATCTGCATCGCCTCTATCTGGACCGTGTACAGAGACCCTATTTTTGTTTGGTGCTTTAGCACCCGCCACATTCAACGTGTACCTGCATGTCTTCTTCTTACAGAAGACGTTGTACTATTGCCGGTGTCTTTATGCTTGTGCTAGCCAAAAACCTGGCGGTTCCTTGCTGCACATTTGCTCTACGCGAGGGTAACTCAGTCCTTCCACAGCCCCATTTAGGATTCATTGTGATTAAAACTGGTTAATCAACTTAGTGAAGTTTAAAACTGGTTCATTAATGATGTTTACTGGTCTTCACACATGTCAATCAGTATGTATCAATATCATCTCAGGCCGCCATCAATGAAATATGAGTTAACCAGTCAATCCTGATGGCTAAGCAGCCACCAATGGTAGGCAGAACCAAGGTCTCGTAACTTGTACGTGTCAAGCTGTCTCATCTCCTCGGCCGCATCTCTGATCGCTTGGGCATTGGGGATGTATCCCAAGGTCCTGTGCGTCACCGAGGCAGTGAAAGGCAACTAAGAATGGTAAACTCACTGGTGTTAATTGTAGACACTAGTATACTAGTTATTTAATACTAAGAATGGCTAATTCACTGGTATTATACTAGTATACTAATACAATGATTAAGGCGATTTATAATAGTTAAACAGTGTATTGACGCTCAAGTGCAAATGGCCAATAGATAGCGAGTATATAATGGGGAACCGACCAATACTGATCAACCATGATCAATCATGGATATGAATGGTAGGCAATTACTGCTAAAGCCATACGCCACCAGTTTAACCTAGTTTAAGCATAAAACGCTGGTGATTTCACATCAAATGCAGGAGGGCTATTGATATGCATCTTTCAGTGCCTTGAAATAGCTCCTTGCTCCAATGTCAAAGTTTTGGATAGGCGTGAATTCATAAGGGCAAATGATGCTGACTACCGGATATAATAGTGATTACCCGTTGCCAACAACGAATGTACCGCGCTCGACTGGCGCAGGGGAAAATAATAGTATAGAATAGTTATGAATAGTTAAGCTGCAAGTATGTGCTGGTGAGCTGCTAAACAAAAAATCACCAATATTTTGTAAGGTGAGTCTTACACTTGCCCCGCGAGCAATCAATGTAGCGAATCAACCAGGCTGACCAAGGAAAAAAACAAAATCGGCTATCCATCGGACTTGATACATCCCTGAAATGGACTCCAAAAAGTTTCACTCCTCATCCGAAAATCTACCAGCGGCTGAAAATTGCCCGGAATGCCATCTCATTCTCATCAACAACACGCCCGAAACCCATGTTTTGGGTCCATCCTCAACAATATTCCAACAAAAAGTCTCAGTCTCTACACACAGCTTCTGTCCATCCCAAGCTGTCTATCCAGGATCATCAAAGCTAAGCGGCTGTGACTCAAACAAATGTTGCTTCAGAAAGTTGCACGACTTAAGAAACAAGAGTTGCCGCATACCCCTGAAGCGATGCCTCAGAACACGGTCCAGCTGCTTCTGCATATACCTCACTGGGCTCTCGGGAACGAATGGATGACCACTGATTCAACTGCTAAGAAAGATGAGCAATCAAGTGTGGACGCACCTGGTGCTGGAATACAGCCATGTCAGCACTTCATACATCTTCATACTTGGTTCTGAGCTTTTCTCTGAAACAATGGGACAGTCAAACGGGATAGGAAGTTGGAGACACACCCACTCAAAATTCCGCCCCCCCAACATAGCCCTTAAGTCTCTACATCATATGCCTCGATGACAAAGGAAGTTTTGGCATGGAATCTACGTGAATTTGCAGTGGGGCAAGACCAATATTTACAGCTCCCGAATCACCCTCTTTGCGGTGACAAATCCCAGAATGCATTATTCTTTGTATCACCCCAAAACCTGCAAAGCAAACATGGGTGATGTGCTCTGCTGATGTGCCCTGCTACCCCTCTGAATTGATCCTAGCTTCACATTCCCAGCGTTCTGGCGCTGCTTTGCAAGGGCCTTCTTCACCAAGGAGATCTGTCAAAAAGCGATCGGGTCACGGGGCTTGGTCTGGACACTTCCATGGACTGTATGATGAGGAGATAGGTTCATGATTACTTCATGATGGTTCATGTCAACCCTGTCTGCTCTCACTGCCACGAGGCCTGAACCATCCCCAAAGGGTGCCCTTTCAGAACCCCAAACCAGTGATTTCCAAACAAAAACCGACCCTTTTTGGCTGCATTCTTGGAGTCCAACTTAACGAACTACGGACGGATCGGCACGGCGTGACCCCCCTTCAGCCTTCTCATAGTCCGTTTTCTTAGGACTTTTCGATTTTTGTCCAGTGATTTGCCAGCACTGGTTGGATCCTCAACCAGTGCAAGGCATACTTGTACTGTACAATGTTTTTACATATTTCTCGGTTGCTGGTCTCATCGCTACTCAAACTCCCTAGCCTCCCCATGTCTCATTGTGGTTCAGCCACGATGAGCATCCCAGCCATAGTCCTCCTACAGGCAGCCCTGGTCTTCCAACAAGAAGTGACGGTCACGGATGTTTAAGGTCCATCTAAATCTAAGTATCAATGGATTGACAATGTTAATGAATGTTGATGACCACCCCAAAACGGTGAATAATCATTCTTGATCACATGGGCGGTACCACCATTGTTGACAATTCTTCCCCAAGTGTCGACCATGATTCATCATCAACAGGCATATGAATCACCATCAGGGGATATCAGGGGTGTATCCCTACTGTACTCGTCATCATCATCACATCTCATTAAACATGATCTTCGCAACTTCGATCGCCATGGCACCAGTGGATCCCACCATCGTGGGGCGCCTCGCGCTCCTTGACTTTCCGCATGAAGGAGAAGAACTCATGCTCTTCCAGCTGACCCTTGCCTTGCCCCGGGAGAGGCGCACATCGTTGCAAGATCCCAAGCATCCCCAAGGCCGCCCCGACCCTATTGGACGCGCCTCCAATGTCGCAGGTGCTGCTGATATCAGCTACCTCCTTCGGTGCTTGCTACCAGTTGGAAGGCTGGTAGTGGGTGGTGAGTGCGTTGGTTGTGTCCGCTTGGTGAGACGGAATGACTTGATGGTGGAAAACGGCTTCCCCATTGGATGCTTTGCCAATTTGATAAAAAAACATGTTCTGTTTGGGTTCCATGTCAAATTTACATCAATCAAGAGCATATAATGCGCTTAGCTATAATGGTCCTGATCCCAAATTCTTGGCAGCGCAAAGCAACCAGTTCTTTTCGGGTACAGTATCGCAAATATAGCCAAATCACATCGGCATGGACATGTACATCATCCCCACTTACCACACCATTTCTGAAACATACTGCAGTGTTTCGCGAGCTTCAGGCGGTCTTGGCTTTTCTTCATTGATGGGACATACGTCAAACACGAAGCGTGCATTGCCCATGTCTATGCCATCCTCCTGGAAACTAACATAGACCGCCCCAGGTAGGGCTGGAATGCCTGGTTTCCTATTGGGATACCCTTTCGGGAGGGTCCATGTTACTTTCCAGGAGGGCAGTTTTTAGTAGCGAACAAGTTGAAGTCTGCAACTGGCCTGGACCATTCATCCATTGTACTGGCTGGTGTTATAGGTACAATTGCCTGCAAGAACAATGGCTTCGTGTTTGTGAGTATGTGTACGTATGCAAATATCATCATCGATCCTAATACTATGAACAGCTCCGGCCCAACGCTTTCATGTAAACGCGTGCAACAGGCGAACAACTCATGCGATATACATACCTTTTACTCCAAGTGCGGTGCTTTTTGCAGACTGGTTTTCCTTTTGCTTAGATGAAAGTCCTCTCTAACAATTTGATCATGCAATTCATCCAAGCACCTGAGAGAAGAGATCACAGTGAAACTCTGCTGTGTCTTTTCTGGGACACTACTTATGTAGCAGTTGATGTCACATGCAGTCAGTGGAGGTCCATGTTCAAAATCTAGATACCATTTCAATCATATGCATGGGGGCAGGATGAGTTGAACTTTGATTTACCAAACATACACCATACAAAATGGCCAACCTTTGCTGGTCCGTCCGGGCGTCTGAAACTTTGAACAACTCATGTAATCCAACAGAAGATTTCAAGACAGCAGTTCAAAGTGGAAAGTAACGTTAGATCTTCATGAGAGGGTCACAAAGATACCAGCAAACTATGTCTCCAAATCAGTCGCGTGCGTCATTGACAACCAGGACCATCCCCATGAGCTCTTGTTCTGCAACTTGAATTTCAAGATCGGCTAACCATAATCGACAATGATGCCTTTGCCATTGGGGGCATTGCACCATTCTACCACACATTTCTGCATTTTAAACGCAACACTCACTATTGAAAAATGACCTTTTGGAACCACATACACAATCTATAGACGATAATCTTGTAGAAAGCCAGACCATGATACTGCTGATAAAAGAATGTATCATCTGCATCAGATCTATTCTAAGCAGCATATTTAAAATAAACATCCGCCATCCACTGCCAATTGCTTACCAAATGTTGGGATAGCTCCTTAGATACCCATTAAATAGAACATTTATAGCCAAGTGGTACCCCTCGAAATATTAGTTGCTTTGGGTGCCAAGTGACTATAACTGACTTTTGTTCTGTCTGCAATAGCAGCTACCCTTGTCATTAGCCATCTTAGCTAGTTGTGGGATGACAAGGGGGGATCACTGTATCCCCTGGTTCCTTCCCTCCCAAGCACCTCTGGCATGATAGCAAAGCCCAGCCAGGACATAGCTTTGTGCAGTTCTCCGGTGTCCAGCAAGCCACCCCTAGCCAAAGACCAGCTGATCATTGGGCAGAACAAATCATGACCAGCTAACTATTTAATAACTGAGTGGTGGTAAAACGTGGTAAACTGACTTGCGGGTGTCTATCGATTTTGACAGGTGTGGATTGAAGAACTTGAAGAACTTGATATTTTGTTCTTCCACAACTAGCCATGCCCAGCGACTGTGTTCTGCTGGTCGGAAGGTTCCTGGTGGCCCAGCTACTTTTGAGGTTTCAACAGTGCTGGGCCGGACCTTCCATCCCATCCTGCCAGGGCTGGGCCTATCCAAGTCAAAGCGTCGAAAGACCTCCTTCAACTTCATGATCTCTCTGGAGGAGAACCCCTGGGCAAGGACAAAAATGTGCCACCACTGGGGACGGGCTCATTGGGGTCTTTCAAGGTGTCCATGTCAGCAACTGAAAAAGTTCCAAATTCATAGACGAATCAGCTCACATCTACATCGTTCATGTTGCTACGAGTAGCTATATGTTCAAGCTGATCAGGGAGTCTTGTATTACAGTGGATCAATTCAGTGGATCAATACCAACCATCCCGAACTGGGTATGGGTAAATGAAGGAACACTACAGCTTGACTCTAATCCACCGTGTGTGATTGATATGTTGGGATATGTTGGGATGCAATTGACATTTTTGTTCTTCAATCGCAAAGGGGCATTTTGAATGAAATCAGGGCTCAGCCCCTCCAACACTAACACTCCAACAACGAACCCAGCACATCGGCAGCATTTTCCCAAGGCATCAAAGCAGTGGCAGGAGCGATGGATAGCAGGGTACTCTAGGATACATATATATATATATATATGCTAATATGATGTTCTAGCTTATCTCACTTTACACAATCATATAAATTGGAAGAATGCGTCATCTGGAGTAGTTATTCATTCACACCTGCACAGCAACCGGGCTGTTTTCTTTCTTACTCAGCATTGCTTTGGGACTTTCAGGATGTCAGTTCCGTTTTGTCCCAGCAGTCAAGCGTTCAGAATCAGGAGTTTGGTTCATGCCCCCCCAAGAGACACCAATGTGATTAATCCTCTTCACAGGATGGCAACTACAGAGCCGTCATGAAGGCTTGACTCAAGCAAACCTGTCCCGCCAGACTCCAAACACTGATGACTTCTAGTAATCCAACATGACAATGAAATCAATGAAGCTGCCTTGTAGATCTCAGAAACATGACGGGTTGCCGTGTTGGAAACCTCTGACTGGATCTGGGATCTGAGGTGTGAGCCTCGTTCACATGGATAATGTCAATCACCCGCCTTGCGACGATGAGGGCAGGCCCCAGGTTCACATTGCTCGAGGAAAACCATGCCCCAAATGCACGAAGAAAACAACTCGACATCTCTAGTTGGGTTATTGCTTCAGATGTTTTCTGCAATTTTCCGGGCCACTTTTTCAGCTTGATGTTTCCAAACGACAAAAGTAAAAAAGACACAGAAGCAGCAAGAAATAGCCAAGTTAAACTTTCTATGCACCAGCAACTGTGCTTCTTGTTTCAGTCGTCGACTCTTGCAACTTCCAACATGGAAAAGTGGTTCCCTTTACAAAATCAGGAGCCGCGGTTGTCCAAAACTGGTGTTTTTAGAGCTGCAACAGCTGGTCCTTGTTGGTTGGTCAATGGACGTGTATAGTTGCTGCTATACATCTCTATGTATATATAATAAATATATAATATATACATATATGTATCTAAATGCATATACATACACGTATATATATATATACACAATAGGACGCTTGCACATGATTACACATCTCAAAAGTATGTACGTAGACGCACGCGTGGATATGTCTCTCCTTCAAACAATGCACCTATAACAAATATATCGTATTGATTCGTATTGCATTTACATATATCTATAAATGTAATTGAATGTATATATGTATCTGTATATATGTATACAAGCTTGTCTAATGAAAGTCTAAACGAGTGACGCTGCATGTCTGTGTCAATCCCAAACATCCCAGATCCGGTGACGACCACCTGAATTCCTCCAGGGTCAAATGCGACGAATCCACGGGAGCTACCTGGCCACAGATGGCGTTTGCGAACAAATATGCAGCAACGAAAAGAAGAATTGTGAAAGGGACTATGACAGAACAAAACAATTGTATAAAAGTTCATACTAGATCAATGATAGATCAAGCTAGATCATGAGCAATGATAGATGGATGCAAGTGTATACACAACGCCATCATTTCGTACGACGTAAAGATTCGCACATCTGTAGCTATGTGAGGTCTGTTCCCATGTAGGTACCACCCGCAGGTCGCAAGATGCGACCGGGTCACCCTGTGATCCACCACCGGGCGCCTCCACCAGGATCTCTTTGAGGACCTGGAGCGATGACAGGAGTCGCGTAGTAAACTCGGCTGGTTGGTGAGGATAGAACCTGGGTCACCCACATGGTTTCCATAGGTCTCCATATGTCTCCATATATGTCTCCATATATGGTCCAGTGTTGCCACCCCCCCTCCCCCCCCCCCGGTCATGCCTGGTCCCCCCCCCCCCCCCCCGGCGTGGGGGGGGGGGGGGGGGGGGGGGGGGGG
>VSDK01020427.1:94197-109737 GCA_009767595.1 Symbiodinium kawagutii
AAAGTGGAGGGAATTGGGGGCCCGGGGGGGGGGGGGGGGGGGGACCAGGCCAGAGGGGGGTGGGAACACGGAACACGGTACCATATATGTCTCCATATATGTCTCCATAGTGCCTCTAGAATCAACGACCTGGTCACTACTGCTTGATTGGTCAGTGGTATATCCTGATGTAAGCAAGCATTTTCTTGACTCCAGGATGCAGGAGTGAATTTGAATTTGGTAACCAACAACTGAGGGGGGTGATCACTTCAACGGTCACGGCAGAAAATAACACAAAGACGGAAGGGATTTCAGCAATGGTCAAATGAACCAATATCGGGGTGATCCAGGTAGCTGTGCTAAGCTCCCTCAAGGTACATCTATTCTGTCCTGTTGCCAGCTGCTAAAACCAAAGGGGCAACTCCGTCAACCACTCAACGATGATGTGCTCAGAATATCAGCCGGCAGCTGAAGTTACAGTACGTCCAGCTGCTTCCGATTCTATCACATTGGTTTCACTGCAATTGGAGTGAGCAGCAATTCACATGCACAGAGAAAAGGTATGGATCAACTGTGTATAGTTCCTCCTCTTCCAGCATTTCTTGACAACTCTAGCATAGACCTTAGCATCTCACAGCAAGAACTTGCAGTTCATCTATGTCCATGCAGAATTTGCAGAAGCCTGTACATCAATGGCTGGGGCAACATAACAGGTCTAGAGTCTAGACGTAGGTTCCAAATAACATGCGCGTGGCATTGTGTCTTACGGATGAGGCATTGTCATCGGCATGAGCCATTGTCGGCGTAGCACTATCAGGCGATCAGCTTTCGGGACCTGGATGATTCTCAGAGATTCTCAGCTGAGTGGTGGATGTGACTTTGTTAAATGGCCTTCCATGGGCTTCCATGGCCATCCATGGGCTCCCAAGTCATCCTGATCCTTGGGGATCCTTGGGGCTCAGTGGTGATATGTGGCCATGTTCCTCCCCCCCTGATGAGCAGCCGCAGCTCCACCTGGTCCAGGGCGGTGATGCCGCAGTTTTCCAACAGCGCAGCCAGCTCGTCGGACTGGCGAAGTGGCTGGGCTTGTCACAAGGGAAGCTCGTTGAAACACGTGACAAGGTCTAGAGACCTGAAAGAAACATAGTATGATATTATATGACCGATATGACCTATATGACCTATACTGCCTATACTATAGTATGATATTATATGACTTATATGTACAGACGCAACAAGACCACAATCTATCAATCAGGATTCACAATGCCTAACTGATCCTAACTGGTTCGTATATGTTGATTAGATGTTCAGATCTCGGAGCAACCGCCACCACAACAGCAGCAACATGCAGCAGCCAGGTTCCTCCAAGTGCCCGTTGCCGTCCACATCGAAGTGCTGGAAAACCGTGCAGAACACGTCGTACTGCTTCGTCTGGAAGCAGTGCCACCAAGATGATTTGACTGTTGGTGGTGCTTGGAAACAGCAGTGGATGATTGCTCATGGTTGGTTGATGATGGTTCCGTGATTGATCACTTTGGGGGAACCTGGTAAGGGAAGCGATAGGGAATGGATACCCAGGCCTTGATGGCTCTTGGGCTTGAGTTTGGGCTACGTGCTGGACAAAAGAACAACAAGAATGCCAACTCTTGCGTAATGATTATACAATCCCCAACAATACTGGCCTAATGGCTAAGAACATTTAACAACGCTCAACGACACAAATGCATTTAGGATGGTTCATCAATGCTGCAGAATGGTCGGCCCTGGCTTCCAAGGGTTGACAACCCTAGGGTATGACAACCAACAAGCAGTCATGGATTGTTCCCAATGGCTTGTCACCCGAGTGCCTCGGACGCGTCGCCATCCTAAAGATCCACCAGGTGAGAGATCCCATGGCTTTCGCTGTGTAGCAGTTTCCAGGCCCTCCTGAAGCAGGAAGTACCACCCATCAAGTGTTGATTCTTGTTGGTAAGCAGCTTGCTAGTATAATCTAATGAGCTGTTGACTGCAGATAACCACCATCCACCAGTTTTCATGGCAAATAACATTGTTTAATTAACCATCATGGACCAGCGGATGGCCCTCATTATTGACCGTGGTTCACCATCGATATCAACCATCGATCCACCAGTGCCAGCAGCAAGTTGTTGGGTCTTGCCTCGCCTCGTAGTTCTGGAGAAATCGCATGAACTCATCGCAGTCCAGAGTTGTGTACCTGGAGCGCTGAAAGTGTCTCTGAGTTGGTTGAGTTCACAAACAATGTGTATCATATACATACAAATAATACAAATTTGACCAATATGAGGCATATACAATCATAAAATATCATAAATGCATACTTGTGGATATTTGCCATCATTGAATTGATTGAATGTCTACGACAAATGCGTAGCTAAGTTTTGACCTGTAACACTGAATGGATCTGAGTGGCACTTATGGACAACTGTCAATATGCAACATTCACACTTCGTCAACCTTATGGGATGCGTAAAGTTGCATGAATATACTTGACCTGACATCACTGAATGTGACCAAGCACGGAACAGCAGCAAATGCACCCACGACCTTGTTGGGCACCCCCCAAATCTGCCCCGCCCAGTACAGCGGTGCACGAGGTGATTTCAGCGAGCACCTGGGGGCAAAACCAAGTGCAATGCATCAAATGGTGAGAAAAGTTAGTTGATGCAGTGGTTGTTGATGGTTATTGCAAGAGTAACAACGTGGTAGTCTGTTGATGACTATGTACAATCATTGATGGTTGAAACCAGTTGTGAACTAATTCATTTATGATTATGGATTGATACTTTTCATTCAATAATAACTATTGACTGGCTCTGGTTTATAACCAGCCACTAATCTTGCAGAAAGAGTACCAGTCAGGGCATAAAGCTCATAACGCACTGGTATCAGAACCACCATCACAACCATAACAACTACAGTAAGCTGACCACAAGAACTTGGAGGACCACAGAACCAGCTGCATTGTGGATGTATTCATTCATCCAGTAAGCACTGCTTATACAATGGCTTATAGGTTCTAATGCCAGCGTGGAGTTTTGAAGTGAACCTGACAAGGTCGATTCCACAGCACTATTTCCCAACTAATTATCATGCTCGATTGGTATTCTTGGATCCGGCACGAACCGTTCACATAACTGATGAGAGTTGTTTGCGCATTTGGTATGGGGCACGGGAAGCTTGGCAATTCAGGCAATCGTCAGGGATAAGTCACATGACCATCTACCCGTGTGATCAAGTTTGGGTGAAGTTTGGGGAGGATCCAAATTGCCAAGCATCCAACTTGGTTCAGGTCCCAAACCGGTCATGGCGCTGACATTTCTTGGACCATTGACTTGGGAGCTGACAGCTGGGGAGTGCAGGTTACCCATACATCACTACTCCCCACAAGTTTCTGATTGACATTTCAGCAGAAAACTCCACAATCAGAAACTGAAGTGTTCTAACCACCATTCCATACCTCACATCCCTTAAGTGCATACCTATATACCTCACATCCCTTAAGTTTTTTCACAATTTCAAGTACCAAGCCATTGGGCTGTCACCAATCTCCACGGCGGCGATGGCGCCTCCTCCAGCCATTCTTCCCGCTGAATGGTGAAGCCTGGCGAGAAAACAAGGAGTGAAGCAGAAGTTATGAGGGCAACGAGCAGAAACCCATAGAATCAAAAGATAGATAGCATTGATAGCATCACCAAAAAATAGATTCGAATAAGCAGAAACCCATACAATCAAAGATGAAACTCAAGGGAGAGCCGAAACCAAGACCTAAAAGATAAATCAAAATGCAGAAACGGGGATAGATAGCATCACCAAACTCTATTTGAACCCTGTGTTTCAACACCCAAAGATCACACTATTGAACAGCGAGAACATATGGAGAGCAGCTGGGCATGAATAAACGAAGCATTCACGAGTTGTACAACCGAAGGGTTCAAGGGGTCTACAAAAAGACAATACAAATAGTCTAGGGCGACCAGTCACAACCAGCCCTGAACAAATGCCCTTGGGGATGCTTGCGTTTCCAATTGGTTGGTGAACACCAAAAAAAAACATCGGCTCAACCAGTCGCAGCCACTGGCAGGTTTGGCCTTGAAATCAGGATGCTTCCGAGATCAAGGCCCATCGGTATAGCATGGCTTAGTGCAGTTTGGCCCTTCTACAATCTTGCATTTCTGTTTTTTATATCTCTATAAACAGAATGGCTATTCTATGAACTTCGTGCCCTGAAACAAAGTGCAATGATTCTCAGGTCCCGAAAATGCATGACGTTCTTGGATTTTCTGAGATGTGACCGTCTTTGGCATTAGAGCTATGTCCCTGAAGTCAACTATTCTGAAAGCCCTTCAGAGTAAAGAACCCTTGCCTTATACCTACCATGGTCAAGAGTGATTCTTTCTGGTCCATACCGGCTGTTTGTGGCAAAAGTAGGAGTAGTTTACTACTATTGGTGATAGAATTCGTTGCGATTGTAACATATTACAACCAGCATCAGCCACTTGGATACCGCATAATGTCCTGAGATTTCCTGAGGGTCCAGACCAGCGATTTCAATGGCCTGCATTAACAGCTCTCGATCGACCTGTGCTGCAGCCGGGATAACCATGGGCTTGGGAGAGCATAGCACATGCAAATATGGTTCGAAGTCGAAACCCATGCATCCATATACTTGGCTTTTTCTCCAAAACGTAGGTTTCTCCGTTGCAAATGATGGCTTTCAGAACCTCACATACCCATCTAAACTCACCATTGCTTGTTGTCGAGCCACCGGATTAAAATCTTCGATGGATTCTGCGCACTCAATGGATGCTGAACAAATCACGCTGCTTAATTAAACAATTTGGCAAACAAACCTCGAGAGAAACATTCGAGGCGCACCTTTTTGCAAATGACACATTGAAACTGTATATGTTGACCCTCTGGCACTTCAACTCTGCCACTGCCTCCCTTCTCCAAGTGCAACCTAAGCAAAGGAAATGCTAAGCATGTATGAGATTTTCAGGGGGACTCCCCTCAGATATGGGTTTGTTAGGCAAGGGGTAGGTGAATCATATAAGTAAGATGATATTCAGATATATCCATCCATACAATTCCCAAAGACTCAGGCCATGTGAGGGTGGCTAGCTGGCAGGGCAAGGTAGAGACATAGTCCCAAAGTCTACCGCAACAATTTCTACAACAAAAAGCAGGGCCTCATCACAAATTGCAAATTCTCAAATGTGCAGCAAGGACCAAAGGATGCTACGACTATGAGGATACTGCGCTTGGCCCCTTATCGATTGTAGACGTACGAGTCACGTCAGTTTATATGGTGGTTTCTCAAAATAGGGGTACCCCCCAACTCATCCTTGTTTAACCATCTTATAGTAATGAACCAACCATAACTTTGGGGGTCCCATATGACTTGAGAAACACCCATATAGGGAGTCAACGTTTCACCGGTTCTGTTGCCACTGTACAGGCGGCGCAAACCACTGCACCTCCCCTTGCGTTTGCAAACGTTGAAAGGCCGACTCCCACCTCAACACGGTGGGTGACCCGGCCATGGTCAGAGTGACCACTAAGGGGACTCAATCTATGGCTCTGTCGCATGATCATGAAGCGTCAATGGAAGCAGTTGCTGTTTCATGCCCATTTGTGTGTGGGTAAACGGGCTCCTAGGCAGTTCCCCCTCTTGCCAGAGTTGGGGGCAAGAATGGCATCATGATTAATTGTAGAGCTGTCATCGTGGTGCAGGTCTATCCAAAGTAAGCACTTTTAGGGCTATATACACCGTTTATGGGCAAATGGGATCCTAGATCCTGCGATAATTGCTGGGCGACAAAAACAGTATTGTAACATCATTTCATGGTAATTTTGATAACTGCAACATCATTTCCGTAACTTCTCAGTCTGATGGCGATTGTCATTGGTTTTTGATCATATGTACTACCATTGACGGCAGCCATATTTTCATTTTTGCTTATGGTTTGTCGGGTGCCATTCAAATATGTAGCAGTGAGCAGCAGCAGCAATCTCGTCAGTGTCTCAACAGGTTGAGACATTTCAAAAAACAACAATTGATGTGTGCTTGTTGCTGCTGGGATGAAAGTCCATGGTTTGTGGCCGAGATTGTCGTAGCGCCTCTTCCATTGTCGTGCTTTGGCGACCTGACAGCGGTGGATCATGACGAAGGTGAGCAACCAACTCACACACGTTGGGTGAGGTGGGTGTTGCATGGACGGTTCCATGGTACCGGTATTGCCAAAAAACCAAGTAGTTTGGTGGTGATCACCATGTAATCCTGGCAGGACGAGGCAAAATTGGTATGGATCAAACCAGCATGATTGGGTGTAAGCAGAGCCACATCTGTAACATTTATTCTAAATCACATGTCATATGATACGTACGTATAGTATAATGGTAGATTCAAATTCATACACCACCATCAGTTTGAATCATAAATAGCTGGTGGTTTGCCATCAATGTGTATCAATGCAGGGGGTTTATTCATGTGGATCCTGCGTTACTTTACGTGTGAATGTGTGAAGGTAAATCCTTGAAGTCTATGCTCCAAAGGCTGATGTGGCAACTCCAATTCAATAATCGGTACAGCCCCATTGATACAATACCCCGATGTAATCCTACTTACTGTAAAATATGTATATTTACATGTTAAAAAATATGAACAACATGCACATACTCACATATCTGTACGAATAAATTTGTGCCTGAAGAGATCATTGGGCCATGTGGTCAAATGTCATCCAACCTTCAAAAGGAACTTGCAACTGCAATTGGTGTGTTGATAGACCAACTCGTGCACATTCCTTCTTGATGAGCACAGGCGCCAATTTCAAAAATTGGCACATACCAAACTTTGCTACTCCTTCATGGCCAAAACGAGCCAACAATGTTCTAGTCGTTTCGTTGGTATCAAAGTCAGCGACCCTCCGTCCCAGCAGGGACCTCTGCATTGTGAGGGCTGACCATTGGCCTAGCCGCAGAAGCAATACTTTGATATAGGTTTTGCAGCAGGATACGAACAATGGTTCCTTTCCAGAACTAACCAACCAAAATCAAAGGGATGCAAACATCACCAACAATATCCAACAATCAAACATCTGGACGACCAGTATCAAACAAACATCAGTGAACATAACCAGTCACTAACATGGTGGTTTCTCAAAATAGGGGTGCCCCCGAATCATCCAATAGTAGCTATTTATAGCAATAAACCAACCATTTTGGGGGATCTCTATTTTGAGAAACCACCACGTAGGAAACACATCTTCCAATGATCTCCATAGCGGGTGAACAGCACCCGCTAATGAGCAGCACGCCTTCCAACTGGACAAGCACAGCCGCATAAGCCATGAGCACAAACATGAGCATGAGGATAAGAAAAAACATAGGCACAAGAAAAAGCTAATGTTTATGATTATTTATGTTTGTGCTAAGCATAAGCCTAAGCATAAGCCTAAGCCTAAGCATACGCTAAACGAGCAATCGATCAGCTGGGTAAAGCCTGTGGGTTGATCAGCAGAGCCTTTCCAGGATCCCCGCAAGTGACCCAATGTTTTGGCCGAGTGCATCCGATTGGTGTCCGCAATGTGACAGGAGGACCCTTGTGGGACTAGACAATCCAAGCGTGTTGTATCTTCTTTTCTTAACAAATGACAAGAAGTCTTGTTTGAATCAAAATGATAGTAGATGCCTAGTATATTCCAATGGTCAATCCTCAAGGTATGGCACAAACATGGCAGCTACCATTCAAGGCTTCAAGTCATATCCAACACCTGAGGATGATATACGCGAATATTTTGATTCCAGAGGGCTTTTAGCCAGTCTCCTAAGATCTGCTATGTTTGCTGAATGCGCCACAAAATACCCACGGGTGCCGAGCTAGTTCTATGATATTTCATTCAATGACTGCAATTTCCCATGATTATTAGGATTTCATATGGGATAATTTGTCATTCCATCGCATTTTTTGGTTAGTTGTCAAATCTTGATTGATGGCCTCACCCACAACTGGGGATGCGCACACGGGCACAGCCTTCAGGGGCGCAGCTGAAAGGTGAGGGCTGCTGCGAAGCACCACAGGGAAGTGATGTGGTGCAACGGGTCGTTTTCTATCTATCTATCAATCTGTCCATCTATCTTCTATCCATCTATCTATTTATCTATCTATCTATCTAATTTATCAAACTGTTTATCCGTTCTATCTACAGAGAAAACAAAGGGTGCCCTGAAAACAAGCTAGCCTAATCATGCCTAGCCCTAGTCTATATGATCTATGATGTGTTAGTCTATGTTGTTGACCCATGTTGTTAATCTACATTGTCCAACTATACCAAAACTTGATTATGAAATGTGCTTCATTTTTTTTGCCCAGTCCAGCGCGTCTCCCCGAGCACCCTCACTACTGGTGAGCATATGGTTGCTAATTATTTTGGTGAGAATCGAAAAAAATCTACACATTTCAGCATATCGCTCACTATGCTCACTTCCAGTCCAAGATGTACTCCTCTGGTGAATACCAAGCACATCGCCATTTTATCAATGTGGAACCATAAGCGAGTGGATATGCACGCAGGAACTCAGGCTCAGTATCGCCAACCCCTAACCAATGCTCTGCGTACTTGAGCCTGCAATCTTTGTATTCAGTATTCCTTTGCGTGCGTCTGAAAATACGTCACCGGCAAAGACTGCAATGCTCATGGCCTTGTCTTATTGCATCACAAACAGCACCTATGAATCTGTATTGCATCTATTGTTCATCGCTATTGCTCATTGACCTACTGATAACTGCGGGGTACCACTCATCCAGTAACTTTCAACATTCCATGTGAAGGTGGCACCATGTGGCACCACAAAACCAGGATCCCGCGATTGATTTTCCTCAGCCGAGAACGCGCTTCTTTCGTGCACAGTAGATGATCAAAGTAATCAGTACGGCAGATGCAGCTAGCAGGCTGATGTAGACCCAGCGGGCCACTCCTCGGCTGCGCGGGACCCCTGCAGTATTTGACGGGCCTAGTTTCCAGACACCCCATGTCAGGCAACCGTTGGAGCACAGGTGAGGCTGCTAGCCTTTCTATATACTCACCTTTGACGAATGATCAAAAAAGCCAATGGTTAAGAAATGTTTCTGTAGTCAATGCTTTGCAACGATTGATTACAGCACCTATAAGGTGAATGCTTATTGTATCTTACTGTAATTCAAACTTGAGGCCCCCAGATGGCAAGCTGCGGCAGTAGCCAAAGGTGTTGACAAAGGGCTCCACTGCATCCGGCACTTTCCACATCCAGGAGCCAGTGACACACGAAAAGACAGGCGAGTGTTGGCAGTGGCACAGCGCCTGTCACACTGATACTTGGCTGAGAACCAGGGGATCAGAGCTTCAAAAGAGACGAACCTCTTCAACAAGGATTTCAAGGATTTCCCTATCTTATCATCGTAAATATACATAAATATGTTATACCATACTACTGTAGCATTTGTGTATAGATTTCGAATAGCCGATATGCAGTAATATCAGTAGGTTTTAAATGCAGCCATCTGAGAAAATCCATCACCTGAAAAGCAACAAACATGTTGGGAAAACCATGGACAACCCATCATTTCAGTACCAGCAGTATCACTTGCAACTTGACATCACTTGCAGCTGCAGAAACGACCAAGTAGAGCCGACTTGGATCATGACTCATGACATCGCATGACTTATGACCTGAGTCGAATGCGAGTTCTTGGAAGAACTTTGGAGATCGGTCATGGGATCGCTTCGACATTTCGACAATTTGTGATGACCAAAAACCAAATCGCGAAAAAAGGGGAGGAACTCCGCAGATCGGGGACAAGGCGTGAGGATGCTATCTTCTGCCGCTGGATCTACTGCTGGCCTTGATGTTGCAGCCAATGCCATAGGTGAAGCCCTCCGTATAGGCATCGTCAAAATGAAGAGATCCAAGTTCTGCGGGGCAATGGCCCCACATCCTGGGCAAATGGTGATTGAGTTCATCCTCAATGGCGGGTTGTTGACGTTTGACAATAACAAGAATGATGGGGATATCAACTAAGTAAATCTAAGTAACAAAATGGGGTATGGGACAAGTTACAAAAATAAAGCCAAAGTGGATTGTAATTCCGATGCAAAAGTTTTTCTGTTGATCATGGGGATGCCAACAACGGCAAAGGGGTTAAATGGATGAATGGCCCACCGAGATAGCAAGAGTCCCAGAATGGTTTGTCATGCCCTCGACCGTGGTGTAATTATGTATAATTACATAAAATGTCAGCAAATGCATCCCAAATTGCACATTTATCTATAGAATTGTATGCGTATATGTATATTACGTATATAAGTTATATAAGCATATCATCAAATTATAGAATATGCGTAAATAATTGTAAACATGTGTATGCTCTATAGGTGATATGGCAGGCCGGTCGGGATTCCCCGACATGACCAACCAACAACTGGTACGATGGTACAGTCGAGCTTCGCAGTGTAAACCTTGATGTCCTCTTTCACGGCTTCAAATTGACCCTTCCTCGGCACAAAATCAGGCTTGGCTTCCCAACCAATCCGACCACCCCAACGGAGGTGAGGTGATTTTAGTGATTTTTCAACATCTTTCTTCTCAATTTATGAATGTGAACATATGTGAACAACTGTGCCTGGCTTGCAGAGCAACCCGCCACCAACCACGCGTGGGCACCTGAGACAACCTGTCCATGGTGACCTACAATAAAAACTCAGAGTCTAGGTATCACCTCTCCTGTGTGTCACCGGGACTTGTTGAAGATTGTATTGCAGTGGCAAACCACTGATGTCGTGGCAAACGCCATGGAAATGCCTCTTGTCTCAAAGAGTTGCTTAAGGCAGCAAATCTTCTTGCCACTTTTGGCGTCAAATGGACATCTACTTGCAAGAGTTTCAATATAACGTGGAGCCCTGCCGGGCACTATTGACTTTACTCACAGAATCATCCAACTGTACTGTACATTCTGTGGTCGTGATAGTATGTGCTCGTTAGCTTATTAATTGTAGTGCACAACAAAAGCAACATACATATTCATTTATCTATGTGCCTATGAAGTACATCCTGGTTTCTCAAATACGGGTGACCCCCAAATCACGCAGTTTATCAATAATTTGTGGTAACAAACCAATCATTTAGGGATCCGCCATTTTGAGAACCTCCATGTGCATATACTATGTACATGACGTGAAATATGATGAAATATGTGTGTGTGTATATATATATACATGCAAATATAATAAATTAAACAAATAAATAAATAGATAAATAAATATATATATATATATTTATAAGCGCACCATATACATGACATGTAATTCAAACCCCGCAGGGACCAGATTTCACAGATCTGCAGCGCTGGAGGCACCCTGTGACTCTCAGCTAGGGATCCGCTGGCGCATGGCTAGACCACTCCGGTCACCCAACGCTGGGCTTGACAGGACCCAGCCATGATTGCAACCACCAAGAGCTGTCCTGTGTTGAACCACCCATGGATATCCTTACTGCCTTGGTGCACACTCTGAATGATGATGACAATTTCCAATCATGGCCCAAATCATCATCCCTGTGGTTCATTCACGGTCCATCATTGATGGTTGGCAAATAATGGCTGATTTATGGTCCACAATGATGAAGTCAATGGAGGGTTGATGTCCACCGGCGACCCGAACCTCCGACCCTCGCCAAGGTGCAAACCCGTTGGGGCAGATGCCACAGCTTCCTTCAGTGTTGGCCCAGCTATGCGAATGGCAAGGACTGGTGCCAGCAGCGCGCACCAAATGTGTTGAGCAAACCACATCATTGCGACGGTCGACAGATCTACAATCGAAACATCTAAGGCCCGAGTTATGCGCCTGTGGTGACTTGGATAGCCTCTTCCCAAAAAAAAGCTCTGTGATGCCGTGCTTTTCAGCCTCCAGCACGTGGCTCAATATGCTCACTGTTTTTGTGAAGCCAATTTTTTGCCCCAGGCACAAAAACTTGGAAGGGATGCATCAAACGGGAATGCAATCGCTGTACAGTGCTCACGGTCATAAGCGAAACCAACTCATCTTTGCAAGGACAAAATCCGTGTCTTTACTGGGACGCTTTTGTTTTCGACCTGTCCGCAAAAGCTTTGAGCCTCTAGCGGCTCTGGGCAATGCAAGAAGAAGCCAGTGGTTCGCGCAGGGTCAGAGCCCACAGTTCACACCCGGGTCTTAATCCACAACTTCCTTTGCTATGAAGTGTGTCTTCCCCTCAACTGGCCAACCACTTGTGCGTCGCAGTTTGGTGTGACATGGTGAAAATCAGCCGAGGCAAAAATGATCAAAGGTTGGACCGAGTGTTTTCATTCCTGCGAGAAGCAATGGAGGTGTCTGAGCAACAGCAGTAAGTCGAGCCACGACGCCACCATGACCCAGAAATGTGGTAACCGGCGGACCAAACTCACCACTTGAGCTCACATGGGATGGAACGTTTATCCTATCATTGCTGTGGGGTCCTACTCTATTATTGCTATTAACATCTTTAAGTATATATTACTGTTAGCAATGGTTATCCTATTATATTGTTAATTATTAGATAATAGCTCCTACTATTATTGCTGTGGGTTCTCTCTGCTTCCATCTCTTTGGGATGTTGTGCAATGCCCGTCCCGGTGCCTGCCGATCCACTGTGTCCATATCCAGTCGTACCCTGCAGCTGCAGTCAGTTCCAAGCTGCTGGGTTCGCTATGTAGCTTCCTATGTATTTACAAAACTATGTACAGAAGATGTTGCTACCTTAGATGTAGTTGCAGTTGATGGTCTGATTTGTTGATTTTCAAGTTGGGGTCCTCATCCCCCAGAAAACGATCAAAATCCGTGAGACGTCCGGAGAAAACCCACCGACTGGTATACAGTATGCAGTGCTTTTCTCATGAACATCTTTTTCTCACTGCACTCCAGGATGGCATAGGGAATACAATTAGCAAACATAGAATCCGAAAACCTCATCCTGACATTGCACAGGGAGACAATGACTGCTAGAACTTTCGAAACACAAGAGGAACGAACCCTCTAACTTGGTACAGGAAGCTCTTGTTTACTGCAGCCAAACAATTCTCGGTAGTTAATCTTTGCAGGTGTGAAACTCTATGCGTTTCCGGTTTTTCAAACACGGTTTGTTTCAGACCTTTCTTCTGGAGGCATTAAAAGGGCGAAGCCTTCCGTTTCGGTTTGGAAACCAGCTTTTTTGGAAGTGTAATGAAATTTTACATGGACCATGGACCTCTTAAGTTATCTAGATTATTAATTTCAGAACAAGCGAAGCAAATTAAGGTCAGTCACTGTTTGGACGCACATTCAAATGTAGGTCAGCAACTATTACCAGTACGATACATGTGCTGCACGCATTGCTGATATATCCGTTCCGTGGGTATTATATAATAGTAGCTGATTATTTTCATTGTGCAAGTATCTGTACTGCCCATCACCGTCTTATCCATTCTTCTTGCAAAACATACTTGTTCGATTTTTCTGACCTGTCCAAGATTCACCGGTCGCTTGGACTCAGCGTCGAAAGTAGACGTGGGAGAGAGGCTGCATTCTGAGTACTAAAGGAACGCGGAAAAGGTGTTGCACATCCATAGTGTTTACGAAAAAGTATATATATATGGGTACGTGACAGTTTCCGTGCCCCATGTAAACTGAAATTATGCTTTACATGTTCAATTAAAATATTCAATATAGATAAGTCTTTAATGACAAATCAAAACTTATCTGCTTCAAAATATCTGGCCATCCAAAATGAAAAATTATTTGTTTCAAATCAAATTGCAATCAATGATCAATGTACATCTGTAAATCCCACTCTGACATCTCCTTCCAACACTGCTAAAATTAGTACCCTCTCATGGTTTCAGGCTTGGGATGGCCTAAACCTATGGAAGGGTACCAATTTTACCAATGGTACCCATGCCAAAGAGCACGAAACCCTGAGAGGGTACCAATTGTACCAATTGTACCAATTTTTTGGCTAGATGGCAGCAGCCTCAAATGACATTGACATCTCCTTCCAACACTGCTAAATTGGTACCCTCTCATGGTTTCAGGCCTGGGATGGCCTAAACCTATGGAAGGGTACCAATTTTACCAATGGTGCCAATGCCAAAGAGCACGAAACCCTGAGACGGTACCAATTGTACCAATTGTACCAATTTTTTGAGGAGATGCCAAGAAGTATACCAGGAGGTGAGGCTGCCATCTCTCCAAAAAATTGGTACAATTGGTACAATTGGTACCCTCTCAGAGCTAGAGGAATGGCAATATACAAGTTCTAGCTGCACAATACCGTTGTGGAAATGCTATGTCACTTTCAAAAACAATTGGCTATTGATTGCTTATCAGCAGTTTACCTTGGCATGATAAGGACAAGATTCCAAGGCTACCATCTAGCCAAAAAATTGGTACAATTGGTACCCTCTCAGGGTTTCGTGCTTGTTGCTATTGGTACAATTGGTGAAATTGGTACCCTTCAATGGGTTTGGGTTTTGCAAGACTTTCAGCCATGTTAATGTATTAATTTTAAATACACCAGTCTGCCGTGGAAGAACCATCTCAGTTCTTGGCATCTCCAAGATAAGTTAGTCAGAGATTGCTTATAAGCTATAAGCAGCCTGCTGTTTTCAAATCAAGTTCATCCTGCCTACTACATCAATTCTCTTTTTTAAAATTTTGACAACATAGCTTGCCAACCACAAGCACTTTCAATCAAAGTCTCCTCGTTGGACTTGCAAGATCCCAGCGCCTGAAGGCATGAAAGGACATCAATCCCAGCATGGCTGCCTCATCTCTTGGCACTTCTTCTGTCAACTAATGCAAATGATCAAGCCTTCTGCTTCTGGGTCTGGCAAAGCTAGAGGAATGGCAATGTACAAGTTCTAGCTGCACAATACCGTTGTGGAAAAGCTATGTCATTTTCAATAACAATTGACTATTGATTGCTTATCAGCAGTTTACCTTGCTTATAAGCAAGTTGCCTTATTTTTATTCAAAAGTAGTTGACCCTGGTTGCAAGCAATTCCTCTTTTTAGTTTTTTCAGTGTGGCAAGTTGCTGGCAACTTTGATTTAAAAACATCCTTTTTGAACAGGAAGTAAGCCTTGGTGGGAGTGAACAACCTCATGGCCACCAAGTATTCTGACCTTGGAATTGCTGATGGTAATGGTCTCCCTTGATTCAATGCTTCAGACATCTTCGCAGATGATATCCCAGTGTTGAGACATGTCAAGGGTCGAAGGGCCAGGAGACTTGCCCCAGTGGCCACTCACTAGAGCCTGGCCACAGATGAGAGAAGCAAACACATCCTGGCTGTGTGCAGAGCAATGGAGAAAGCTTATGACCTGTGTGGCAGGAAAGAAAATATTTGGAGCACAGCAATTTCCAAACAGTTCCAGCCCCTGATAGGAGCAGTTGCTGCTACAAGCCTAAGAAACATTCTTAGCTGGATGTTTACTTCCAAGGTGATCAGCAAAGTTTCAATGTGATTTCCA
>VSDK01020427.1:117535-161013 GCA_009767595.1 Symbiodinium kawagutii
TCGGCGGCCCTGGCAAAGGAATCCACCACACAAGGCTATCCCGGCGATCATAGGTGATGAAGCAGCAAATGGGCATGGCTCAAACATGTAAGTCGATGCTTCGGGATAACAAGCAGCTGCTGGCCATCACAGGTACCTATTATACAAGAACCGCTGATGGCCAGGTCAAAAATAGCAATTTCATGCAATTTCCCAATCAAACAATCCAGCGAAATGTGGTCATTCGTGAAGTTTCAACACATGCTATGGGTCAACTAGCGGAAGGCGACAGTAAGATCATCTGGGCGGGTGTTCCTGCCAACAACCGA
Organism: Symbiodinium kawagutii; assembly: GCA_009767595.1. Lineage (NCBI taxonomy): Eukaryota > Dinophyceae > Suessiales > Symbiodiniaceae > Symbiodinium > Symbiodinium kawagutii. Next base: position 117,844 of record VSDK01020427.1, read on the forward strand.
CACTGCTTGATCATGCTTGGCCGGTGTTGATGGTTTTAGGGATACACACATCCTACAGTGGTCCACGTGCAACCACGTGATGGGAACGCACTGTAGGTATTCAATTTGAACTTGGCTAAGTCCACCTCAGTAGCTCGGACGAACCGAGAGGCCTTGTCTGCTCAAGAACTTGGGCCTACTTGGGCCTACTTCAATCTTGTAGGGTGGGGACCTTGTTTGAGTGTAGAAAGTTGGTGGGGACCCTTCTGGCATCTTGATCTAGTTCCTAATCAACAAACTAATCTACGTAAATGTTCTGTTCAACTTGGCCTACCAGTAAGATCGTACGGAACATGCCTGGTGGTACAAAGTGGGCATCTGCCGGACTGCTTGGTCTCCAACAGCCCCATGGCTCTGAGTCCTGAGTGCCTTAGTTGGTTCAAGCTCCTACACATCCTACGTACAGTGCTGTAATACAAACACCAAGGCCATCCAAGGCCAATGAGTTCCGGTTGCCCCGTCACCACAGCCCCCTTCCGGGAGGCGCCACCAAGGAGATGTCGACCGGTTCCATCCAAGCACGGACCTGAGCCAAGTGGGGCGTTGCCGTTCACGGGTCAGTTCTTCACAGAAGTTCTTCACGGGTTCCCAATTGGAGGTGATCATTGACTATCATGGCTATATGATGGGTAGACACCAGTTAGTCAATGATCACCTCCAATTGATTGTGATTATTGACTTACAGATATCAATTTTTGTGCACGAATTGATGGGTAGACACCAGTTGGAATTAGAGATTGTCAAGAAGATTAGCCGTCCCATGGAACATGCGCTAACATTCAATCATACCGCCAGTCGCTCAAGTAATATGCCTGAAGTCATTGGCGAAGCCACACTTCACAAAACAAGTGTGTGTGTGTGTGTGTGTGTGCACCTGCACATGGATACATGCCAAGCATCAGGGGCTGGTATCGCAGTTTCTAAAAGCGCCCCAGCAACGGTGAGCATCCACACTTCCCTTGTGTGGCTAATGATGGTTCACACTATGATATTGAATATAATGGTTGGAACAGATTAGTATTTCATTTTGATCATCTGATATTATATCATTTGTTTGATGATAATTCAAAGGGCTTCAAGAGTGAACGACCATTGAAACTTATATAATTCACCACTACACAAAATCACAACATGATAATCCTCCGCAAATCACCTGGTAGAACCACCATTTACCACCACTAAAAAAACCACCGTATCCAGGATCCGTTTTGGCCGCTCAGCTGATAGAGCCTTGAGAGGCAGCGGCCAGGTATGGCCTGGTTGGTTGCTGTAGCCAAGACATTCCAACCAATACTAGCAGTTTTTCACCGCAATTGCTGGGCAATTGGCCTGGTTCCAACCAACCATGCGGGATTAGGCAATTGCATTGTAGCTAATCCCGCAATTGCTGGGCAATACTGGCAGTTTTTCACCGCATGGTGATCCCTGCCAAGCTTTTTGTGGATTAGAACAACAAGCCCCACGAACAAAGGTGATTCATTGACCTGCAATAGTTGTACCTTCAATCATTGGCCGGGAATTCTCAAGGACATGTCAAGCAGCTACCCGTGATGAACATTCCAACCATGCATGGTTTGAGATGAGCTGCCTGAGTTTTCAGGCACTTTCTTGGCTTCCAGGCAGCCAAGGCCACCAGCTTGTTGTACCGTCAACTTGATCCACAGCTGGCTGTTTACAAGCGCCCCAGTATCAACCATCAGCCATCACCCATGATGAACATGGATGAACCAACCTCAACCAAAAAGGATTAACCACTATCAATAGTCCTTGATTAACCATCAATCAACCATCAAATTAACCCTTGAATAACCATCAACTATCAACCAATCATCCACCAAATTCAACTAACCATTTACTCATGATCGTTGACATATCATTGATGATAGCCATTGTTTGTAGCTACTGATGATCATGTACTGATGATCATATCATTGACAATTTACTATTACTGGTTGGTGGTTTAGAGCCCTATGAAAAATAATGTCAACCAACCATTTGTTAATGATTACTAGGGAAAATGAAAAAAATCGATCAAACCACCAACCAGTAGTTGTTCAACCATCATGGTTGCTTATGATCCCCTAGTACCAACCATCATTAACCATGGTTTCCCTATGGTTTCCCTATAAGACCACCAACCAGATTAATTCATGGTCACTCAATGATGCCTCACTGGCGCAGCTGGAACCCAGCGGCGCGCCTCCACTCCTCTGCGGCTCCGGACGTTCATCAAATTCAGCCGTAAACTTCGCAGCGCGGGGGCACAAAGCTGATCCAGCCTTGGCAGCCAAGGATGGTGAGTGGTGTGTAAATCTTAGCTGAGTATATAGAATATATAGACTATAGAAATGGTAAATGGTTATGGTAAATGGTTTAACTAGAGGGGAAGATAGTGGAAGGGTGCTCATGATGACCAACATAATTACATTAATGATCAACCAATCGGGATAGTCGTGTCCAATGGTTTATGTGTTTGTTCAAGGCAATTCTTTCCTCAGTAATTATATGTTGCTTATAACCCCTTGTATGTCAACCACCCAATATCATCCAATGTGCGTGTTTTGACCAACGGCAGGGTCCAAGGCCCAGACTTTTCTTTGGCGCCCCGAGCGCGCTGTTTTCGGGTCAACTTTGGCATCCGCCTGGTCACGACATAGGGCAGTAAAGCACTCTACAAGAGGTAGGAGATGCAAAGATAGGTTCAAGTGACAGGAAACAATGCAAAAGTTCACCTACATTCAATCCGGAACAACACAAGGAACACATATCATGGGGCGATGGACACTAAAAAGAACATGATCTGTGATCACACTTGCCCCAAGGAGAACAATGTGAAGGTGAACTTCTAGCTCTGCGACACTTGGCGGAATCCGCTACTCAACTCAATCTTCAAAATTCTTCCAACTCCTTTCCAGCATCGCAGGCTCACATTCCCCCCAGCGATGCCAATTCTTTTTTGGCTGCCCGTATCCACAAGGTTCAAATGGAAGCTTCCTGATGTGTCTTCACAATTGATTCATATGTGGCACACCATGCCTGTCTGTTCGACGACCATCTGCAGTCCAGGCACCTGTAGCAAAATCAAATTGCGGTCAAATGTCTGCAAATCATTTGGGCATACAGAGATGTCGCAACATTCCTATGTATCAATATAGCCATCATTAAAACAATAAAGACAAAACATATTCGACAAAAAGAGGGCATATGAAGTCCAGGTATTTAGCACGAGGCCCTCAGCATCTTTTCATGAATGAGAAGGGCTTACAGAATCAGAATTCTTCAGTTCCGGCGCGATTAATTACCATGATTAATCAACTAACAGAGGAGAGAAAATAGATGGATTCATAGAACAAATAGATGCACCACTTCCACCAAATGCGCATGCATTGATCCATGTACTTACTATATTGGATACCAAGTGACGTCAAAAAACATATCTCATTCATTCCGGTTGGAAACATTGCCATTCCCACATCAGCACCTAGACATGTGACCTGCATGTTGTGCATCCTCACTTCCAAAGGTTATATCTTTATTCGATTGCTTTTGGATACCTCATCAGCTTGTTGCTGACCCAAGAACTTTTTGATTATATCCACGACTGTCACCATCTCCATGACGTGTTCGCTACTATTCCATCCACCGGTGCTTTCACCGAAATGGGTTCATGAGAGCTACAGCAGATTCCTGATCAATGACAATTGACAATCATATGATTATGGCTGTTAGATGCTGTTGGTCAAGGATGGCTGATGATCTTTGACGAAAGGTGCATCCCTTGTCGTTGATGTTCATACTGAGTTGTGCGTGGGTCAAAACCCTCTACCCTGGTTCCCCATCATTAACCATTGTTTTCCCTATGATTACTGGTTAACATTAGTACCGCACAAGGCGGTGGCGGAATTTTCCAAGATAGGAGCACTATAGGAGTGTGCAGTTGTGGTTGCGACGATTGATTGTCCGAGGGATCCGAGAACTGAACATCACTTGGGCCTGACTTCCTACCAATGTGAGCATCGATCTGGCCACTTGACTGGCAGCCTATCTGTCTAGCTATCTTTCTATCAGTGGATCAGTTTTCTTTCTGTCTGTCTGACTGTCTATCTATCTATCTATCTGATGATCTATTCGTTTATCTATCTGCCTATGTACTTGTCTTTCTATCTACCTCACTATCTATCTCGTCATCTTTCTGTCTATGTATCTATCTATCTACCTGTCCATCTATCTATTTATCTATCTGCCTATCTATCTATCTGTCTATCTACCGAATTATTTGTCTGATCATCTATGTCTCCATCTGTCTATCTTTCTGTCTTTCTACCTGACTATCTACCTACTTTTTTATCTGACTCTCGTTTCGTCGACCTATCTGTCTATCTATCGACCCATCTAGCCATCTGAATCTGGCTATGCAATTGTCTGTCTATTCCATCTATCTATTCTAGCTATTCTATCTATCTATCTATCCATCCATCTATCTATCCATCTATTCATCCATCGATGCATCTATGTCTCTGACTATGCATCTAGCCACCCATGGATCTGACTATCTGCTTGTCCATCTATCTGGCTACCTCTTTGTCTAGCCATCTTTCGTCTATCTATTCATTTACCTTCCAAATGTGCTTCGATCATGAAGTGTTTTGCATCTAGGTGTTTGGCCACTTTTGATAATTGGACCTTGCAAAGGTGTTCCGATCATCAAGTGTTTTGCTACTTTTGACCTGCAAATGTGCTTGGCGCGCAAGCGTTGTGCACATTTTGGCCACATAAATCACGAAAAGTGACGCGAAACGCAAGTGTTTTCCTACTTTTGTCTCCTGTGTTCAAAAAGTGTCAAAACGTGCTGTGTTTTGACACATTTGCTTCAAAATGTGCTTCTCGCCCTGGCCGCGTGCACTTTTTCGGACATGCAACTTTCAAAACTTGTTAAAAACCACGAGTTTTTGCGACTTCGGACGTGAGAATGTGCTTCGCGCGCAGGCGGCGTGCCAATTTTCATGATCATATGACATCTCCGAAAAGTGGCCCGAAACGCTAGTAAAATTGCAGTTTTTATTTTGGTACAAGATTTTATCTTAAAAATTTGCTTCGCGCGCAGGCAGCGTGCCAGTTTTGAGAATCATGAGTCATCAAAAGTGCTCCGAACATGTAGTGTTTTGACGATTTTGACTTCCAAATGTGCTTCGCGCCTAGGTTTTTTCACGATTTTGCAAGTTGCAACTTCCAAAAGTGCTCCGAACGTGACATGTTTTTAAGATTTTGACTTCCAAATGTGCTTCGCGCCTAGGTTTTTTCACGATTTTGCAAGTTCCAACTTCCAAAAGTGCTCCGGACCTGACATGTTTTTACGATTTTGACTTCCAAATGTGCTTCGCGCCTAGGGTTTTTAACGATTTTGCAAGTTGCAACTTCCAAAAGTGCTCCGAACCTGACATGTTTTTACGATTTTGACTTCCAAATGTGCTTCGCGCCTAGGTTTTTTAACGATTTTGAACGTGGAATCCTCTAAAAGTGCTCCGAGCATGCAGTGTTTTTACGATTTTGACTTCCAAATGTGCTTCGCGCCTAGGTTTTTTCACGATTTTCCAAGTTACATCTCCCAAAAGTGCTCCGGAGCTGACATGTTTTTACGATTTTGACTTCCAAATGTGCTTCGCGCCTAGGTTTTTTAACGATTTTGCCACACACCTTCCGCCACAATGGTCCGCACCCGCCGCTTTAGCGAGGTACCCTTCTGGACCCTCATGATGCACAAAACCTTGCAAAACACAGCATTTCGCGACTTTCCTAACATTTTGGCGCACTCGCACTCTCATCTTTCTCACATCTCTTCTTTCTCACATCTGCATAGGCGATCTACCCTAGCTGAGTTGTCCATATTGTCGGAAGTTAGACTTCTAAACTTCCTTCGATTATCCACCACTATTGGCTGGTTAACTGCTTGACCCATAGCCAGTTCTACGTAGTTCTCCCCGGTTTCCACAGACTGCAGAGCTGCTCAACACGGGTCCCCCCACTTCTGCGCGAAGCGCAACTTGCAGGCCGTTGGCCTGGCAGGTCCAGCCCTGAGCGAGGCAGCGCAATGGCATCACCCACTGTTTGGTTTCGGTGGGTTTCACCCATCTACCGACGATGTCAGAAGGAAATAACCAGAAAGGTCAATAACCGACGATGTCATAAGCAATGGTCAGCAATGGTATCATCCATCTATCTAGAATCGCAGAAAAAATGTAGAAAGGTCACCAAGCATAACCAGCCACACCTAGCCGAGTTTCCTCAAACAATCGACATGCGCGTACATCACCTTTTTTTGCATAGTTTCTCAGAAGTGCAACCACCTTCAAACATTGGACCGGAGTGGCTTGAGATTGACCCTATCGTTCAACTTAATTATCCGCGGCTCTACGATTCTGGACCGCCAAGATAAAAGGAAACACTCTCCAGCAGGTTTCATCTTTCTGTTCGCAGGTGATTTTCACCCCCCATGCCCATTACTAGACTTTGTTGCCTTTGCTCCGTAAATTGGATGACCTTCGACTTTTCGTCTCAAATGAAGCAAGTTCACCTTGGGTCGTACGTTTTTGGTGCAGGTGATGGCCTTTTAAGTTCAGCCTACGGGCACCACGTCATGTCAAGTGGGCTGTGGCCAATAGTGTGGCCAATCACTGGCCACAGGAGGAAGTTACATCACCATACCACCCTGATCAAACTAATCGGAGTGCAATCAGGATTGTCGCAATCCATGACTCCCAGCAACGGTTTGTAGGAACTTTTGCAACAAGTTGAAACCTGCACCGGAAATGGTTCGTTAAACCAGCATGTGCACCATGCCAATCGCCATGGAAAAAAAACCACCCCCCTCTGCAGCTGCGCCACCAGAGCAGCTCCGACGCCATGGGGACAAACTTCGCCTGAAGAGATCAGTGACGACCATGACACGTGAGTGATATCCGTTCTCCAGAAGCGCGAGGCCTCGTATCTTTGGGCGCGGAGCATGGGCCTAAGTCACATGCTGCAGTGGTCGCGGTCACCTTTCAATGAAAAAGTAACAGTATACTGCCACATCATGTCCATCCGATCTATGAACCGTTGGTTCATAAACATGCAACTTGAATTTATCAATGTTGTATCGGATGATGATGATGATGATATATGATGATGATGATGATGATGATGATGATGATGATGATGATGATGATGATGATGATGATGATGATGATGGTGATGATGATGAGGATGATGATGATGATGATGGTGATGATGATGATGATGAGGATGATGATGATGATGGTGATGATGATGAGGATGATGATGATGATGATGACGATGATGATGATTATGATGATGATGGTGATGATGATGCTGATGGTGATGACAATGCCCAAAGCACTAGTTTGCCTCAACTGCCGAAGCTAATCAACGCATTTGTTTCAACACCTCAAGTACCATCCACTATCTAGTAAACCTAACGTCCAAGGAAAGGAAAATACAATTGCGAACTAGTTACCATCCCGTCAATCCAATCAAGCCAAGCAATCACCAAGCCTTGGGACCAAAACAGTTGTGGGCCAACATCCGTCAGTCAGATGCTCAGCTTCAGGCGTGACCACGCAGGACACGAATTCGGTGTGATGTCAGGCCCCTGGCAGGTTAAACCCAACCCGAAACGGAATTTCTGAAGGGATCCTGATGTCTGGATATAGATTGAATATTGGTGTGTTGGGCAGTGTTGGAATGTGATGCAGGATCCCTCCTTCTTCAACTGACGGAAGTACATAAATTACAGTAATCCTTGGGGTGTTCTTTGTAGATATCTCCAAATAAGTCTTTCCATCTTCATTATTTTGTACTGTACAGGTTCTTTCCTCCATGTGTTCCAAATTCTGAACTTATTTCTCTGAACAACTCTTGGGCTTCCTTCTTCAGCTTCAAAAGCCCAAAACTTTCTTCTTCTTTGGAGAACAAGTTCTTGTCATTGTGCAATCTCTACAAAGTGATTGCCTGGACAAAGTGCCATCACCCCTCTAGAGCCAAGCCTCGCAGCCGCACTGCCTGGGGCAGGAAAAACACAGGGACCCAGGACACAAGGACTAATGTGGGAACCCGCAGCCAACAGCTTAGTGAGGTGGAACCTAAAATCTGGGTGGAACTAGCCAACTAACAGCCAATAATACTAGGGGGATAGAGTGCCACCATCTACCAAGACATATCAACCAACATTTTGGGGTATACCAATGTATACAATGTGTCCAAAGGAATATCAAACAGCCCAACAAGAGGGGGTTTACAGGCAAGAGCAGGGGACATGTGATGTATGGTGAACCCCACAGTTTGATGGTAAAACTCCAACAAATGATGATAATCATGGTGCAAATCCAGTAGAACAGAACAACGGGTCATTCCACCATGGGTTTGGACATTCTCATCTTCTTTTACTTCCTGGCTTGGCACACTACCTAACACTGCAACTTCCGAACCTTCCAAGAATGAACAAAATAATAAGAACTTCCTATAATATATACCATTGCAATGAACATATGCCTATATCAGCTACTGCTACTGGTACTCGCAAAGATATCACTCGGAGTTGGTTTGGTGGATCAAAAACGGACGAACACTTTGTTGCCAACCACAGGGACTCGTGGCCGTGCATTCTCTTTAGATTCATGCGGTAGACATGGCCAAAAAATGTTAGATGAATTCTCCTCATCATTAGCAAGTGAACTACCAGTCCTGCTTAACAAGAGTCGTGATTGGTTGCTTGGGAACCAACAAAATTTATGACTCCGGACCATGAGCACGCTGTGCCCACAATAAGATAAGTAGCCAGGTAGTAAATCTGCTGGTGGGTCAATATTGACCAGCCAACAAATGGATACGTGAATATCCCAACAGTTGGACTAGTTTGGTCATTCATATGGCTGTGAGTCAAATCCCTGTACCCCTGATTCCCTATCATTAACCATTGTTTTCCCTTTAAAATGGTTGGTTGTTATCCCCAATTATTGCTGGTTAATATTGACCCATAGCCATATGTTTACATGCCTTTGTTTGACTATCAAACTGCCGACAGCCGCTGCAGAGTCTAGCCCCCTGCCTCAAACGTGCAGCGCTGCTGGCGCGGCTGGCCCCTGCAACAGGTGAAGGTTGGACAATCCAACACCTTTGGAAGACTCCGAGATCATTACCATCCAGCATGAGTCCTGTAACTTCTGTACAGCAGCTACGGCCAGGATGGCGATGACGCAGTCGAGCGACTGAAGTTAGGGAAAAATGTGTGACGCACCAATGATGAGAACAACGACCAGGACGCTCATTTGCGCCCAAGCTGGGGCAGACTAGCTACAGACTCTTGTGCGCCTAGGTGATGCAGCCACATCATTTCCGTAGGAAAACAACTGTTGTACACACCTTTTGTCCATTGGCACTTTCTGCACCTTTTTGCCTTTCCTAAAAATTGACTGTAAAAAGATGTAAAAATCAAATTGAAAATGCATTCGGAGTTCACATCTTTGCTTTCCGCCCTGACCCTCTTGTGACCCAATGTCAAGATTCCGTACGTCAATTGCAACTGCTTTTGCAGTTCAACAAACTGGACACAGCCCAACCCGTCAAAGAAAATCGAGCACCAACCAAGGCTACCACCAAAGTAAAAATTGGTCACAGTCCAGCACCACAACCGGGATGCACCAGTTCTGAAACGGACTCAACGGCCCGGCCGTTTCCCTCATGTGAGATTCCCATAGATCCCCAATGAACCATCCTTTTTGAAGATTTTTTGAAGGAAACTCACCAGCTCTTAGTGAGACTGGAGGTCATCATCGATTGAGTCACCCAGTGGCGGCCTCTGGAAGGTGCTGAGGATGCCGAGGATGGGCGGAAAGGAAAGGGTGGGATATAGCTCGGGCCGAAGGGAGCCATGGCAAGGCATCCCGGTGGCTGGAGATATTTGCAGCAGAAAATGCAAACTCTGTTGGGACCAGGTAATCAATGGGAAAATGCACACTGAGGGTTGTTGGTGATTCAGGAAAGTTTCAGTTACTGGTAGTGGATCTTGAACTTTCTGAGTGAGTGAGTTGCCTTGGCAGAATCCTGGATTTGCCACCCTACCTTCGGTGAGCCAGTGACAAACACGGTACAAATCGGTGAGTGGCTGACAGTCAGAGATGACCTCCATCGTGATGCTTGACATCCCTTGACATCCTAAGATTCGGATCAGCAGGGGCCTTCGACATCGGTATCTTTGCTCAGTGTGTGTGTCTTCATTTCTAAAGGTACAAGATTCCCACACCTACAGTGCACGTAGCGAACCGAATACAGGTGCTGTTCGATGAATGGGTTAGTTTCATCCAGTCATCAGTTCCGCTAAATACAGAATTCAACATGATCCCGACACTACCAGGAAACCATCAGTCCTAAAGCTATGATGAACAATTGCCATTCGTTCTACTTTGTCAATTCATTCAATGCTCATTATATCAATAATCATTTCCTCAAGTCTTTCATTCCAACAAATTGAAACTACAATTGTATTTGTTGATGATGTGGACTGACTTCCATGGGTGCGAGTCCAAAGACAGGTCTGGGTCATAACTACCCTCATAATTTCTAGGCATGCAGCATTCCAATAATTCTTGTACATAAACTTCACAGATTTATTTGACCCCTGCAACCGCTCTGCAACCTGACTTCGATCAAAGTGAAACTTCTTCCAACACATACTAGTGCAAGCATCACCAACTGTCAGCAGTTTTTTCCCCGTCAGTGTGGAAATCAGGAAAACCCGAATTGGAACGTTTGACACCCCAAATCGTATGAGTAGAATGTGCGGGGGTAAAACGCACAGAACATGGAGTAGTTCGTCGACAAACAACAACATGATAACATGCAAGTTATCCCTCAACTCGGATGCCATCTTTGTTAATGTTCCCTCCACCAACTCACAATTCAGCCTCTTGGCAACCCCTTGGAGCCAATAGTCCACCCAGAGATGCTACCAAAAGGGATGAATATTCCTACCTGTCGGCGGCACTCGCCCGATACTCTTGGTGGGGAAATGGTACACCTAGCGGTGTTTCCTCCCCCAACTTTCGTCTCCGGCATGTTTCCCGCATGGAACTACGTCCACCAACGTGCCACAAAAGGTCCACCAACTTTTTGCTCCATGTGAACGCAGCACGAAATGCAAAACCTCATGTTTTATAATCTTTTTCATGTATCAAAAATCAGTAAAACACCATGTGAACGCAAGGTGACCCAATGAAAAAAACGAGGTCAAAAAATCTTGTTGATGTTAGTAAAACACCATGTGAACGCAACATTCAATCATGTCGGGAAGACCAATGGAAACCATAGAAAAGCAATGGTGTGGCGTGGATTACCAAGAACAAAATCTGATTTATTTTCTGCCTTTCACATTGGCAGGAGTGATCTCAGAGAAGCTGATTTCCAAAGTCCTGTTCACAAATTGGTGAGTCCCATCACCCGGAAAGAAGTCCCATCACCCGCATGGCACGCAGGCTTGAAAGAAATCCCATCACCCGGAAAGAAGTTCCATCACCCCAAGCAAATCCCAATGGCACAGCGTGTCTCAGCAGACGCCTTTTTGTTCAAAGATTTGACGAAAAATGCGCGAAAGTGTGCGCACAGCAACATAAAACGCATGCTTCAACGCAATGATCCGCATGAGTTCAGATGCAAATCACAATGGCACATCGGCTGCCACGCGCACTATCAAGCAACGCAAAGATTACCAAATCCAATTGGGAAAACGTCATTCACAACGTGTTTTCGTGAAGGTAACAACCGCAAATCCCAATGGCACAGCGTGCCTCAGTGGTTGCCCGCTTGCAAAGACATTTCCCTTTGCGCAAGGTATGTTCCAACACGTGCGCCCACATGACCCCCAATGTGAACACAACATTTAGGAAGTTTGTTCTTTCACCTTCCAGAGTCAAAAACATTGGCAACATCATTTGTTTCCAATCACCTCCGGGAACTTTTCCCCACTGCGAACGCAAGATTTTGAACCGATCGGGGGAGGAACCACTACTGAGAGTATGTGGCACTGGCAGTAGCAAACGCATTGAACACTTGAGATCCAGGTTACAAATACCAATGTCAGGTTTCATCTTGCGGATTCCAATGATTTGGTGGCCACTCAAGGACAACACCTTCCATGGCCATGTAAATATTCAAAATGCTCGATCTTCCGAAGCAACCATGAGCAAATTTATTGCTGCAATCTTCCTCCACAGGTACTGGGCCCTTCTTTTCCAGAACCAGTTGACCATGAGCAAACTATACTAGGGCTCCGTCTTAGAGCCAGCTTGCCAGGGACTGGTCATGGCGGATTGTACAAGGTACAGCCTATTCTGATATTCCCACCCCGACATTCAAGCCATCACTAACCATCGCTACTTCTTCAATATGTTTAATTAACCATCACGGACCATCACGTCATATCATCATGATCATCATATATCTAGCTATATCATACCATAACGTAGTACTTAATATAGTAAATCAAACCTATATCCATTGGCTGGATTCTCTATTGCATCAACGGCGCTGCCCCAGCGGCAAGACCGCCCTCCCGCTCCCCTATCAGCTGATCATTGCTGGTCCACTGCTCCACTGCCATGGTTTGACTAGTTGGTTCAAGGGGTTTCTTAACCAGTGGAAGAAAGGAGGGCTTTATCACTCATTACCCCCTTGAACCCACCATCACTGAGTAATTTATTAGATACTAGGGTGATTACTCATTGACATGGGTAGCTAGTAATGTTGATACTAGCAATACCGTTATCTTGTAGTTACAGTGACTACCGTAGTAATTGTTCGATCACCAGTGCCACGGCACCCTTTGACCCAAAATTGTCGGCTGATCAACCTTAGTCACCTACCCTAAGCACTCATTATTGAGAGTTCATGAATAATCATCTACCATCATGATTGGTCATCATTAATTGACCCAACCATCGCTATTAACTGGCTGTGGGTCAAAACCCTTAATCCCCCTGGTTCTCATCATTAACCAGCCAGTTTTCCCTATTGTTGTTGGTTAATATTGATGGTTAACTGCTTGACCCATAGCCAACTGATCATCTTGTTGCTTGGTCGTTTGCCATGGTTTATCAACCAACTTTTGATTTGCCTCCTCATCCCAGAAACGTGCGCGAAGCTCTCACGATTTCAAGCGCCTGCGCCATCCGAAAACAAAATGGACGTGGATCGATGCATCATCACGCAGTATCACGAAACCCAAGAATGGTCTTTTAAGAGAAATCAATGTTGATCATCAATGGTTGAGAATGGTCATGGTTGATCTTCGGTTGATGTTCGCGAAGGGCAAAGGGTTTTTGACCTGCAGCCATATTTCATCGAAGCAGGGCACTTGACCTTAAAAAGTATCGAAATACATGTTGAAAATCAACCTGATGATGTTCCTTTGACGTTTTGAAATGCCTCATTTGTGGCCACCTTCCTCACCGTGAAGGAATGGCCACTGCCCTTCCAATTGATCAAGTGGTAGCCATTGAGCCATGAGTCACCCAGTCATTCACTTGGGAACCTCTGAAACAGACTGTGATAAAGCAACTCCAAGCTGCAAAACCATGGCTTTAGGTGGAATTTAGTGCAAGGTGGCACATGCACACAATCACCTCTTCGCAGGAAACCAGTGAAAAGTGAACTCTTCGGGTCAACTGACCAACTCTACAGCTGCTGAACAGAAATCAGCTTCCAAACCCCCGGACACTCTCTGCAGGACCCGTTTTTCCATGGCACCGGTTTCCGTCTGAAACTCACAGGAATCACCATGTCTCTATAGAGAAATTGGTTTATCCTCAGACCAACCTGATACCAGATAACATGGATGCTGAAAATACATCTGGTCCAACACAGTCCAATGGAGCAATCCCCTCAAGATCACAGGTGAGACACACAAACAACAAGGGTCATGGGTCACCATGGGTCACCATGATCATAGGGAAACCCTTATGAAGAAACCACCCAATCAACCCTTGGGATTGGACACACCTCCGACTCATCACGGCGCTCTTGGGCCGGAAAAGTGTCCTGACAGGTACTGACTGGGAGCCAACAAAAGATGAACTCCACTCCAGTGCCTCCGAAATATATTTCTGAGGGGTTCAAATGTGGCTCACAACAGTGAAGTGATGATTACTATCACCTACCATGACCAGTTCAATGATCAAATTACATCAAATCACCTTAGATAGAAATCAATAGATGGTGTTTCTGACGGAAACCAATGGGTTTGGAACCCAGCTTTCAGGGACACTTCTGAGGTCAGCACTTCGGCGGTGAGGCTTGGTCTAGGCCTCAAATGGAGCAAATCTGCAGCGACCAGTCAATAAGCTGTGAAGTCAATGACCAGTCGCAGCTGTTTTCTGGGATTGGTCGCCATCACAGTCAAACTGTATGAAATCTGCAGCTTTCAGTACTGCATCTCAGCATGACAAAGGATCAATTGAAGATCCGAAAGAGTGGCAATGAGAACCCCTAGCAACCAACACTATGTGATAGATAGGCTACTTTGGAGTTCCCTGGGACGTTTGGTTGACTCCAAAAGACACATTCAGCACTTCTCTAATGTCGCTGCTTTTCGTTAGCTTAAAGTAGCAGGCAATCACAACACCGGTTTTGGGGTGCTTTCATTTCATGACACACCCATGTAATAGCTGAAACAGCAAAAGGGCTGATTATCAATCCATGTGTCAGCTCCTGGTACTACAGTCATATTGAGGAAGCTCCTGATTTGCCTCACTGAACGAGGGCAAACCAAAGGGGGTTCCAAGCAATGTTCATCAACCAGCATTGCAGTATCCCATTCCACGAGAAATCATGGCGGTAAGGCATCTTCGAGATCCTACATTGTCAGCTTCTACCTTGTAGCACACCAACATATCTTCGTTCTCAAAAGTCTATTAGCTGGTAACCCCGATATTATATTGACGTACAAAATTAATATTCAAGGCTCCTGACACGGAAAAAACAGCATTGGAATAATCTGGTCCAATGAAGCGAACAAGAAGCAGCAACAAAATTGTATACAATGCCACATCAAACCACAAAGAACGCTCTCACACCGAACAAAGAAACAATCAGGTGAAAGTGTGCATGGCGCCAACACTTTGATTAAGACGAAGGTACGTTCGGGATAGGTCAGCCAGTTGCAACGATGATGACATCAGCCCTTAGCCACTGAGAGTAGCTGTCCCAATTAAAGAGGTTTATACTGCCTGAACATGTTTTAAACCCTGGGGTTCCCTCTTCTGGTATCCCATGATCCATGCAATGCGCTAGTCACTTGCCAAGTGGCTGTCCACAGCCACCGTGTCACAACCCTGCGGCAGCCAGGGATCTTGGGGACCCGGTGAGTCTCGTGTCTATGGCAGCAGTTTCATCCACCTGTTCTGATACCAATATGACATACCTTGAGGACAGTGTTTCGTGGCCAAACGCTCGTCTGCATCGCAACATTACTCGGCTGCATCAATCAATTTCGAAAGGGAATAACTTCGGCCACCCCATCCACGGACCAGTGCCATCACATGCACGTGTAATCTGTTTTTTGCGGGAAAAGCAGTCTTCACAACCATAGAGCTACCAGTAAGACCGACGGAGTATCGTTCACATTCAGCATCTTTCAGCCCTTTGGGAGAGAAACTGTTCACAGAAGATCATCTGAAACATAGAACAACATATGCACGGCATAATACGAACAGTAATTTATATCCTCACATTCATGATCATGGAATATCATGAATATGTCACTCAAAAGCAATTATGCACAATTTCACGATACTGTCACATATTCATTGTGTCAAATGTCACTCATAATCAATATGTCACTCATAATCAATCATGAATAGCTATGTCAAATACATAAATCATAATCATTCATAATCATAATTGATTATAACCAATTATTATCACAATGATTTTCCTCGTCTGCCTTCTGTGGCTTCCTGGGACACCTTCTTCCCGCAGCCTATCGGACCAAAACCCCGGGCAGCTTCTGTCCTGTTCAAAGCTTGGAGACCTTTGCACCAAGAGGGGTCTACGCACGTTGAGTGATCTCAAGCGACGACCAATCATGGGGATAGAGCTGGTCGATGTGTTGCTAAGAATGCTGTGGTAGGTCATTGTATCAATTGATTCCCCTGTAGGATTCATCAAAACTGACCACAATCATCCTTAATCAGTTGGATGTCTATGGTTTATACTTAATCACTCAATGACCATAGCTCATGGTTGATATCACTACCAATCAAGGCGGTACGTGTATGTAGTGGAAAAAATGAAAGGGACAAAAAGTATATCAATGTATACAATGCGTATTTACATGCATGTATGTCTATATATACTTACCCAACAAATTCCAACAAACAAATATAACCAAATAAAAGTAATGATTTCGCCAGTGACGAAGAGGTGTATGACCGACAAATAGCGGGTGACCAGCATCTGAATTCATGGACCAAAACATAAAATGTGGAGGTGTGAATTGTGGATGATGCAATCCTGGCTCATTGGGATTCAACCAGCACCGATTTTGATAGCATTGGCATGAAGATGCATAAGAACTAGGACTAGGAACGTAGAGGAACTAGCTCACAAAATGCATGGATTAAGGGGGGGACTGGGGTCGAATCCGCCCCTCCAAACGGGTCAAATCTACCCCTCCTGCCGGGCGAGAGGGGGGCGGGAGGGGGCGAGAGGGGGCGAGGGGTGGCGAGAGAAGGGAAATGGGGCGGAGAGAGCGGGGCGGGCGGCCATGGAACATTACACGCACAAGAAGAAAGGAGGGCGAGAGGGCACCATGACCAAAACCCGCACGCCCATGGAACATTGCACGCGCAATACTTTTCTCACCAGAAGAAGGCGACAAGGCCGGGCAAAAACCCCACCCCATGGAACATTGCATGCGCAATATGATTGATCATATTCCCACCCCCATGGAACATTGCACGCATAATATTTTATTACGAGCGCGCAAGAATACTCCCCCCCAGGGCGCGAAGGGCGGAGGGCGAGAAGGCGCTGGAACAAATTTCCCACCCGTATGGAACACGGCACACAAGAAGGAGGTGCGACAGGGCGGCGAGAGGGTAAGCCCGAACCCCCCTGGAATATTGCACGCGCAAAAATATTCACACCCCTGATTATACGAGAAGAAGGGGACAAGGCCGGGCGAGAAGCGGGGGGCGAGAGGGCGCCATGATCAAAAACCCCACCCCCATGGAATCCTGAGCTCTTGCTTTCATAACCCGCACCTTTCTCAACTAATTGCTATTGGTTTGGGAATCAACCGATGGAATGAGGCCGGTGTACCTGGGCCAAGACCAATGACAAGTCAGACAAATTGACATCACAATGACAAGTTAAACAAGCCAAGTTGCAGAAGGATGGTCTTCCTCACATCCTCGAAGTCGGTGTGGAGCTTCTCCGCCAAACGGGATATCGTGGATCGCTCCCTCAGCGAGTCAGGAGAAGCAATTGCGATCAAGCAACAACTCAATGACGCAATGCCACAGCAAACCAACACAATGCGATCAAGTAACAGCTCCTCCAGTTCGTATGGGTCACGCAAGTTCACACTCGGCCGCAGGAAGTCGTCGCTCGAGTTCTTCGTGACTCAATTCAGAAAACATGCGTTTGGATTTATCAAATCACAGCATTCGCGCAATGAGCAAATCACAAAGTGATGACAAGAAACGGGCATAGATCCAACGACATCGTGATTGCGCTCCGAGCCCCTTCCAATGCGCCAACTTCAAGGCGATGTCCGTGAGCCTCCATGTCGTCGTGGATCTCCTTGGACCACAAGGCCACGACAACAACAACAACAACAACAACAACAACAACAACAACAACCACAACCACAACCACAACCGCAACCACAACCAAAACCACAACCACAACCACAATCACCACAACAAACAACAAACAACAAACAACAACAACATCTTTGAGCTTCAAGTCGCAAACAACACAACAGAACAAACTCAAGGTGCAGCAAAGACTCAGTTTCGCTTCCCCTCGACGCTGACGGCGGCACCCGTCATCGTCGGCCTTCTTTCGGCTTCTGATGGATCCCCAGCAAATGGTGGGACAACCACGCTGATGTCGCTCTCCGTCAATTGAGGACGAGGACGGCCCCGTGTGACTCAGCAGGCAAAAAGCAAAGAGAGGCTGACTCAGCAAGTAAAACAAGCAAGTGGGATCTTACCAATTTTAAAGTTTGAGAATAGATCCAAATTGAGCCAAGACACGCGCCTCCAGGAAAGCCACCTTCCATTGGCCGTTCATTCGCATGAACCAACCGAGATCAGGGAGGAGTTGGCCAATGGTCAAGTTTGTCTGCCGAAACCTTGGATTGCAAACACCACACACCAACAATCACCATCACAAGACAAACACCAAAAGGCAACCGCATCAACCACATCAACCACAACAACAACAACAACAACAACAACAACAACAACAACAACAACAACAACAACAACAACAACAACACAACGACAACGACAACGACAACGACAACAACAACAACAACAACAACAACAACAAATAACAACAAGAAACATGAAACAAGACCAACCCAGAAAGCAGCCAAGGGTCAAGAAGGCGTGCGATTGACGGCTGGTCTGTCCGAAATCTTGGACTCCACCGAAATTGCCGAACATGGTGCTGATCGACAGCAGCGAATGCCATGGCTGCTCCATGATGTTGAGAAAAAAAGGAAAATGGGAAGAAAAGTCGTGGTGTGATGCCAAAAGTGGTGGTGTTGGTGGTGGTGGATGTGTTTGATATCTGCAATGCCAGCTGTGATACCGAGGGCAGCCGCGCTGGCGGAAACAAAAGGCGAGAGGGCGGGCGAGAGGGCGGGCGAGAGGGTGGGCGAGAGGGGAGGGCGCACAACAGGAAAAGCAAGACAGCGAGAGGGCGGGGGAAAGCAAGGCATGGGAAGGTGGCGAGAAGCCGGGCGAGAGGGGAGCAAGGGGGCTGGCGAGAGGGCAGGCAAGAGGGCAGCCGCGCTGGCAGAAACAGCGAGAAGGCGGGGGAGACAGGGAACGTGAAAAGTTGAGAGGGCGGAAGAGAGGGTGGGCGAGAGGGGGGCAGAAGGGCAAGAGGGGGCCAGAAGTGGGCGAGAGGTCGGGCGACAAGGGTGCAAGAGAAGGGGGTGAAAGACCGGACAAGAAGGGCAAGACAATGAGAGGGCGGGGGCGAAAGAGAAACACAAAAGGCGAGAGGGGGGCGAGAGGGCGGGCGAGACGGGGGCAAGAGGGTGGGCGAGAGGGCGGGCGAGACGGGGGCAAGAGGGGGGGCGAGACGGGGCGACAGGGCGGGCGAGACAGGGTAGACGGGGGGGCCACCTCGAGGGGCAAGTTTGACCCCTTACCCTTAAACGCTCGTCCATGATCAAACTGTTGATTGTGACTCACGGTTTGTTTCTTGTTGGTGTCAAACTTGCCCAACAAGCTGTTTGGAAACAACACGGTAACTAAAGCCACTACATACCCCTAAGTCAATATGGTCTGTGTGTGTAGTAAGTGTAAATCTTACCTACTGTATCATACCAGTATTATATTTGTATACATAGCCAGTTCATTGGCCAGCATGTATTCTTATTTGTCTACCACTGATCACCATTTGTGTGTATATCGAATGAGATATTGAATGATTACATATCAACCCATGTGTGTTGCGTACATCCAGCATGCGCATCAAACAAATAAGAAATATAGTGAGAAGGATCCAAACATTTTGTTAGTGAGGGTGTTGGGACTTTTGCTACGGTTGCTGTCCATTGCGGGGGCTTGGAACTGCCTTTACCTCTACAATGTACACCGATCCATCTGGAATAATACCATGCTCCTGGATGCGGTTTTTAATCACACGCACACACCAGGGATGACTGTGCAACTCGAATAGGAGTACATATCATATGTCTGCAACCATTGTGCCCAAACCTATGGGTTTTCCATACTGAAGCAGCCATGATCATCGTGGATACTTGGGGAGCATGGCTACAGCCCAACCTGTCCCACTAGGCTTCCCACTCTAAAGCTTTGGTTTCAAGACGACCTGCAAGCTGCTGCGGCCATTGCTTGGCAGTAAGCAAAGCTGGGACGTTTGGTGCCACCAGTGAACCCATGTAGACTAAGATTGATAGGGATATGACCCGTTCATTGGTAATTGACGTGTAGATCAATCTATTCGCCATTGGATTTGATTGTTGGTATAGAGGGGTAGAAATACAAATAACAAAGTGGTGAATTTCACAACCACTGAATGTGCAAACCCCTGGACTTCTCAGAAATAATTGTTATATACATGTTATATAGTCTTTTGTTTTGTAGCACATAAACAAATAGGAAAAAGGACACGGTTGACATTCCACGAATAAAAAGCACATCATTCAAACAGTAATGCCACCCATGAGAAAGGATGAATTTGACTGGAGGTGCACTCAGTGACCCCTCCTGACAGTATTCCAAAGCATATCAAAACTATACGACCGGACCACCATCACCTACAAAGCAAGGTCAATGTTACAACATGACCAAAACAGGGGCGGGATCCCAACCCGCTGGCGGTCTAACCTGTGTAGCTGTAGGCTTTGACATTCCGTGAAGCATGAGTAGCTCCGCGTGGATATGTTCCCAAGACTGCTGTATCCTTTCAACACCTGTTTTATGATGCTTGAAAACATGTGAATCAAACTTGTAACCTGAGCACGTAAACAGTTAAATCTACAACTTGCTACATACAACAAACGATTTGCTTCCTTTCAAACAGTCTCAATCACCAGTCACCCCACCCTATGCCCTATCTGTGCCTCTATCTCCTGCCGTCCGAGGACGCCTGACATGGAATATGGATGGTCATGGGTGAGTCGGGACACCCCAACAGGGGTGCATCCAATGATAGCCACGCCCAAATGGATGGATGCAGGGTTGTTGATCAACGACACATCCAGCAACTGATAGTTTCTCTGTTAAACACGGGCATTCTCTCCATGATTGGTTGTACCAGCAATTTTGGATCTATATACAGTATTATATAACCATGTATTGCAGCCCGAATCACTTAATGCGTGCACATGAGCAGTAACCATACCCAACGCAGGTTCGATGTGTAGAGTTTTTTTTTGGATGGCTCAGCAACCTCAAAGCTTTGATGTTTCTCCACTGAACATTACAAGCATTGCAGTCATTTTGGGGCCTCAGTTGTTGAACGACATGGACTCTGCACTTGGGAAAGCGAACCACTCATGGTTGGGAAGCAAAGTTGACGTCATCCATCTTCATTCACAGTTGAAGTACCAAATGAGTCCAGAGATTTGATCATTCGTTGGCTGTGCGGTTCCTAGACCATCTCACCAACCGACACTGGAGGAAACGCATCAAGAAACACATCGTACGTCCATCTATAGGACATGGGCAATGGCACACACACAACATGTATACATGATGTATGCCTGCATCAATCCATATCAATGATACACCAAGCTACAAATGCAATCCTGATACTGGAATACCTAGCGGGAATACCTATTGGGAATGGAAAACCTAATGGTAATTAATGGTATATCTGAGATTTATCTGAGACCTCAGTGGCATATCTAAGATTCATCTGATACATTCCGATACCTAAATGGCACATCTGAGATTTATCTGATACCTCAATGGCATATCTGATCCTCTCCGGGTCCCTTCGACCGCACCTTTGAATCCACTTGTTGTGACCCTGCAGCTTGGCACCTGGATCCGTTCTCCTCGCGCTTGGGCCTGGCAGCCTGGCACACCCCAGCTCCAATGGGGAAATCTGATCCATGTGATATGCCCCAAGTGCAGATCCAACGCATTTCATCTGTTGAAGTGTCCATTTGTAGTCAATCAAATGTGACTATACTGAGAATGGTACAATAGTGATGAGGATTCGAGGCAGCCCGGCCTCCACCCCAAAACAAGAAACAAGATGGAACAAGATTAGGTACAAAACAACCCTAGCAACTAGCAACTTGCCGATTCCCAAAACAACCCTTTTTTACATCCTTCTATAAATCACCACCTCGCTTGCGGTTTCAACCATCCCCAAGGGTCCTTTTTGTCAAGTTGGCTTGAAGACCCACATTCAAAACCACCAACACCTATCGTGGGTTATCACCTGTGATCAACCTTTATTAACCATAATGTTTCTTAAAGTTTTTGAACAAACATAAATGACAACCGTGATTTATCAACCATGACCATGAACCTCCATGAACCTCTATCGATATCCACAGATTATGACTGCTACAAATTCCATTCAGATCAGTAGGTGACCTTTGGCAGCTATGGTTGGTCACTCCATACCCAGCTCCATGGACCTGACGAGGAAATGCCACACCAGGTGAACCTGACTGAGGCAATCACCACAAGGGGGTGTGGATGGGCCATAGATGGGTGTAGGGGTATGGAAGTTGTGGTGCTGCAGTGATGGTGTTGCTGCTTAAAGCCCACGGTATAACGCCAAATCAACGTGATTCACCCTCAACCCTTTACCTCCAGCTGCATTTCCATTTGAACGTCTTGGGATTTCCAAGTTTCGCTTGTACAATGTGACGTGGATTTTCCCTGAACTCCTGCTTTCCTTCGAGTGCAGTGCCGCCGGCCTGATTTTGGTGAAGCCACCATATCGAAACCGATCCCAGCCTTTGTTTCTCATTGAAATCCCACCAGACTTGATGCTGAGTCACGCTTAGAGTTTTGAAGCCTAGATTAATGCTGACTATATTCCTGTACTATCCTATTATCATCACTATATTCCTATGATATCCATTGATATCCTATCATCATCCTTCACGTTTGGTGGTGCCTACAGTTCTCAGTGCCATCCTGTCCCTGAAGATCGTCCCGTCTCGCTCAGGCCGGGACCCACCGGGAGGATTGCCTCAAGCGCTTGGGGACCCCCAGTGTTGTGAAGGTTTTCCAAGGTTTGCCATGGGCTTTCCATGGGTTTTCCCTGGTTTTTCTACGAAAATGACCAGACAACTTGGGAGGGTTGCCACCCTCAATGTGAGGAGAAGTCGCGAAACAATCTCTCGTATATAGTTGGATGACGAGGGGTGACTTCCGCTTGACACTTAGCCATCATGGAGAGAAAGTTGACGTGCTTGGAAGTTCAGCAGCATGTCAGACTCAAGAAATGAGCAAAAGTAACAAAGCAAGTGATTTAATTCGATTTGAACAATGCAGTTGTGTAGTACACTTGTGTACACTTGGGGATGGAATCATCCAATTTTTTTTCCTTGCATGGGACCTAGAAGCTCTGTGGCTGCGGCCTACATGAATTCAAAAGCTGGGCCAAGTCATCGGCTGTTGTGACAAAAGTCCGCACCAATTCATTCCCCGAAGGTGCTGATTTGCATACGTGTGCAAATGGACATCAAATATAAATAAATAAATAAATAAATATATATATATATATACATATACATATAAACAATGCTACGTAAACGCCACAGACAGGTCTTGACCTTGCCCGTGTCTTCTCAACCTACTTGCGCGAGGGCTTAAGCATCACTCAGGACTGACACTGCCACACTTTCTTCCTTTCTAACCTTAAACATCTACATCGATCGGTGATCCAAAAAAGTACCACCCGCAGCAACAGCTATCCTGCACAAACCAAGACCCACCCTTTCAGTTGCAACAGACCGTCTTTACAGCGCAAGATGCCGCCCGGCCACGGCCTTGTCACGAAAGTCGTTGAAGTCATGGTAGCCTTGTGGCCTTAGGCGGCGTTGGCTGCTGAAAAATTGGTGTGCCAATCCGACAGCTCACGAACGATGGGGCTTGGATGGTGGTCAACTGTAACTCATCCATCAGTGTTTGCCATCAAAAAAGTTGGCCCCTCCATTAATTCTGCTGGCTTCAGGATTATACATAATTATAAGGTTTATCTCAAGTCTGAATGGTGGGAGCTTTTCCCAAAGTGTGACCCAATCATGCGCTTTCGATACTATCTGAAAGCTAAGGCGAAGCAACTTGAAACGACGAACAGCAAGAGTGCCGGGAAGTATCGAAGGATTTCAGATTTTATTCCAGCTTCAGATGCTACCATAAACGAGCTAAATTTTTCAAGCAACCTGAGTCGCTCAATCCAAACGCATCTGATTCCCTGAGCATCCGGCCTTGCAAGAGGATCATCAGCATTCTTAGCCGTCCACAAGGAAGGCAATACCTTCAGGTCCTGAACATGACTGGGGCAAGCCCGAAACCACCTTCTTTCCCAAACATGCCTAGCAAACTACGAAAGATCAGGTGCTTTGGGGCAAACAAACTCGATTTTCAGTACAATGAATTTTGACTGCCTACAAGAATAGACCTTCCAAGCGAGCAGTGCACGCACTAAGGTGGATGCGACAAATGCTGCAAATGGGGTTGTCCATTGATGGTGTAACTAAAATCTGAAAAAACACTGCCAGATGCTCCACGTCTAGCACAAGGCACTATAGAAAACTGCTTGATGTGTAACTGAGGTTGACAAGTACGAGTAATATTGATACCCATTGTGATTAATTAACCCATGCTTAAGAATGATAATAAGCATCATTCATCAACATACGTCTCTATTGTTGTTGGCTTTCTCCTACTTTTTCTACTATTAGCCATTATTGACCTCTGCAGTTGGTTCCTGCTTTTGGGCCATTCTCCACTATCAACCACACAAAGATGCTTGTTCATGGGAGATCTCCTATTATCAATTATGATCAACCGGGTTTTCAATAATCCTTCATCATCATTAAGCATCAACTCAACCATTAACCCATCAACCTAAATTCACTATTGCCAAGTATTACAGTACCGTCGATTGACATCTAGTATATCACTCTTGTTAACTCTTAACATCTATTAATATCATTACAGTAACTATTCTTAACTATTACATATAACATACTACTACCGTATACTATTGTTAACTATTACATATGACATACTATCACCATCTATTCCCATCATTTCCTTAGCCTCGTTGCTTACCCCATGCTCTCCGCCCGTGGCGCACCTCCAAGGTATGCCCCTGGCGACGCAGCTTGACAGCGCTCTGCACTGGCCCGCTGACCACGCCCTTGGAGACACGACTGCAGCAGTGGTACCGGTGGCTGCCGGTGGCTTCATGGACGCTTAGGACGCTTATGGTTGGTGGTGAATTAATGTGAATTAAGTGGTTTCACTGTTGATATCTTTTGGTGAGTTCATGCTGAGTTGCTCTAAGTTCGTAGTCCATGGTGTGGCCCTGATGATGGCTAATGGATTCATTGATTGTATAAGGATGGCTAATGAATGCGAATCATATTTCGTGGACAGTTCATTTTTTTGGTTCATTGTTAGCTAATCAGCAATCATGGTTAATGCTGGCACTGACAGTGGTCAAGTCTGGATTTATGTATCACATCAAGGGCAACAGCCATGTTTACGCATGGCCAAACATGGGTTACCAGCACCGAAGTCATCATGACTCCTGGGTGCTGCAGTGCTTGGTCGTCTGTATGTTTGGTACTTGGTACGCTTAAAACAACGGGGGACAATATTTCAATGTGTTCGTCACAGTACAGTTGGGGGTTGCCTCAATTCACGGACAACCTTACATACCTTGCCCAACCCACCCATGATCCAGGTATACACCGCCATTGATGGACAACAACTCCTGGGTCCTATATAATGTCAGGTATGATGTGGAGCTTTTTTTGGCATAGCTGATTAGAGCTGATGATTTTGACATCGCCACAACAGTGACCTTAATCAGGAGGTAACCCTCAACTGATCCTCTTCAGCAGGGAATAACCATGCACCGTGATACGTCCACAGGGCTGATTCTTGGCACTCCTGATATCACTTGTTGGTTCCTTGTATCCCTATTGGCTTTTGGTCATAATGCCAAAATGATCTGTTGCATCATTCATGAACACCACCAGTCTTTGATTATTACTGTCCATTAGCCCTTGATTCACCATTCCGTTTCATGAAGCATCACCATTCATTAATCATTACTGTACCATTTATTGAACTTCACCATGGCACTATCAGCATATTTTGGCATTCATTAATCATTACCCACTAGCCTTCATTGATCATTAGAATCATTGACCTTCACCATTCATGAATCAATGACTTTCACCAATTGATCATTTTCATTCAGTAGTCAATAAGCTTCACTCCCTTCATTGAATCATTACCCACTAGCGTCACTCCGTTCCACCATGCATCGCACGCCAAGCCGCGTCCAGTTGGGACAGGGACCGCGTCTCCCCGGGCTTGGGAGGCACCGAGGCCACTTTGCACACCACGTCCTGGTGCGCCTCCTTGGGAGCGCTTGGGATTAAGACCGAGAGATGATGACAACTCAAGGTATGGATAAACACATATATAAATGAATAAATAAATATAAATTAATATAGATAGATAAATAGGTATACTGTATATTTATTTACATAAACAGATATATATGTATATATATATAGAAATGTACAATATATATGTATATTATCTATCTAAATATTGTGTATATATATATATATATGTATATACACATATGGTACCAGTACATATGATGGATAGACATCTATATCTATGTATCTTATCCATATGTCATAGCAATCACACGTACCTATGTATGTATCGTACCAGTACCTATCAATGCAAATAGATAATATGTAGATGGAAATAATTATATGTATAATAAACATATAGTGTGTATACTAACAAACATATTACACACCTATGTCCCCGATTGGGTTACCACCCTGTGGACCTGTTGGATAAGCGTGAAGTTGCACTCGAGTGCCCCTATGTATAGATTATATATATATACATAGAACGACTATATGCAAATACGTACATGTATGGTGCCTAGATTGACTGTTTACGATAATTATCACACATAATAAGACTTACGTGCGAATAAACCATTGGCAAGCAGTTCCTGTCGATTGGTCTTACCATGTTTCATCCGCAGGTTCAGTCAAATGCAACATGCAAGTTATCCAAGCTGTCGATAACATGTGATAACCATAGCTGAGCTGGCAATTCTTTTTTTTAAACCCCAACAAGACTGCTTGGATCCGGATCTCACACTGCCATTCATTCAACAGTGGATCCTAATATCCTGTCTAGAAACTCTAAGGGAACCTTAGGGAACCTATGTGCAGACATGTAGATGTTTTCTGAGTCATGGAACCATGATGGTATTCCCCCAAAGGGATCGATTGCTGCAGCAAACCACTATATATATACCATGCTTGTTTTCGGTTCCATAGTGGGGCAACACAAACACTTACACTCCCATCACTTTTCATCATATTCTATTGACTGTCAGAGCCTATCATAGCTTTGATTTCAGTCGTAAACCTGTTGCCCAGATCCTTGGCATACTGCCACTGGTAAGAACTCCGACTGTCGATGTGATCCAACACACATGCCAAGCATCCCAAAGCATTCTCTAGGCCGCCCCGCCATAACCTCCAAACGGATCAAAATGCTCCCATCCTCCACGCAAGTCTCAAACCTGACAAGGATGTGCCAGAAATCCATCACGGAACCTGGGCTTTCCCCTTTTGTTTCTGCTCATTTCTCTTGGATTTTGAGGTTCATGATTGAGAGGAGAAACAACAGCATCACTTTTGAAGAGGACACATCGTGAGCAAGCTTCAAATGATCCAAAGTCTTACTCCTGGGTCCAAATGAACTCTATTCAACCTGTCGCTAGTGCAGCTATACTCTTCGCCAAACAAAATAGCCAATGGAGGCAGCAGTGGACCTGAGGGCACAATCGTGAGCCACGGTCACATGATGCCCATATCGTTGTGGCTGTTCATTTCGTGCTATTGTGGCTGCTGGGTGCTGGTTGATGCTTTGTGATTCTTGGCTGCATGTTAGTTCGCCATTGTCGCACGTGTTGCTGCTATGGTCGTTGTCGGCGTCCTCATGGTCGCAATTGTTGTCGTTGTTGCTGTAGTTGTTGGCTTCCTTGTTTGTTTCCACTCCTTTTATTGTGGCCATGTAAACTGAAGATCTTCAAGGTCTATCCCAAGGCCACCAATGCCAATGACAAAATCACAGGGGATCATCTACCATCGTAAATTCACCGCTGACACATACGCCACCTTTCTGTTTCCCTTGGGCTTCCGAGCTGACAAAAATTGGTTCGTCCAAATGCTCCAGGGCGTTCGAAAACATGATCTGCCAGGCTCCCAGGCTGAGCTTTTGAATCACCTTCAGCTAGACCAAGTTTGTACTTTCAAGCAGCTTGCATGTCGCGTGGCCTAATCTAAAACCAAAAATACAAAATCCACTTTGCAAGTCTTGTAGCTGTGATCATGCTGACCTTACGAATTTGAATGAGAGAGGACACCTCGAACTGGTTTGTAAGAAAATGAACAATGCCATTTTGAGCCCCTTCCAGCAACTCACCCGGTGATTTCAACATGCCACGCTCGACTTGCGTCGCGACGCTCCTTGCCAGCATAAAGCCTTAGCACGGCATTGTTCATGAGTGGCATGCAACCAAAAAAAAAACATGATCCAAAGGAATGGTCAGGTTGGGGTTCAGGCATTTGTGATACACGATTTATGGACAATGGATGACAATGGGGTATCTGAGTACGCCCATTCCAATGGTCATCGTGTAGGAAGGACTTCAGCAGTGGCTGTGATGGAAAGCAATGAATCAGGATATGTGATGATGTTAGGAAGGGGCAACTTGGGCACTGCTCATATGTTACCTTGGTTTCGTGCATGAATTAAGGGCTGCCTAGACCATCCTGGACCTAGTTTCCTCACGCGATTTACTGAGGTTTTGCCGACCGACAAAACGGTACTCATGTGGTCCGATTGATCATGTCTATTCTACCGTCCGTCTTGTTCGCCTACCCAATATCTATCTCTCACGTACCTCTAGCGGTGTAACTATGTCCAAGGCCAATGATGCCTCCTGTGGCTATTTGATGTTATTTGCGCATGATGCCGACGCCTATAAATATATATATATATATTTATATTTTATGTAATCTATCGATAGCATCTATGTGTTTATCATTTAGGAAATCATTTGGTACCACTTGGCTCTACATGAACTGGGCATAGCAATCAAGCGAGCATTCCCTTAGAACAGGCTGTTTGACGGTGTTGTTTCTAGTCTGTGATCCCCTGCTGTGACCCGTCGGCATCCGTGCAGCATCAATTTATGATGAATCCATGTGAACCAGTTAACCCGTAGCCACCATTCACCAAGGGGTTTTCCGTGGCTCACTTCATCTGCTTCTGAGTTCCGCACACGCACTTGACGAAGGCGCCAGCAGGGGCCGAAAGGAACAGGGAGCAATAGCCTGGCGTGCACCCATCACTGCGCAAGGAAACAGAAAACAAGGCACTTGTAGCAACCATGACCATCCATGACCAATGTCTCATCTTTTGTGCACATTTACATATTTACACACATTCATGTGCATGTGTATAAGTAGACATGTGTGTGTGTATAAACATATATTTGATACTAACACATGAGGCAGCCTCAAAATTATTTGATTAAGGTGTATTCACAGATTTTTCAGAACGTCCCCTACAGTTTCGTTTTCCAAGTCTTGGAGTACTCCTTTGGGGTATCGTTTTAGACCGTCCCCTATATTTTTCGAGTAAAATCGACAAAACACGTCTCAATGTAACGCTGAAGCTAAACGCTATTCACTATGATTTTGTCCCCGGTTCATATCTACATCTATATCATCTAAATATTGGTACGTACATTCAAATAAATAAGTCCAGTGTGTCAACATTATCATGGCTTGTAGAAATGTGCTGGCAGTCGGGCATCTTAAAAGTGATTGTCCCTTGACCACATTCCTACTAGTCATACATGAGGAAGCCGTCCCACGGACAAAGTGTCCAGAAGGTGTTATCTTAGATGCAAAGACCACCCATTCTTTGGGCTTTCCCAGAGTTGAAAATTTCAAATGATGTTCCGACTCTCAGACTCATTGGCAAATTTAGTAGCATTTGTTACCAGGTGGGCATATATGACCCCCACCGCTTTGATGGTTTCGTAAAAAAACAAGAACCCGCGGCAAAGGCTTCAGCAACTAATCTTCTTCAGCAGAGAACGGAGTGCTTCAGAATGATCAAGTGCCCAGCAATCCAAAGAATCGAGATGAAATGACCACATTGAACTTATGTGTGTTTCATGAGACATGACATGATATGAATCAAACACATCAAACACAAAGAAACACGAGCTGCTCGACTCAGCTCCCACCTTCGACAGCCCCGCAATAGCCCGATGGGTAGAAGACCAGCTGCAAACCCTCGATGCCAGCTGCACCGAAGGCCTCGGCACCGGGTTCCTTTCAGCGGGTTGCTGCAGCTTGTTCCATGGCAATCCATGTTGCATGGATGTTGGTTGGTTCATCTTCATGGATCTTGTACGATCTTGTTATAGCTGGTTCATCTTGTTTTCAATCAGTTTTCCTTGTTGTTTCTCGACAAATGAGGCATACATATGTGTCTGTGATACTGTTTGCGTAGCCAAGGTGGTGAACAATCTATGTCAAATCTCCAAAATCCAAAATGAGCTGGTATTGAGAAAAGCTTGCACACAGGGGTATCATTTTCTTCTCAAATAGCCAGGGTGCTCGGTCAATATCACATAGCTAATGTCTAA
This sequence comes from Symbiodinium kawagutii, assembly GCA_009767595.1. Classification (NCBI taxonomy): domain Eukaryota; class Dinophyceae; order Suessiales; family Symbiodiniaceae; genus Symbiodinium; species Symbiodinium kawagutii. The sequence goes on from VSDK01020427.1 coordinate 148,621, forward strand.
AATTAGCAAGGTTGCAACCCTTGGCAAAGAAACGCACAGTGATCGATGGTGATTCGTTCATGTCAAGTGTTGTAGGTGTCGCAACTGCTCTGGGAAACTCAGTCCGCTGCGGCGCTGCACAACGCCTCTCCTGGAGGAAAGCAGTGGGGTAGCCACATGGCCTCGGACCGCAGAAACTCAAAAAATGTCAACCTTCCGAAAGAGACCGCCAGTAGCACTGCAAAGTTTCCAAAATGGGAGGTCAACAAAAAGGAGAGGGAGGCTGGCTGAGATGCATGGACGACAGAGCGATTCACTGAAAGAGCGACGGGCGGCCCTAATCTGTCTGCCGGTTTCTCCATCCATCTGATTCCCGCTCTCTCTCTCTCTCTCTCTCTCTCTCGGTCTATCGTTTGTCGCTCTACCCACCTTTCTTGGCAGGATGCAACAATGGAACCAATTGGGCGGGCAAATGCCAAGGAAACCATCTTAATTAAAATGATCATCAGTATACTCAGTACTCCTCATCTATTACCACTACATTTCGTAGATTCCAATTCTACAGCAAAACCGACTCAGAAACCGTCACAAGGGCGCCCCTGCGTTGTCGATCCGCCATTCCACGGACTTCACCTCGCTACGGAGATAGGTCTTGTGCTCAGACCCCGAGTGAGCTTACATCTTGATACATCTTATCATACCCATGATATAATGACAGATCAAACTGTCTGTCTCATCAGTTAATGCCTATCATTTATTGATTTGTATGCATGTGCAGGTCGTTGACACACAGCTCACATACATACCCGTGCTATAATTGGATATGGACTACTGACACAATTCTAGCTAATTAGTCGGGACATCTGCAAAGAGCGGAGATTTTGGTCGCAGCTCATCGTTTAATCAAATCGTCATCTCAGCTGCCGGGCTGAAAAATTTGTCAGTTTCCGTACGCCAGTTGCTCACCACAAACAAGAACAATGCTTTGTTCCTGGTGAATCTTGCGCAATCACGCTTGATCAGTCATGTTTCATGCTTCCACCAAATAGCCGCAATGTAGCAGTATCCATGCAGGGGGATGCCTCTAAACAATCAAAAAATATCAAACATGCCAAAGCTGAACAGTGAAACCGTCAAACTTCGTTGGTCCTCTATACCAGATATACCGACATAACTGCCCTAAGCACAGCAGTTACAAGTCCGCTTTGTGACTTGGTACCCACTAGAGCCCGCAGAATCGCGGGCTTTCCGTGGGAACCACATTGGGGTGTGCAACATTTGTGCTTCCAGTGCTTCCCTGTTCCAGCTGAGGCGGTGACCAGTCGACATCTCATCGAATCCACCTGCTCCTTTACTTGGTCGTAGAGTCGATTGTTGACGTGCATGGAGTAGAACAGCTGGCCTGCGGACCATGGATCCAAAAGGTCAGCCCCAACAGTCTTTGAATGCGCACCATTGTTGACCAATATTCCTTGGTCATCATGGTTGACTAAATTTACCTGGTTGAACAATGTTGACTATAGTTTGGGCTCTCAAAAACCTTCACTCGAGCAGCTCTTCGTTCCAGGCTTGAACCATCGTCCTAATCGCCAAGCTTTGTCTTGGCCCCAGCAGAAGAGCATGCAATCTTGGAAGATCTTAGAGGATTTTGGTACATCTGGATACCTAGGAAAACCGGATTTTGGTACGTCTTGATACCTAGGAAAACCCGATTTTGGTACATCTGGATCCCTAGGAAAACCGGATTTTGGTACATCTTGATACCTAGGAAAACCATGAAAAGCCTAGTGCTTCTTCACTCCAATGCCAGCTGCAGACCAGCATTGTGCGAGGCACCGCCCAAAAGAACTTACCACCATAGCCCGGTTGAGGTGATCACCCCAAACCATCTTAGCTGTTCAGCCTTGACCATTTCACATGCTCTAAACAGATTTTATTCCGTTTGGGATAATCCGTTTAATAGTCAGCCAAGAATGAAACCTCCGAACCTATGCCAAACGGTCCTCGTTATTCTCATGATTTTGTTGTATCAAACGATGTTTGAAAAGGCCATGTGTTGTGACTAGCGACTAGCGACTATACACCTGTGATTACTTCATGGTGGTGCATGAATATGGGACAGCATGGTCTCAATAACCGTCTGAGCCTTGAACCCCTCCTATGACTTGTTGCATAAACTGTTTCTAAGCTGTGGCAGGTTCACGAATCCGCTGCTTATTGAATCAATAACCCTCAATGAACACGAGCTGGCTGTCTCCCCGGTGTCCAAGAAATGCCCAAGAAATTCTGTAATTTCAAGACATCAGCTTAAAAAATAAACAACACGATCTGCAAAAATGACTACCGGTAGTAGATCCAATCAGCCGCCCGGTGCTCATTGCCAGCGGTGGATATGGCACCCCCCCCGCACTGTGCTTACATCAGAGGATGGCACGGGCAAGCGCAAATATATGATCTGTGCATGACAAGCTTGGGACCAGAAGCCAAGAGGCCTGACTGAATTTCCCAAGAGCCAACGTGGCTTAGCCTCCACACATCCCTACCCTTAACCATCGCGAGCTGATTGATGGCTCACCTTCCAAAGCCGCAGGCGGCCCAGGATCCTCTCGGAAGCCTCAGTGCCCATGTGCTGAGCACTGAACAACCATGCTGTTGGTACAAGATGCTATAACCAACCAAGAAGAACCAATAGCGCCATGGGTCAACAACCATGGTGGGTATTGGCAACTAATAGTACTTCTGTGAATAGCAGTCAAGATGGTGGGGATAACATGGGCCAACCAACCAAATTCAAACCAAATGGCGGGTGGGCAGATGCGTCTGTAATGACAGATCTGAAGCAATGAACCTCTACTTTAACCAACTTAGAGTTTTCTGCTGAAATGTTGCATTGGGTGCCGTAATCTTGTGGGTTTGACTTATGTTCCTGTTATTTTCTGATCATGTGTCAACTCCCGGTGTCGTTTGATATAGCCAACAAGTTTTTGGCCATGCCAATGACTTCATCCTTCAAAAAGGTACCCCAATGACCCCACCACCAGCTGCTCAACAGCAGCTACCCGAAACAACATCCGAGGGCCCAACCAGCCAAGGCCGGTTCCACCTGGAGGCTGCTTCAAGTTGTCCAGCATGCATGGAGCGTATTGGCTGGATTTATGTTTGCTTCGGTAGTATAGGAATTCCAGGGTCATAATATGTCATAGGACATGCCTACTTGTAGCTTTGCGTGTTGCGCTACCTAGTGATTCGACATGATTCGACTATATCCCAAGAATACCCTTGTCATTTCAAATCGACCATCAATCTCAACACACCTCAGCTACTGTATATGCTTGGAAAACTCAAAGGAAATGACGTTTCAAAATCTTGGTATCTCCTTAATTCAATTTGGTTCGGAGAGTGTCTAGTGGAACAAACGCACTTTTTGAGTTTGCATTTGGATGTATGGCATCGAAACGATTCAAGCCTCCAGATCCAACAGCCTACCACGATGCTATAGTCTTTCGCATCCAGATGCTATTGGCCCTCAAATCATACTTGCAGGGACATTGGTCACTGTCAAGAATGCACATGAAGATTTCAGGAGCACTGCTCTTGCGCAACTGAACACCTAAATAATCTTATATAAATGAACACACATGACACATGAAAATATATTAAACTTAAATGAACAAATGAAACATCATGAAAACATCATGAAAACGTTATGAACATATCATGAACATATATGAAAATATCATGAAGGCACACAAAGACCCACCACTTGGGGGCTCTCCGTCAGCGATTCGTCACTGTGCCTCGGGCGCCGTGACTCCACGCTCCTCCAGCGCTTTCCTCGCCACAGGGCCACTCTTGGACCAACCATGGAGCCACTTGGAGCCTCTTGCGGTAATTCACCATGAATTAACCATAACCATCAATGGTGGCGACTCTTCTTCTTGTAACTCCATTGCGGTATTCACTAAAATTGTGGAGCTTCTTCTGGTAAACTCTTTGGTCACCGAAATCTTCCTTCGATTGTTGAATGGAGCTACGAAAGACTGTCCCACTCGAAACTCAAATCATCGTGAACAGGCAGTGTAATGCAGTCTAAACAGCTGTGACCAACACTCCCAGAGCTCGAAACTTCAGAGCACCCCAGTCCTCCAATCTGGAGGATGGGGTGCTGCAGGTTGAAGTGGCGCTTCCAATTCCCTCAAAGCCTCCAAGAAGTGGGAACCCATGGAACTGCAATGTTTTCCGCCCCTCGAAGCTGAGTATTTTGGTGCACAGTTTCAAATGGCAATTGCACTGAATAGAAGCCTTGTGATGCGGGAAGGATGGAATGGTCCAAGATCCTCCTGTTGACTTGATGGATTTCCAAAAAGCTGCCCATTCCCTAGGAAAAGAACATGTTCATATTACATAGTGTATTTGTACGAATATCCATTTTTGTCGATAGGAAACCATTCAGACTGATCAAGGATCTCTCCATATATCTCCATATATTATCTCCATGCATCGTTTGGGGAGGTACCACGGTTCCACCACTGAGGTGAATGATATAATCATGGTCATTAACGCTCATCAACCATAAACCAACCATCTTGAAGCATTCTTCACCAACCATTCTTAACCGTTCACTGAATATTTTCTTAAGAATTTCCTTAAGAAAAAGTCTTCACGCTGGATTTGCCTCCATCCATTGGTTGTTGAATGCTGGCTGAGCCCACAGCCTCGAGAATCTCGCAGGACACGTGCAAGGTATCATCCTGGTGAAGGGTTGCCGCGGCCCCGCCGCCGGCCGTTTGGGAGTGGGCACTGGAATGGCACCGTGGTTGGCACGAAGAAAATGAATAGCACGAGAGTCACCATAGATTGATCCAGAACCTAGGAAAATGCAAATCACACGGGTTGAGTCAGCGAAACCAACTGGAGGGACACTCTGCGGGACAAAGTAAGGGCTGTTGTGCGAGCCATCTTTCCACTAGCGCTGCAAGCTGGAATGGCTCACCGCGTGTGAGTTTTGATGTAGAAATTCCTTCCTGCAAGGAGTGCTTCCCGCGAAACCTTCCGCTGTGCTTCTGTGACTGCAAGTGTACTTTCAGCACGATATTTCATGAAGGATGCGCTGCAGTCCTATGCGCTGTTTTTGCATGTTATGTTTCCAAGTGCCCGAACATCTGAACATCCATGATCGACCATCATCAACAACCAGGATGACCCTTGACTCTTAACCATCATTCATCAACTACTAGTAGAATAACAACTGACCTTCCGGCCCTGAGGTTCCCCGAGCCAAAACTGCAGGTGCTACGTTCGTCTTTCTGCTCAAGGCTGTTTTTCGTCTCCGGTCATGGACCGGATAGACCTCGTTGTTCGTTTGTAGTTGTCGTTGGCATGGCTTCTTGTGGCTGCTGGACGTGCACCTTGGGCGAGCTGGCAACCTCGATCTGCTGACCTCAGCATGGTGCTTCATGTGTTGTGTCTTGATGACATGCCAATGTTGCTTGGGAACGAACTGCACATGTTGCTTGCGCGGCTACGTTTCAGAGAAGCTGTCATCGTTTCAGAGAAGTTGTCATCGTATCACAGGGCCACCTAATAACGTTCGTGCTTACTTGCTTCGGAATGAAGTGCACATGTTGCTTGAACGGCTACGTTTCAGAGAAGTTGTCATCGTATCACAGGGCCACCTAATAACGTTCGTGCTTACTTGCTTCGGAATGAAGTGCACATGTTGCTTGAACGGCTACGTTTCAGAGAAGTTGTCATCGTATCACAGGGCCACCTAATAACGTTCGTGCTTACTTGCTTCGGAATGAAGTGCACATGTTGCTTGAACGGCTACGTTTCAGAGAAGTTGTCATCGTATCACAGGGCCACCTAATAACGTTCGTGCTTACTTGCTTCGGAATGAAGTGCACATGTTGCTTGAACGGCTACGTTTCAGAGAAGTTGTCATCGTATCACAGGGCCACCTAATAACGTTCGTGCTTACTTGCTTCGGAATGAAGTGCACATGTTGCTTGAACGGCTACGTTTCAGAGAAGTTGTCATCGTATCACAGGGCCACCTAATAACGTTCGTGCTTACTTGCTTCGGACCTGTCAGAGTTCTCCGGGCACTGGCGCTGCACAGACAAAGAACAAGCTCAGGCTTGGTGTCCCAAAAGGATGCCTTTCAAAAACCTTTATTGGATGTATAGGACCCACGAAAGAAGAAAAAAAGGCTGACTGTCAGCGTCGGAGATGGGCGTGCACATGCATTTTGACCCACAAAAACCAAGGTGTTTGAAGCCAAACTCAGTTTGCATGGGGAACGCAGGGGTTTTTACACGTTACAACAACATGTTTGGAAAACAGTCTTTGAAAATCGACGACTCTTACAGGGTTTTATGCTCTGCAGTATTCAAAAAAACAGAATACAACCAAAAAAGATGCTCTTGTTGAAACGGGCTTCCGACTCATATGTTCGTTTTCAATGATGTCACATTCAGATCCATCATCCATGACGAAAGCCAAGAATCTATTGTAAATACCATATGAATATACACATCGGTGTCTTGGCTGCATGAAGGGATGTCGGGATGCCCGGGGAACCCTAGGGCCGAACCGACAACTGATAATATATGTTTAAATGCATAACATGAGTGTCTGACACAGTTGGGCGGTTTGAACCTTCTCTGCCAATACCCCATTTTGCCACCATGCAATTCGATCTCCTCGCGCTTGATCTGATCAGCGAAGAAGCACAACCGAGTTGTGCCTTGGTTGCCAATGTGGATGAAGGGCTTCAATACGTGCTGCACCACATGAGCAAGCGGCAAAACCTCAATTTAAAATTGTGGAATATCTCAATTGTTATCGTTTTTGGGAGTTCACTATATCGTTTCCCAGTGTTTTGTTACGTTATCGTTTTTGGGAGTTCACTATATCATACTATATCGTTTTACAGGTCCCGGAGCCATTTCTGAAGATATTCCAGCCGAAGACTAAAGTTAACTACGGAGAGTTTAGCCTTTCTCTCACATGGCTACAGTACTGAAAGTAGGACCCAACCTCTTATGCCATGTATTTCCATCGGGTTGCAGCTTTTTCTTGCCGATTCTGCGTTTGTATCCATGAGAACAACGAGGTACACTACAGTATGTGTTGGAAATCATAGTCCACGAGCAAACCTGTTGCAGTGATCAAACAAGGATTCTTTCAGTACAAGGATTCTTTCAGTAGTCCACGAGGGAATAGTACTGACCGATCTTGCACATTTCAACTGCTCATAGATTTGCACAAAAGGAACGACGCAAAAAGCTAAATATGTGTCCACATGTTGGGTCGCAACACGAATGAAACTGCCATTTATATAGTTGAAGTTGATGTCCGAGTTGGGGTAAGGCAGAAGTGCCGGCTCATGAATTGTAATTGTCCCCAACAAACCAGCAATTGTACGACCGAGATGCAGCCGGATCAACCAAAATTTCTACCATTGATTGTCAATTGTCCATCATCGCTGATGAGTGACAAGCTTTATCAACGGTTTGTTGACTCCATGACTATTGACGGCTTGCTTACCATCAATCAAACTTTGTTGCGCTCACATTACGTAGCACCATGACTTTAGTGCCAGCTACCCTTGCTGGGCCACTGACCGTAGGGGACTCGGCCATTGAATCTCTTCTCCAGCAATTGCCACCTCGGCCGGTGGACACCAGGAGCCTCTCCTGTGATGGCATCTCCATGGGTGGCATCGATCATCGCCACTCCAACTGGCAAAGTGGTTCTGATCCGTTAGACTTTTGGCCAAATTCCATATATATATATATATATCATATGTATATAAATAATTCCCGATCTATTATATAGTACAATTTGTGTATAGATTCCATATACAGCAACTGATATCAACTGATTCCACAATGTTCCACAGTCTGCTGCACCTGGTTCCAACGCCCAACTTGTAGACCAGGTTGGACCCCTTCGTGGCCCACAAATAGACAGCGCAATCCCCCACCTTCACGGATGCCGCAATGAAACAAATCATGGAATGTTGGGGCTTAGGAGCAAACGACAGATTCAGCTGGGGGAACGCGTACCCATGAAACATAATGAAACTGTGGTGAGGAAGAACCAGCTTCATCTTCCACCATTGCCTAATATTGCAAGTCTAAAGCACAAAAGTAATTCCACTGATTGGCATTCGATTTTTTTCTTGATGTGTTTAGCTCTCAGCAGCTACGCAGCAATGCTTTACCACCAAAGCATTGCCCTAAAGGCCCTCTCTGCTCGCCTCTTGACCCTCGATGGGCGGATCAATGTTGCGGAAGACCTCCCCGCGGCAAAGCAGCAACCCACCATGACTGGTTGGTGGTTTATAGGGGTTGTAACCGGTTATAACTATTTAACTATTTATAATGGTTAATAATAGGGGATGACAACCAACAAACAAAAGGGGTAGGACTTGAATTAATGGGAAAGACATGGAAAAACTGCATCCCGCAAAGGGAAAGAAGTCCCTGTTCAAAAGACTTTCTCCACCAAACTCAGGGACACATTTTACATTCAGCGCCGCGCTTGAACTCTGAGCCATGGGTGAGGGGGGCTCTTAAGATAACCCCAGGTTGAATCTCATGAGCTGAGAAAGCTGCCCAGCCATGATTAATATCACCATGAACCATTGACCATGCCTATTTTAGCGTATTTCATTCATCGTTCGGCCGTTCAAAAAGGATAATAAGTTGAGAATTGACAACCGCAGCCACAAATGTAATCAGTGATTTGGGTTTGTCCGTGAGGTTGGTTTAGGGTTGGTATTCCCATCATGTTGGTGTGAATTGATTAGCAGTGCGATGTCCACTGACATGAGCTACAGCTACCGGATGGATCTGATTTCTAGTCCCTGGCCGCCAGTTCCCCATACTTCCACTAGAAGATGTATGAAGATGTTCTGCCTGTTCCATCCTGTTCCATCCTGTTCCATCCCGTTCCATCCCGTTCCATCCTGTTCCACCTATGCCATGCTACTTCTCCGGCCGTCGTCCAAGGGCTCCCACCACTGGGACCTGAAGCTCCAGTTGAAGCCCATGGCATCCTCCGGCATCGAAGAGGGGCGAAAACCTCAGTGCCCCAACACCCATCCATGCTGCGTCAATGCGTACGCCAGTCTTACTTCAGTGGTCAAGCCTGTGTCGTCGTCATCATCATCATCATCATCATCATCATCATCATCATCGTCATCATCGTCATCATCGTCATCATCGTCATCATCGTCATCATCGTCATCCTCATCCTCATCCTCATCCTCATCATCATCATCATCATCATCATCATCATCATCATCATCATCATCATCATGTTCATGTTGTTGGGCTTTGAGGACTGCAAAAGAGGGCGTCAGAGCCCCTGTCCAATCCACGGTTGGACACTCAAACATGCGGCCGACCCCCATGACAGGGCTCCCAGCCAGCTCACATGCGGCTGGATCTTGACATCATCCTGGGCACAAGCAATCTGAGCCATGCCTCGAAGTGAGTGGTCCAAGTGCTTCCCAGTACCCAGCTTGGGAAAGGGCATAGGGCGCGCAGCTTGAGCTTTTGTACAGAGAACGTTCGCAAATTACTGTGGCTGGTTCTCAAAGATAATTACACACTCAGAACCATCTTGAGTTTTTCAGTTCCATGCGCTTACTTACCATTGCCCATCTACCTCTCTCGTAGTCCCATTCCGATGCACTACTTGTGACTATGAGTCCATTTCCCATGCAAGATCAACTCTGGCAATCACTGGGTTGGACATCAGTGATGGTATGCCCCATATAGCTATTCTCAAGCGCACAACGTCATGATCATTCAATCAACCAAAAGCCAACCGTCTTCAATAGATTCAATCCCTAATCAACCATTTACAAACCAGAAACCATTCTTGATCATCCAACTCTGGTTATCAACCACTATCACTAATCAACCATTTGAGATCAACCCACTCTCAGCCACTATTTGCCATAATTTTTCACCAGAGTCACCACGTCCCCCCGCGAGCCAGCAGCGGTCGGCGGATCCGCTTGGAGGCTTCACGGATGACCCAGGTCACCTCGGTGGTCGGAGCTGCCTACCGGAGCTTGCCGTTACCGTTTCGAGCATCCAAACAGCAGTGGTGATAGCTGGGTTGATATCTACAACAGCAGTGGGATAGCTACAACAGCAGTGGTCATCTTGGTTGCCCAGTGGTGATATTCATTGCAATCATGGGTTGTAGCAACAATATCGCTGAACATCGTGGATAATCCCTTATACTCACCAACCAATATTAAGGCCCGCAAAACAGTGCTTCAACGCGTTTTAAAAAACAATCACTACTTGGGATATCAACCAACCAACTAACCACTAGTGGTCCAAACAAGTGACAGAGCGGTACAAGCAACAGTGGTTCAACCAAATGGAATCGTGCTGAGATCGACGGTACAGCTTGGTGGCAATGGGGATGCATGGTAGTGGTCCAAGCATCTGCAAGGTCATCGATTCTCCAACAGTCTTGGGCTGATATGTGATCAATACCTTGACAAATAATTAGGCTTCTGGCCTACAGGTCAATGATCATCTACTAAAAGGATCTGATAGAAGTAATGATCACTACAGTAGAACTCAGTAGTGATCCCTTTGAGTCAGATGACCCATGCCTGCTGATCAATCACCATACCCACCATAGCTGATGAACATTCCTTCAGGGTGATGGCTGGGAGTTGACCGCCGCATAAACTGATGCTCACCTATGTTTGGGGATCACAGTCAAGCTATGGTCAAGCTGGTACATGTAGTGGTTCAATATAGATCTCCTATTAACCTTCTGATATCTTGTGCCTTCTGATATTGATTATTTGGCAAGCTCAGTAGCATCATAGTTTGCAGAGATCTTGGAAGCAAATAGCATCTTCCGAAATGGTTGATGTCCCCTATCAACTCGTCGGATATTTTTGGTGTACCATGATTATAAGAACTGCTGGGATTCATCCCCAACCCTCGTTTTGCTAGTAATCTTGGTACATGAAAGTGGTCGATCACATCCAAATCATCCATTCTCCTTCACCTTCTCCACAAAATCCTGCTCTGCCACTGGAAATCTCCACATCTGAGGCGAAGTTTTCACCGCGCCGCGCTTGCCCGACCAGCTTCCCACGGGTGCCGGGCTCGCCGCGTGGGCACGTTCTGCACCTCGCAGAGGCCGTTGCGCAGACGCAGAGAGATCTCGTCCAGGGCCTGGGTCCGCGGTATGTGCGGAGTGACATTGCGGATCTAGGAATGTGCGTACTCTGCACATAGGCGTGTGTATCATATGATATTTTTAGATATAGTTTAATGATTGCAATTATGTATGTATATGTATGCAAATATATCAAATATCCGCCGACCCCTGCCTATGCCAAGGTCATGGCAGGGGCGGCGCCTGGGATCGCCGTAGGCGTGGAACGATGGCATTGCTTTGCATTGCCTTTGACTTGGCCAGACCTATACGCTCCATCGCTCGGCCAGACAGTCTGTGCCTATGGGGGTTCAGCCCTGCCGGTTGCTTGCCTGGAAACGCTTTTTCAGCCTGTAGACGCTTTCTCACCCGTTGGCAACGCAAGCTTACGCCCGGCCAGGGGTCAGCGGCCAGCGCAAAGCATGCCCGTACTGTCTGCTTTATTTGCTTTATGGGGTTCAGCCCTGCCGTTTGCCCGCCTGGAAACCCCTTTTCAGCCTGGCAAGGACGCAGGCTTACGCCCGGCCAGGGGCCAGCGGCCAGCGCAACGCTATCGCAGGAACCATTCGCCGCCAGCACCAGCCAGCGACCTGCGGCCGGGCATCCTGCGACTGCACGCCCGTACTGTCTGACTTCTGGGGATTCAGCCCTGCCGTTTGCCCGCCTGGAAACATCTTTCAGCCTCGCAAGCTTACGCCTGGCCAGGGGCTTTCTGCTTTATCGGGGTTCAGCCCTGCCGTTTGCCCGCCTGGAAACCACTTTTCAGCCTGGCAAGACGCCAGCGGGCCAGCATCTTGCGACTGCACACCCGTACTGTCTGATTTATGGGGGTTCAGCCCTGTCGTTTGCCCGCCTGGAAACGTTTTTCAGCCTCGCAAGCTTACGCCCGGCCAGGGGCCAGCGGCCAGCGCAACGCTATCGCAGGAACCATTAGCCGCCAGCTGCATCCTGCGACTGCATGCCGGCACTGTCTGATTTATGGGGGTTTAGCCCTGCCGTTTGCCCGCCTGGAAACCCCTTTTCAGCCTGGCAAGGACGCAGGCTTACGCCCGGCCAGGGGCCAGCGGCCAGCGCAACGCTATCGCAGGAACCATTCGCCGCCAGCACGGGCCAGCATCCTGCGACTGCACGCCCGTACTGTCTGATTTATGGGGGTTCAGCCCTGCCGTTTGCCCGCCTGGAAACGCTTTTCAGGCTCGCAAAC
>VSDK01020427.1:161714-171746 GCA_009767595.1 Symbiodinium kawagutii
TCTCGCCATTTTGCGCCCGGCCAAAGCCCGAGGCCGTGGCAAAGCTACAGCATAAGAACCCAACACTGCCTACAAAATTCTTTTTTGGCGGCGCCAGGCTTTGCGTTTGCTGGCCAGCGAGCCTGTTTCATGCAGCTGCCCGAAGTAGACAATCACGGTTTTGCCTTCACGTGCCAGGTTCGTTTTTGGCATGGTTTGCCTGCGGGGGTATTATGCTTGCTGTTAATGAGCCCGAACGAGCGCGGTGACCAAACAATCCTACGACACAGCGGGCACGCATGCGCATGCTTCCGCGTCCCTTCGCTAACGCGCCCGTCCTTCACAGAGAATCGGTTGTCGCATACTGTTCTATGATCTACTTGCCCTGTTTCGATGCTGCTCGCGACGTTGCCTTGGCAAAATGGGCAAACATACGCGTACTTTTTAGCGATGCTGTGTCCGTCCCTGACTTGAAATTGCTTCCCGCATTTGCGACGATGATCTACGGTACCCGTACGTACATTGCTACCCACAGATTCACCACAGGATGGACAAATGTATTCGAAAAGCTTTTTTCTTGCCTGCGCCGCCCTCGGCTCTGCTGGCATTGTCCCGTTGCTGCGCGGCTGCAGCCTAGTAGTTGTGTCTGCACGGCTTTCTGCTGCCACCTCCAGTCGGTTCTCCTCTCGCTTCCGTTTTGGTGTGGCTTCTAGCTCCGCTTCGACACTTGTCTCTTCTCTGCACCGTTTGCGCTCCGCAATCTCTTCCCAGACCCTGGCTATGACCCGCGCGTGCTGTTGCTTGGCCACTTTTGTCTGCCGCGCAGCGAGGAAGTGCACTGCTTTCCGGACGCGGCCTCTGGCAAGCCGCTGTCGCCTGCAAGCGTCACAGACTTGGTCACCTCTTAAGGATGAGTGCTGGGACATCCATGTTTGAAACGCTTCTTTCGGTTTCTTGGCATGGCAGACGCTGCATGTCGATAAGCCATGTGCTTTGCGCGAACAATTCACACAGATCCTGACACCGTCCCTGGTCCGTTTCCAGGCGCCGATTGAAAAACTACTTTTCTGCTTGCGGCTCCCGCAGGCATTGCATAACTGCGTTTTTTCACATGCGTTGCAAACGCGATAGAATGCGCTTTGCGGAGTTGCGTATTTCTCCGTGAAAGCGGCCTCTTCTTGCCACCGTGCGCACGCCACGCATTGCCATGGTTCGTGTGAGTTCACGTGACGTGTAACACATTCCTTGCAGACCCTTGCTGCATCGTCACGTTTCCATCGGCCTGCCGTGAATGCAGCAACGGGCTTTAATTCATTGCATTCTTTGCATTGTCTTTCCTCTCGGTATTTTGCTCGCAAAGCGGTCCAATCCAATGTTTCACCGGCCCAGAACCGCAACAACAACTCTCGCCCGATCTTTGCCCCCTTTTGAAAAGGCCCTGCGGCGAACGGCCTGTAAATGAACAACCCATGCCTGTCTTGGACTCGTGTTAAAGCAATGTAAGCTGTCAATGGATCTCCTGCGTCGCCAATCTGCATGTCCATGACAACGCCTTCTCCACACGTTTGGCCTTGCGCGGCATGGGCCGTCGTGGCAAAGCCTGGGGCCAATGGAAACTGTTTCCGCGTGATACGAAGCACCGGCCGCCTCCGGCCCTTGTCAAGATGCCACGGTTTCTTTTGCGGCGCCACTGGAAAAACATTATCTTCATCGAGCCCCTCCACGCGCCATGTTGTTTTTGTCTTGAAGCGGACCAAGATGCACGCTGGGAGCTCGTTCCAAATCTGTGTTGCTTCTTGGCTGGCACCTTCGCTGGTGTTTGTCGCCCAGACCCACCCGACGACTTCCCCAGAGCACCCGCGTAAGATCCCACGGTTGCGATCCAAATGGTCTGTAGCAGCCACTGGCATTCCCACGCACAAGGGCAAAACGCCATACAACGACCCGCAGTCTTGATCGTGCCGTTGCAGCCACGCTAGCTTTTCTTTGCCTAGGTCTGGCTTTTCTCGCAACGCCGAACTTGATATCCTGTCTTTTGCAATTGCATGGTGCAGCATCTGTCCGTTTTCTGCTGCCCAAGCTTTAGCTCGCACTTTGTTGACGTGGTATTTCACAGCGTTAGTCGCAAAAATTGCTTTTGCTTCAGCAAATTTGGGATGTGTGTGGTTTGTTCCATCCACAACTCTGGCCTTCGAACGGCGTTCGCTTCGGCACACGGTGCATTCTAGACGTTGGACTTGTTCCGGGCACGCGTTCTCTCTCAACAACTTCAAACAGCCTGCGCTACTGCACTCGAGTTTCTGCCCGTTCCAGCTTCCAGGAACACGCGTGGCAAAGCCATGCAGGAATTGATGCGTCGTCTCGGACAAAGCTCCGTTACGTACCTCGTTTTGTACCGTTTGTAACCAAATATCTCGGGTGCGCTCGCACTCCACCAGTTCTGTCACGCCATGCACGCCGTTCGGGGGCGTGCCCCACACTAACTCTTGTCCATGGATGGTATGGGCTACTTTTTTGGTTTTGCATCGCGTCAACCATTCCCAAGGAACATCGCCAAGAAAAGTTCCGCGCGGGGGGGGCAGCTGCCACATATCTCCGGCGAGGATTACGTTTAAGCCCCCAAAAGGGCGAGCGCAAGCTTGATCTGCGGCATACTTGCCGTGGGCGAGGTCGCGGACCAACTCTCGGCAACGTAACTCTAACCTGGCCAAGAGCTCGGCACTCACCATGCTGATCTCATCAATGATGAGCCATCGCCAACGCAAGGTTTTGGCGCTCAAGTCCAAAAGCTTCTGCCCGCTTATACGCTCATCGCCGAGACCTTGCCAGTTCAAACCAAAGGCATGGTGGATGGTGTCTCCATTCAAATCATTCGCCATGACAGCCTGCAGCGTGACAACTTGAAATTCGTCACCTTGCTTCCAACCCAAGATATCTTGAAACAACTCTTTCCGGATACGATTCAGCACATAGGACTTACCTGTGCCGGGTCCCCCGTGCACAGCCCACCGCAAAGGCTCTACTCCCCCAGAGCTTTCAGATGAGATCTCCTGCAAGACTTGGCTTGCAACTTTTCTACAAACTTCTGCTTGCTTCTTGTTGCATCCTTCTTGGGCACTTCGCAAAGCCCATTCGTTGACTTCGTTTTTCAATGTTCTTATATTGACCTTCTGTTGGCGCACCTCTGGCTCCCGCACGCAAGACTCTCCTGGAAAGCTGCTTGGCTTGGTCTTTCGCCGCAAGCTTTTCAGCAGGGTGACGCTATCCAAACCTTCGCATGGGTTTGGCACTGCGCGCGGTTCACGCGGGACCGTTTTCCAACAATGATTTGCACGTTCTATGGCTTCCACGATGTGGCCGCGGTGCAATGACCATTTTCCTTTTGTCGTTTCCTTTTCAGCGCCCGGCACATGTGTGTCGCAGGCTTGCGCTAAATCTTCTGCCTCTACTACCAAATTCTCATTGTCATCTTCGTCATCGCTGTTGTCCGCGTCATTTTCTGGGCGTACACGATACACGGCCAAGAAATTTCCGACATATCGTTTTGTTTCTTCGCACGGCAGACGGCAGAGCCATTGCCGTAGAGTGGCTTCCCACGTTCCGTCTTTGAGCCGCACACGCTGCAGGTGTGGCACGGCTTCATCCGCCCGTTCTTTGTTCAGGGTCCAAGCTCGAAAGTATGCCAACGTCAACTTTGCGTTTCGTTCCGGGTCATCACCCCACTTGCTAGGCACAGGTGAATTAGCCAAATGCACGCACAGAGGCCTCAATCGCGGACGCAAGTACCATCCGTGTTGCAATTGTCGGCCAGCGGCGCCGTCGAAATAAACTCTTGCATCTGGCCAGTTTCCTTCACGTCGTCGATAACCCACGCCCGGTATCAACCTGACACTTGCATCATCACAGGCTGCGGCTACAAACTTCGCCTCGCCTTTGGCGGTTACTGTAACATCCCAATCTTCTGACGGTCGCAACTTGAACTCCGAGCGCGTATGCGGAAGGCGCGCAGGCACGCAGTCCCAATACATGGAGAATTCATACGGGGACAAACACCATATGTCGTTCCGCTGCGGTCTATGCCCATACACATGCACCGGATCCAGCTCGCGCAGCTGACTCTGTCCGCCGGGCCCTTTCCTTGTCCAGACATGTTTTTTCGTTGCCCTCCACTCTTCCATCTCGTCATATGCGGTGTTGACCGCTTGCAGAAACGCCCGGCCGGGAAAACTGTAAAAAGGCATTGTACTGATGCGTTCAGCCGCCACCGCCGCGGCGGGGTTGTTGTAAGCCCGCAAGTTGCAACACTCGACTTGTCCACGCACAATGCCTTTGCAGATCTTCTGACGGTCGCAACTTGAACTCCGAGCGCGTATGCGGAAGGCGCGCAGGCACGCAGTCCCAATACATGGAGAATTCATACGGGGACAAACACCATATGTCGTTCCGCTGCGGTCTATGCCCATACACATGCACCGGATCCAGCTCGCGCAGCTGACTCTGTCCGCCGGGCCCTTTCCTTGTCCAGACATGTTTTTTCGTTGCCCTCCACTCTTCCATCTCGTCATACGCGGTGTTGACCGCTTGCAGAAACGCCCGGCCGGGAAAACTGTAAAAAGGCATTGTACTGATGCGTTCAGCCGCCACCGCCGCGGCGGGGTTGTTGTAAGCCCGCAAGTTGCAACACTCGACTTGTCCACGCACAATGCCTTTGCAATAGGCATCACTCAGAAAACGAGTTACGTGCCTTTTCCCAAGCTTTTCCAACGGTTCTTGCCCGTATTTGCTGTGTAGTTGCTGGTGCCCCTTCTGAAATTCTTTGATTTCATGAAATGCCATAGGCTGGTTTTTAGCGCAATAATCTGCGCAATAACCTGTCTGTGCATCTTGCGCACGCTGCACCGCATGAACGATCTCAAGCCGCTGTTCTTTTGACACCGCGTGGCCACACTTGGCACAGTTGAACGGCAAGCGATATGGAAGCTGCACGTCAACATTGACACCACGCAACGCTGCCAACATCGCAGGATGGCAGCAATTGAGCCATTCATTTCCATACGGGCCATGCAACGCACCTATCCTATTCTTGCGCCCTTTGGTGGCCATGCCGTGCGTTTCGGCTTGGCAGGGACATAGCACCATGCCTTGTTTACTCCGCCATGCTTCGCGTGGAAAATCGCTTTTACACACTCCGCTTTTGTCTGCTTTTTGGCAGCCATGCAAAGGAACCCTTTCGCCGGTTTCAGCATTCATTGGATGATAATGATGCTGTTTCAAAAACTGTAATCTGGCCACGTCGCCCTTCAAATATTCCATGGCCCACGCCCTTGCTTCGGCCGCGTCCAGGCCATCAGCAGGCAAAGCCCGTCGGCGTTGATATGCGGGACATTCAATCATGGCCTGCTCGTTCTTGTGCTCTGGCCAGGATGCCTCTGCTTCAGCAATCTTGGCCGTGACTTCTTCCTCACTGTGGCCTTCATAAACACCATGCATTACATGCCCACTATACGCTAAGTAGCCGCATCGAAGCTCCTCCAACTTTTTCTCCGCCAGGTCAAAAATTTCTTGCAAGGGCGTATGCTGGTGCAGGCATTGCACAAAACATTGGCAGTGCGCGTGCAATGACCCTGAGGATTTCTGCGCCTCGATCGTGACATAAGCCGCATCCATGCGACCAAACACTCCTCCGACCAAAGTCGCGCTGCTGCCTTTCTGATCTTGACATGGTTTATACGGGGTACTTGCCAAATTACAGTCTGGGCATTGCGGGCAAACGCGTAGGCCAAACAAATGTTCCATCACCAGAAGCACCAGCACCCGGAACCCGTCAACGCTGGCTAGCGGGTCTCGTGCCATCGCCTG
This sequence comes from Symbiodinium kawagutii, assembly GCA_009767595.1. Lineage (NCBI taxonomy): Eukaryota > Dinophyceae > Suessiales > Symbiodiniaceae > Symbiodinium > Symbiodinium kawagutii. The sequence goes on from VSDK01020427.1 coordinate 167,553, forward strand.
GCGCCGTTGGTCCCATGTAGGCAAAGCCCTGCAAAAAGACTCCACGTGAATTGGCAAAGTATAATTGCCATCGAGAGGAGGGTACTCTCTGTCACTGACATCCCAATTTTGGTACGGCGACGCTTGCCTCACTGGGTCAGAGAAGCGCGCCCGCGCCATTCTGATGTACAACATCTGATGCCCTTCATCCGGCGAAAAGGTGACAAAGATAGGCGTGCCGAACCTGATGCGCAAAGCTTCGATTTCGAAGCGCATCCGTTTGCGAGCTTCTTGGGTGCCTGGCATGCTTTGGGCAGTGTGTCGCATGTTCTGCACAAGTTTCCGCGCCGCCGGGGTCAAGCCTCGAACGTATGGCAATTTGCTTACATCTCCTTTGACTGGCTTTGGCTTGCCACCCTGGCTAATGTAATTACCTTGCAAAGCTCGCAGCAATTGAATTGCCCCAGCTTCAATGTCCTTTGGCGCGAGTTTCTTCCATGCACGGGCGCCTTCATCCAGTACTGGCTTGCTGAATAGGGACAAATTCCGGCTCAAATTCAAAGCAGACCGGAAATATAAATTCCACGCAGCAAAACCGTATACCCAATCCCGACCTATTTGCGCCTCGCATCGCCGGGCCATGATTTGGACCCATTCTTGGAGCTCCACCCGGGGCGCGGCTTCATCCCGGCGGTACCGCGCCACGGCACTCCAACCCGGAGGGTCTGGCATGCCCGTGCAAAACTTGAACACGTATGGAAACGCAAAGCCAAAATATTGCGGCCGAAGCTGATCCAATAGCCTGTTTCCTGTGCGCAATGTAAATTCCGTTGCCTCTTCCACGCTCTCTTGCCCTTGGCTTCGGGCCGCAATTGCTTGCAGAGCCGAGACATGTTGCGCATTGATATCTGCCATGCCAACGCTTGTTCTTTCCCCAACCACTGCATTTGGTTTGGCCATGCTTTTCATTTCTTGGGCCAAATCCTCCGGGGCCATTTCTTGTCGCACGGGCGTAGCGGCTTTCTGTCGCATAATGGCATTCAAGTCTGAATCATAGGGCAGCTCGGCGATGACTTCCTCGGGAATTCCATCCAACGGTAAAGCTGTGGCGCGGGTGTACATTTCTTCTATATGTATATCTTGGAATGCGGGGTGGCCACGGGCCACTGCGTCTTCAATCAAACGCACTACAACGGCGCGGCGCACGCGTGCTTGATGCAAAATGCGACCGAGGTCTAAAGTTTCATGTCCCTTGTGGCTTTTCACAATGACACTGACGATTTCACGCAATTTCGCCCCGGAGTGCGGCAGCTGTACCTTCTGCTTTTCTTTGTTCGCCGTTGGCTCCAATGCGTGCAGTTGCTGCAGCAAATCTTCCCACGCTAATGGAAACGTCGTGGCGTTCCCACGCATGGCCATGCGCTGCCGATTCATCCACGCATCTTGGTCCCAGGCACGGTCCCCCCGGAGTTTTTGTTCCAGACTGAAACAAATCATCGTTGTCAAGCATGGACTCGAGCACAACATTTCCATCACGGTCACTTCTAACCTAAAAGTTTCCCACGGCGCATAGTAAACCATCATATCATTGCTTAACGCCGCAGCAGGCTGCCTTCCATGCGAAACAATGTCTCTTTTGCAACTTCTACACACAGGGACCCAGCACTGCGAACACAATGTTTCAGCCCTACACTTTTTCCGGCACACTTTGTCCTCTGGGCAACATACTACTTTGACACAGGCAGTCCCAAAGTCAACCTGGCTGGTCCAATCTTCTAACTCTGCAGTCATTTCTTGCTGCGCAAAAGGAGGCTCCTTGTCAACATACTTTTCTTTGAAAGCCTGCAGCCCTAAGATTTGTTCTACAACTGCTCGTGGCTGGCCGAAAACAGTTTCATTTTTGGCGTCCACTGGCTGCACCCATGCGATGTGCTGGTTGCGGCTGGTCTTGACATGCGGGTATTTGCGCGCGCAAACGAAGCAAAGCAGAGAGGAAATGTTGTTTGCTTCTAAGCTTTGCTGATACAAGCGCAAGGCGCGACGATCAATGGACACGTTCGCCACAGGAGCTCCAGACTGGCATCGCCGCGTGATGGCAGCCGCATACATGTCCTGCATGTCTTGTTCGTTCATTGCCTTACCATTAACTTCCGCAAAAATGCCTGCATGGCTACTAGTAATGTGCTCTGCTAATTCCTTCTCAATTTCCGTGGTAAATCCGCAGCCCTGGAAACTGCAATGCCACGATGGCAGGTCATACGCTTCTCTTGCGGAAGACAAATTTTGGTACTGCAAAGGCAACGTGGGCTTTTCATTGAGTCTCTGGCTTAAAGCTGCAACGGCTCGTTCTGCCACACGCCGCGGATCTTTCCTCTTATTCACTGTGTCACAACGCAGGATGAACATATCTTCTGCTTCTACCTCTTCACCACTGCATTGCCTCTCCACACCCTCCTCATCTTTGCCTGAGGCCACAGCAGCAGGAGTTTTTTTCCGCAAGCGTTTCACTGGAACCCATGAACTCGACTGCTCCACCCAATTGTTTCCTCTTCTTCTGGGTTTTGCAGTCTCGCTCGCTTCTTCAATTACACTGACATTTTCTGCGATGCCCTGTGCACTTGTACTGGCATGACTTTGGACCTGTTCCTCCCGTCCCTCCTGTAGTCCCGTGCCCAATTTCTGCGCCGGCCCTTGCGTACAGCTATTAACATACCCATACCATTGGTCTACTAACCGCAACGACGCATGCCAGCCGGAATCTGCGTAGGCAAGCCCGCCTTGTTGCAGTGTGTGCAGCTTTGAACATAATGCTTGCCGATCCCCCCAGCACGCCAACACTTCACTAGCATCTTCCACGTGGACTGTGATCTGCACACCCCGTGACCTGAAAAAACTTTGCAACAGTTTTTGCACCTCCGGCGCGCAAGGTGCCGCAAGCAAGGACAAGCTTCCGGGCCTTCTTGTCGTGAACTTTACCCTTGCTGCCGACAACTGGGATGCCTCTGGCAGGCTGTGCCCAGCGTGCGTAGGCACAAGTTCAGCATGCTTTTGCTCCGCGACGTCTGCTGCGCAACCATCAGTAGAAACAGACACTAAAGCATCGAAATGGTAACCCGCACCTGTCGCTGCCGTATGGTTGTACACATGAAGCACCGTTGCTGCCGCTCTAGTTTCATTTCCACACATGACTTCGACATAGTCCAATTCCTCGGGCCCAAGACCCAACTCTGCATGATCCAAAGAATCGTAGAAACACACGCGGATCGCAACGTCTCTTCTCCACAGCTTTCCCAAGAAAAAGTCGAGAATCCGCGGGGCATCCCGATGCCCGTCCAAGTACACACCAAGTGGCACATCAGCTTGGTCACGCAACATGCCTCTGCATTCTGCGCACAACCGTTCTCGCTCAGCCACAGTCATTCCTTGCGGCGCCAAACCATGTTCTACAAGCCCCAGCAAAAGGCTGTCAATCAAGTAATTGTTCACGCCATGGGAAGACGCGACGCGCAAGCGCAACCCTTTTTGCGTCTCCAATTCCCGTACGCGTTCACGGTTGGATTTTCTCTGCGTCGGTATGTTCATGCCTGCAATCCTCAGAAAGCGTTGCGCAAGCTCCATGGCCATGTCGTCAGATTCGTCTTTTTCCAATTCATTCCACCCCTTCCAAGTTTTCACCCACTCTTGCCCCCAGAGCACATCCACTCGCTCCGGGTCCCCGACCAGTGACAAGCACACTGCTTTGACAAGCTCTCGCCCGCGAGGGTCCGTAGAAGCTACGCCACCCCCTCTGAACCTTTTCCCCCCGCGGCATTGGTTGTCCAAACCTATCCCTCCTCCTAGGCACGCTTTTCCCCGAACCTGGCGTGGCTCTGTGGAACCCACCAATGCAAACCCAGCAAGAAACCTCCACATACCGGCGTCAGAGCAACCGCGCGCGCTGACGAAGACCATGTCCTGGAATAGACTCACAACCAGTGAAGCACCAGAAGTGGCACACAGGAACACAACTCCAACTACCACCACGCATGCGACAAGCAAACTAACAGCAACCACAACAACAACAACACCAACAACAACATCAACAACAACAACAACAACGACAACAACAACAGTTCCAACAACAACAGTTCCAACAACAACAACAACAACAACAACAACAACAACAACAACAACAACAACAATTCCAACAACAACAACAACAACACCAACAACAAC
>VSDK01020427.1:173377-268974 GCA_009767595.1 Symbiodinium kawagutii
CAGGATTGTCTACTTTGTGTGGCTGCCTTCCTTGGATGTGGTAGCGGTTCTCGGCCTTCATTCTCTCTGGCATGAAACCCTGCTTCTCCGTTATACATCCTTCCCGCGGTAGATCAATACTGTGCCGTCGGAAGCTGAGAGGTCAGAAACTTGAATCAGGTACCAATATCGTCTACAAGTCTACAGGATCCGTCAAGTTAAAAGTCATCGTGAATCACCATGTGATCAATACAACCTGGTTATGTATCTAATTCATAAACACAACCCTTGTGCATGCGTGCGTCCACTCTAGAATTACCACACTTATCCATGCAGCAGCGACCACCATCACTGATCTAATTAAACCTTCGCACTTTCGCAAATTCAATGTTTATACTGAGGCATGTGCAATGCTTCTTCTCAGAGACACCCAGGGCTTCTATACAATGGGGGTCGGCGGCACCAGGGCGATAGCCCATTCTATTCATATGTAGTTTAATAATGGCAGAAACACTGTCTATTTTCAATGAATGGCTAACAAGTCTATAAGGCTCGGATAAGAATGGTAATTACGGGTGAATCTTCTGGATCTATCCCGCTGGTATTGTGCAATGTGCCCGGCCGTGTGCCCTTCATGCCGCCATGATGCATGTTCGATGGCACCACTGTTGAAATTGAACTAGGGCACAAGCCACCTTCGCAAGCCTTTCTCAAGTGCCATGAAGCACCATTCTTAGCTGCCACATACTGCCACTAACCATGGCATTTCCCATGGCATTTCCCATGGCATTGACCCTATCATTCTCAGCCTCCACCATGGATCATCGCGATCCACTCGGATCCCCGGCTGCCAGGCGAGTATCTGCCACGTCCAAGGCCTGCTGGTGGCTGTGAATCAACCCTTTTCTACCACAGAATCCATCATAATCAGCCTTCCTACCCTAACCGTTACATACCAGATCATACCAGATAATCACTCATCATCAGTTTTCTACCCTAAGCATTACCCTAACCAACCCTTGGGAAGAAATGGGTCAAAGTACCAGCTGCGACAGCCAAGCCGCCCAGGTGCCTGTGAGAATTTGTCGTCCAGCTGACCACTGGTCTTTGCCAAGTCATCTCTGGCCTCGGCTAAGCGTGTGCCAGCGCCCAAACCATCGCACCGCAAGTGATGATTCGGACGGGAAATCACGGGGCCGCTTGGGGTGCATGGATACACATGACACACCTAACTGAGCTGCTTGTTCTTCAAGTTAGTATGACATCTGGTCAAAAACATGAACACTGTGAAAGTCCCAAGATGCATTTTGGCTGTGTGGGGTCATCTTCTACGTGGTCGTGCGGCTCCCTGCCGCTTGGCATGGACAGCATGGATTTGGTCAATCATGACCCACCTGAGTTCATCGGCAAAACGATCTTCACTGATCACAGAGTGCTGGGGATCATCCCAATCTGGGGATCAGCTTAGCCACAGCCAGACCGTCCTTTGCTTATTTGGCCAAGGGTTTGTTGTTTATCACGAATGCATGTTCATTCATTTTATCAATTTTGTCACTCCGCATCCCCTTTTCATATTGTTGACACACATGTCAGTGGGTTAAAGCCCTGTAATTACCCCTGGTTCGCCCATCATTAACCATTAGTTTCCCTATAAAATTGTTGGTGGTTAACCCCCCCATTATTGGCTGATTAACTGCTTGACCCATAGCCACATACGCAACCAGCAGCAACACAACTGACACGCCATGCCGTGACTGACTCCCCACCTGCTCCTGAGTTTCTTCAATCAGCTCCTGTAATCGATCCAACTTCAACCAAATCTCTGCCTCGCCAGATGGACGCCGGGAAACCTCCCAGTGAACAAATTGCACACCTTCAGTGTATATGGCTATGGGTCAATATTAACCAACCAATAATGAGGGATAATACGTAGCCAAAAACAATAGGGAAACAATGGTTAATGATAGGGGAAGCAGGGTACGCGGTTTTGACCCACTGCCATATTGGGATTGTTCATGAAAATCATTGGCCGTTCATGAAGTGGTCAGAAGCTTCAAAAACATTCAAACACTGTTGTCGGCCTGGGAATGGATTGCACGAATGTGGCTGGATCTGTCGAGAGTGATTGGAGTGATCAAAGGAGACTATGATCTGTCCCAAGATTCGCTCCTGAAACAAACCAATCCTGGCAAGTTGGGCTAATGAATTCTGGATGATTTTGATTCTTCTAAGATTAGTTCGAAACTACATCACTACTTGCCATTAACCACCAAAAACCACTCCCCAAAAGGTATTGTTTATACGCATCGTTGCTGTCTCCTACTACTGCATTGCAATGAGGACGCTGATAGCGGTGACAACCCACCAAATTCAACAAACCAAAGTCAAATTTGCTGCTTCCATCACTCCCACGCCACAACCCGACGATAGGATGTCCCTCTGCGGCCTCTGATAACTGGAATCTTTGTTCCTCATCAGCTCTCGCCTGACATGTCCGTCAAGTTCATCAAGTTTGCAGCTGGGACTGCAGAATGCGACAAGTGATCCGTGATTTGTCCGCCATTGTGGGCTTGACAATCCACTTAGCAGCATGCCCTGGACAGTCTTGAGACCACTTGTTGGACAATCCACTTTGTGGGACCAAAAACATGCAAACACACCGAGCCTGCCACAACTTCCCCGCAGTGGCATGACCCTGGCGCACCTTCTGCTGCTGCTCGACTGCGGTTTGCACAGTGGCTTTGGCACCCTGGCGCTGCGCATGGGTTTGCGGGTACCAGATGCGTGGCAATGTATGCTTAAGATTGGTGAATCACAATGGTTAGATATGGTTAGATGATGAATTGTTAATCAACAGGCAATGATATCCTTCACAATTAATCACTGATGATTCACCGAAGGGGTACTCCTGCAGTTCTCTTCGTTCGAGCACTTGAGCCTCCCGAAAATGATTTTCTTAGCCAAGAAGCAGCACAAGTCTGTTGGGCTTGTTGCCCACGTTGGGATCTAACAATTCTTTCTGCCGGCAGCGCGGGGATGCTCGAGATCTTTCTCCCGGAAAGGCAGCGTGTCATCACTATGCAGGGTCAACAGTAAGGTGTTGCAACACGTGATTGGCATCTGTGGCATATATTTTATACTCTTAAGCTTACCCATCCACTCAGAAATATGTATGATTCAAGAATTTTAAAGCACTCATTGGTTGATGTTTCAAGTAACCAATCCCAGAAACTGGACAGCATGCCTGTTTATAAGTTGTCGCAACTGCCATGGGTCAACCCATGTTTCCTGACGTGGTGAAGAACAACCAAGGCAACTCAAAAACACAATAGGAAGATTTGGTCCATGACCCCATCAACTCATCAACCATGAACCAGCAATCGCATGGAGATATCTGGAGATATAAGGCGGTTATCAAAATATGCTGACGACCCTCATGAAGATGTCGATCCATGATGTCCCATGTCCTTGTGAAGGTCACCCTGACAGAGCTTCCCAATGCTGTGCCTGAACCGCCTCCGTGGTGGTGTGCAGCATCTCTCGCTTGCCCTCTTCGATGTTATTCACCAGCAGCTCACCTGAGTAGCCAAACACATTCTCTTCACATGGATCATACAATCACCATAATCACCTCTCACCACCTCTCGTATATTTTTTCACAGAGAAGTCAACCAATCGTAATTGTATACAACGGAGAGATGCATTCAGGCATAGTAGCCATACCAGAGCCATGAAAATGAAAGTAAAATTCTGGAGCACAAACACCCAAACACAAACACTTCTTGGATGAAACATGAGTGCCAGTGATCATTTGCATTTATTCATCCCTGTCAGTAGCCGTAATGGTTATCTAGTTGCGCTTTGAATGATTTGAATGTTTTTTTATCTTTAGCAATCACCTCCCTAAGGGTTCTCCAGCGGATCCGCATTTGCTTTGGCAGGGCAGTACCTGGTAGTACGGATTATATATGCGTTGTTGTAGGGCCATTGCAAAGAATTGCCAGTACAATCACCAAGTATCATCAGTGTCAGTCATGAAGCCACAACGGCCGGAAGGTACTTTCAACGCAATTGCAGTACCCAGTCCTCGTTTGTTGCATTGCCATTGTTAGCCAAACTGACCTAGCCACTACTGAACATCCATGGCTTCATCGATCCGAGTGCAGCATCAGCACAACCAACATCATCCACAATGCGTAATCTAGCTATAGAATCAGTTTTCATCCCTGGCCCTTGTAGTTGTGAGTTGGAGATATTGGACAGCTGTCTGCCTCAACGTCACAAAAATCACATCAAACCAATTCAGTTGGATCCAATTGGGATGCTCACCTCTCCCTGTTTCACCTCATGTTGGGATATGTTGGGTAATTATGTTCGATTCTGATCAATATCAGCCTTCCGTTTGCTTTACATTACAATCTCGGAAAGAAATCAGCCTTTGTTTGATGGCGAATCAATGAGCAGGGCCAAAATCGCCGACATCTTCAACTCAGATCGGCACAGAGTTTCTGCAATTCGGCCTCAGAAAACGCGAGCAATGGCAGCGATCGATGTATCAGCGATTTCCTAACGAGTAAATGACAATGATGGTTGATCATGGTTCGCAATGGTGGACAATGGTTGATACCGGTTCAGAATGGTTGATTGATGGATGATTAGTGGCTGATTAATGGCAATAAACAGTTCATGATCATTGACACTGAATATATCTGTCCCGGTCTGGCAAATTTTGACTCGCTTTTTGATACTCATTGCGACTATGAAACAGTTGGATGGCCCTTGATGGATCGGAACTCGCGTTATCCATAAAGCATCATAAATCATAAAGCGCATTACCCTAATATCGAATGGGGACATCACACATACTGTATTCCGTCCATTGCCCGTACCGCTTGTACACATGATTTGATTTGGTCCACTGACTGCAAAGAATCATACATATTCATCAAACTCACGGACGTGGGTCAAAACACACATCCGGAAACAGAATTGTGGCGGAACAGCAAATGCTTCAACCGCGGCTGATCCCCAGTCTTTTTCAGGTTGAAATGACGAGGGCCAGGTTTGCAAGTAGAACCCAGCAGCCGAGCCCCCAAAAAGCAATATAAAGCAATCATGTGGCACTTGCCATGACCGCAAGAAAAATGACTCGAAAAAGCTGCAATCATTCGCATGGTGGCTGTTTGACTCCCATCCTTGTTGCACTGAAAAGACCCATCCAAGCGGCTCGTGAATGATCGTAGCATCCCTTCACTGCCTCCTCCAACTCATCGCGGACCTCGTTTTCCGGCCGCGGGCATACGGTGAAGCCAACCCTGAGATCCCTGATACGCTGACAGGAGGATAGCACTTGGAATGCCTTGAATAGAAATGCTACTGCAGTGATACCACAAGTGATATGATAGATTCACATCACGCTTAAAGTTCAACTTGTTCATGCTGCAATGGGAAAAAGGTCATGAGACATTTCCTAATTCACATCCTTCACTTGATTTTTAAGGAGACAAAGTCTTGTGGCTTCAATCTTATCGTATTTCTTATCCTAATTTACATTCTATTTACCCATGTCTTATTTTGCTTAGCTTGCATGGGTACAGACAAACCGTGGGGCCTCGTCCGAGGGGACCTTTGTTCATGGCCATCACTTGAGTCCCGGACGGCACCCAGCTCCTTGTGATGCGGAAGATGTGGCGCACCCAGTAGTACATCATGATTTGGGGCTGTATCATATTTGCTTGCTGCTGTATTTATAGAGTATCATATTTGCATGCAAGCATCATCAAACATCGAGATTACACATAGACTGATTTAACAAAAAGTGTATAGTTGGGTTACAGATAAATAACTATGTTTCGATAGCTAGATAAGTAGATAAATGAACAAATGGATAAACCCACATATAAATCTAAACGGGCCCACTCCAAACATCTCCAAACCCAACTGAGCAGAAACGATTTGTGAACTGCTACAGATTCCATCGTGGATAGATCGCTCCAGACACCGAGCAACAGCTCCCAAGCGCCGTCGCGTTGTCCTCATCCACCCGGTCGCACAAGACCCGGAGCTCTTCGGCTAGGAGCTCCCGGGTCTCCACCTGTGGTCGTGGTGAGCGGTAGAAGATAACGATGGCGGGGCCGGGGCCCCAATGGTGGGGTGAATAATAGTGGAGTGATGTTGAATGGTGGAAATTGGTGGAAAATCAAGTCATGAGATCCAAAAATTGGTGATTTCATGAACTGCGAACAACATCCTGCTGCTTAGTAAGCTTCATGGATGCTGATAGCGGATGATCATGCTTCAGAATGCCAATACTTGAGGCGGTGAAAATAGTAATTGCAATTAGATGTAATTCGGGGCTTCTTCTAGGAACATATTTTATCTGATCAGTTCAAACATGCGCTGTCTATGATGTTTCTTCTACGTGAAAGAAAGCTCAATTTGGTGGCAATCAATGTGAATCAGCTTGATTGGAGACATTTGCACACGGCTGAAGCATAATCTCAAACAACTTGGACACCCCCCAGAATCTGGTCACTTTATCTTTAGGCATCTTCAGGTCTCTCCCAGCAGAGGATGCTGAGGTAACATGGTGAATGGACTCTTTCCTTGGTGATCGAAAACCAAAATCATTTTCCTTCAAACATGGTCGATGATTGCGGTATAACCTTCACTAGGAACTATCCGATCATGCCTAGGGTGACCTCCCATGATCCTCAAGCGCAAAGCCGCCATGACGCCTCCATGTTCCTCAGCTGCAACTGCAAGTCCTAGCAGCACTACCGGGTAGGAGTGGGCAGTGGTGTTCAAACCATTGATTCATTGCAGTTATGTAATCCATGATCAAATTGTGTACGCCAAAATGTAGAGTAAACACCGAAAATAGATTGCTGGAGCTGTGGATTCTGCAGCCAACGTGTTGGTGGTCCCCCTGCTACCGGGCATGCTATAACAAGGGGATACAAGTGACAAAAAAAGGGGAGACCTCACAGAATCTTGAGGAAGTCCGATGTGCAAGAAGCAGCAGAACGTCATAGCTAACCAGCTTCATCTTTGCACTTCCATTACATATCTCCAGAATGAGCAGTGACGCAAGAGCAATCAAATAAAACGATTAACACATCTCACCACAAAGATTGCTTTGCATGCAGTATGCACTTAGTATTTACGTGTAGCGGTCTCTCGTAACCCTGTTTACAATGGTGTTGGTTCAATTCAAACCAGCCTGTGCACCAATGCTGGTTGATAATGGCCGGTTGACAATGCTCAATGGATTTCAACATTGCTGATACCACTTTACAATGATGTACCATGCTCATAACCACATGATCATCACCGCGGTGGCCCCCCATGAGCCTCGTCTGCGCCCTGAAGCTTCAAATGCATCTGCCCAAGCTGAGCTCCCAGGGTTTGTTCCAAGGTGCTGCAGGTGCTGGTTGTATGAGCCTCCCGTGACGCGGGGGCCCGCGGATCAGGGGACATGAACGAATCACTGATTCCTTCGTCAGGGCATCGAAGCCTAGCATCTTGTGATCATGCCCCAGCAATATGAAGCGACTGGCAGCTCTTAACACCTAGCTGGACCTAGCTACAGCAAACAGTGCAAAGATGTGCTAAGGTTGGTTGATGCTTCTTGGTGCTTTCGATGCGATCGCATGTACACCGCTGAGTAAAAGTCTCCGATGTCCCCACGACAATCGACAAGCGTCAGCCATCGGAACCGTTCACAACCAACAGCTGGTCGTTTCGTGATATTGCATCATCATTTCACCGGCCCCCACCATCACACTCCAATCAACTCTTGGGGCATAGCCCAATAGTTGTGATATGTTTGATCCTTGTATTCCTCGCATCCTTTCAACTGCTCAGCTGTCACCTGTGCATCTTCTGCCACTCGTTTGGTAGCTTCTTTGGCCTCGAAAGGACAACTTCAGCCGTGGCGGCGCACACACCAAAGGCCTCATGTGGTTTCGTAATGATCACAATGAAAATGCTCAAGCAAACCCACTCAGTGCCCAACAACATTCACTTGGGCTAATCCATGATTCTCCAACAATGCCCATGGGATGGTTGGGGGAGTCTCATGGAACCACACCCTGGGCAACCCAGGGGTCAACCAAGGCACTACATCCAAGCCCTTGGACAGTTCGCTTTTTGCGACCTGCGGCGGATTTGTGGTTCACATCTTCGCTATTGCTATTGGTCATGAGCGCATCGCTAGCCTGGGAAATGTTGGAAGACGGAACTTGATGAACTTGCTTAAGGTTGGTCGTTCGGGTTTGTGACAAGAAGTTGTTTGCGAGTCTTTGCAGGTGATGTTGGCATGTAATGGCAAGTACCATCCGCATGTAGCACCTCCAATCCTGTGTGGTTGCATCTGGGGTTACTCTGGACTAAGTGGACACGGCATCTCTAACTTTGTAAAATCTTTATATAAGTGTTTGGCTATGAATTTTAACGGCACATAGGGTTTCTTTGGATGCATCATTGTCTATCTATATCCCTGCAGTAAGCAATGACAGTCCGTTGGTTGATCGCAGAGAATGTGAGAATATGCTCACATTCGATTGCTGAAAAAGCGAGTCCTACTGCGTTGGCATTCACAAATGATTGGTTGCATCCGTATCGTATAAGCTGGGGCATATCCAAACCATGGTTGATGGTATCCAACAGTCGGCTCAAAAGTATCCAACCCAAGAGGGCGTCGGCTCCTCTCGTTACCACATGCATCAAATCACACATTGTATTTGCGATGCTTGTTTGTCTATATACATGCCGCATGTCAATGCAGGCAATGTGTTCTGGCAGTATCTACATAATTGAGGGACATCCCAAACTGGACTGTTTTAGGCGTTTATGCCTTGCCATTGAGGATCCCCCAAACTCGATGTGAGGATTCACACACCTGAATACGCCTGACATTCATGATTTTGGATTGCTTGGCCTAGGGGGTCTTCAATCTGTGGACACTTGATGACGTTTGTGTTGTCCATGAATGATGTACCCTAATTGCTAATGGAGCCAGTCCCCATTCATGCCATGATTTATTTGGGGATGGTGTCGGGTTCCTACTTTGCAAAATGGTATTGGAAGCACCAACCAGCTCTGTTTCTGAATACCAGCGACAAAAAACCATACGGCAATATGGAAACCTCTTATCATTATATAATTATATACTCCGATATAACAGAATTATGCCACTATGTCTGGTTTGTTTGCAACCACTATATATCAACTCTATTAGTTCTGAAGGATGAGACACCACTTCGGTTGCCAGTTATGCTTTCTACATCTTTCTACCATCTATATTTTCATATTTACATGGCTGGTTCGGGGGATACCAAGTTTATCAACAGGGCAACAGCCACCCTGAACCACTCTCTGCCTGCAGCTCGGCAATGTGGTTCTCGCACACAGGCACCTGCTGTAAGACGTGCATATCCTTGTTGAGAGAACACCATTGCTAAGCATCTTTATCCATCCTTGTGCATCATGATCCACCATGTGTCCAACACCAACCATCTCAACATGCTTTGACCGTGATCAACCACAAACGTCCTTGTTGAAGGGAACTAGATTTTTCCAGATTTGAGCTTTGAACGACACTACAAGACCGCCTTCCTACAACTAATTATATACATAGTAAGAATGTTTGTTTGAGAAATGATGGTTGGCTGGTAGTCAAAGGTTATGGTTAAGGATGGTTATATATATATATATGTATGTGAATATACGACATCACATGGGTACTATCCCCAATAATGAATCAACATGGCGAGGTGAATATCCCCACAAGGACTCTTTGCTCATTCTGGGCGCCTTCGCTAAGCGTACAGGGCATTGACACAGTGCTGTATCTATTGCTTATATATTCATGTATATGCTCTGCATGCATGTACTATTTACGGATGTGAACATGATCATGTTTGTTTGATGGACAAACGTATGTACAATAATTTACTTTTGGATTAAATTGTTGCATAAGTGTATCTTTGTCGATACATTTGCGTACACTATATGCCGTAAGTCCCATGGGTTCTGGTTGGTGGAGTTTTAAGGCACACCATCCCAAATATTTGGGGAAATAAATATAATGTTTGACTCCACCAAGTAGAAACTGTTTAACTAATATTTTTGGTCATTATTCCTGATTGTTAGCCATTATGCAAGGTTATTAACCACCAATCAGATCTGTTTTTGGGTCCGTTGACAAGAACGGTGCTTTGCTCACCTGGAACCCCCTCAAGCCTTGGTACGCAACTCTTTCTGCACAGCAGCGATTTGGGACTGCGGTTGGTGCAGGCTGAAAGCCGGCAGCGGCGACGTTGCAACTGGGTCGGTTCATACAGTATGTGTGTTCAGTTCATGTCTGATGATCATAGTTCACCAATACTTGCAGGCCAATTAATGGCTAATCACCAACCAACTTAGTAGATGTGTACCGTTGATTTTCTCCAAATGCGTTTCTTCCTCCACGGCTTTTTCGGTGGTAACCATTGGTGGCTGCTGGTAGCTGCCCCGCCACAGGCGCCCCCCAGCCGCTCCTCCAGTTGCTGTTTGAGCTCCTGGAACTCCTCCAACGTCACCAGCACGGGTTTCTTCGGCATGGCACAACCACAGTGGGAAACAGCTGATCACTGATGATTGAAGTGTCACTGATGTAGTGCCCCCCAGGTTTTCTTGGGATGATACTGGGTCTGTGATGATCACCAGTGGTGTCACTGATGCAATGCTCTTACTCATGCTGCCAGAACAATATCAGATTGCTGAAGAAGGACACGGCATCCGTTGTGACCAATATTCATCAATCATGGCCGACCGTCATCGAGAACCATCGATAAGCAAGGTAGTAGACTCCCAACACTATGGAAAGTCAAACTCACAATATTAGCAGCTGGCAATTGGCAGCTGGTACCCTCCACTTGATGCAAACAAAGGTACATGGAGCTGGTTTTGGATCATGTGCACGGGATCCTTTTATGATCATCAGGTACTAGCAACGAAAACATGTATCCCGTTCTGTCATGTATCTGCATTTAAGACTCATTTGTACTCTTTGGGTGCTACCAAACATGTTTCATTGCAGGGGATGTGTTTATTCCCTACCACTCCTGCCCCACTTTTCAGGGCACAGAGAACCAAAGCCTGCGGCACTTGACATCATGGTCATGAGAGAGTGAATGAGGAAGGGACTCGTCAAGCGGTTTACAAACGATGCACCATCGCCACAGTGCAAGTACAACCAGCAACGATAAGGACCAGTAATAACAAAGACATTCGTTGATCAACAAAATTCAATCATTCTGAATAATTTTGTATTCAAGAATAAACACCCCGGGAAAACCAGGTTAAGCGCGCCATGCATTCGGGTTGAGCACAAATTGTTTTTGCATAAGTCTCTCTTTAGCAACAAAAGTGTCACATACATGATAGTGCTCATGTAGGTGAGGCCGATGGGGGTTGCCCGTTTTGGGAAATCCTGGAAGCAGCAATCACTTAGGAGGATCCCAAACCTGCGTATGAGGGAGTGTTTAGAGACGAGTGTTCGCCGAAAAAGTTGGAAACAAGATCAAAGACTTGAGGCCTATGTTTCTGGGCGATTTAGATTTGCTGATACTGAGCAATAGTCAACAAGCTCCCCATTTGAATGCAACGCTAATTCAGGGTACAGGACTCGCTGAGAAGCAATCACTCAACTGGTTGGTTGGTGTGGTTGCCCGCTTCAAGGGACTTTCTACCAAAGTCCGAGAACATGATGAGTTCCATGCTTTGGGTTATACATGAGCACGGGTTTACTGATAATTGTCTTCCTTTACTACTTTCGGCAGATTGTCTTGTCAGAATGCTTTTGGGATACAAAATGTAGCATCACCACTCATGAAGCATACTTCAAAGTCGCAATCCATAGATTTTTTGGATTGGGATTCCTCACGCAGATAGACGTGCTGCTTATTACCCCCATTGTGACAGCACACATTGTAATGATCGTTGACCATCCTCAACATCACTAGCGACAAATGATTGACCATACAATTGTAGATAATCATGTACTTATTTGTATCTATCTACCATTGGTTTGTGTATTTCTGAATGTTACCCCTCTTCCATCCCAGTGTGACATTTTGCTTGGCAGCCAAACCACCAATAACTTGGGAGGAAGTGTCAATGCAACATGTGATGAACAATCAGCTCCAAAAGCAATCTGCAAGGCATTGAACAACAATGCTTACCAATGATGATCAAACGACTCATTGTAATGATATCCATAAGCAGGTCTTGTGTAACTCCTGATACTTTGATGTCAACTTGACCTCAACTTGACCCAACTTGACCTCAACTCGACCTCAACTCGACCTCCACCCGTTTCTTGTTTCTGGTCTTTTCTTGGTCATTGTCAGGCACTGGAGGCGTCGCTGGAGGCATCGCCAGTCGGGGCTGGGCTGCCATCTGTGACCTGTCCACCGGTGAGTGGGTGGGGAAATGGTTGCCAGGTTGGTGGAACGATGTCTATCTGCACGCATAGGGGGAGAACACACACATGTATAGTAAGATGTGTATATATATATATAGATAAATGTATACAGTATCTATACATAATGTATTGTTTATATTGTATGTTATATAAACACCTTTTGTATATCATGCACATGAAAATGATATATGAAACATACTACATACTCTCAACATATTACATATAACAATCAATTGTGCATGCCGTTTCTTTGTATGCATACATGATCATACAAATGTCTATGTGTTAACCTTCTGAGTCGAATATGCCAGGTTTTCTAGGGGCTAACTTCAATTGCCGGGTCTTGTAAAACCTTGGTTTGCAATGTGCACGTGCACGAATAGAAAACTTACATTCATACAAACACATGCAAACATGTCTATGTACATATACATACATATACATACGCGTGCAAAAAAATACTTACATAGTATCTATATTATATATAGAAGTAAAATTCGTTGCAATCGAGGTTTATTTTATTATATATGGGGTGTGTGCTTGCCGAGGAAATGACTGGTGAAAACTCCGAATGCCAAACCTTTCAACTAGTGGCCAACACGTCCATTAAGGGTGCAGCCCAATAGAAGCCCACAGCACCCAGTGCAGCAGCAGCAGCTGCCGTATTCTCGCCTGTCCTGTTGTCTTTCTCACACAGGTGGTGACACAGCTGGCCACCATGACAAGACCCCATCCCAAAGGATGGCATGCTGCACGGTCCCAGAAAGGTTTCCTTCTTGAAACATATTTACCCATGGACAGTGATAGAACGGTTTTTGACACACGAACTACTTACCGTGGCCCACGCCATTCCAATGGCATATCAACACTCACAACAGAGTGTCCTTTACACCAAAGGCACGACCTGATTGGCCTGCAAGGAAATTTGTTCACGGACAAAGTATAATGGTTTTCCTGAGTCGGGCAATTGAGGCCACACTCAACAGGAAGTTTCCCCATGAAGGGCCCATGTCAGGTCCATGACCGCTAAAAGAATTGGTATGATTCAATATGTTTTGAAGGCGTTGTACTTCGTGACCCTTTGTGAGGACAACCAATCCTATCTAGATCTCTGCAGTGCCCTCCGGAGAGGTGGCCAACGATTACTGGCTAGATACGTTCCTAGCTTCTGGTATTTGGCCTGTATGTAATAATTGATTGTTTCTTGCTTGGTTGTGCGTTATTATGTGTTTCTATTTTCGATCTGGTTCAAATTTCTATCATAATTCATAATGATTATTATGTTGTTGTTTTTGTTGTTGTTTTTGTTGTTGTTGTTGTTGTTGTTGTTGTTGTTGTTATGGATTATGTTGTAGTAGTAGTAGTAGTAGTAGTAGTAGTAGTAGTAGTAGTAGTAGCAGTAGTAGTAGTAGTAGTAGTAGTAGTAGTTGTTGTTGTTGTTGTTGTGGTGGTTGTTGTTGTTGTTGCTGATGTTGTTGATGTTGTTGGTGTTGTTGTTGATGTTGTTGGTGTTGTTGTTGTTGTTGATGCTGGCGTTGGCGTTGGTTTTAGTGATGATGTTGGTGTTGGTGTTGTTGTTGATGTTGTTGTTGGTGGTGGTGGTTGTGGGCTAGAAACCGTTCTGGTTATAGTTGTTGTTGTTGCTGCTGTTGTTTTCTTGACCATGTTTTTGAAAAGAGCAAACTACAACATTTGCAGCGGTAGGCTCAACAAGAAAAACAACATCAACAAAAATTTTGGTCTTGGTTGGATACCATTCAAGAATGATTATTGGAACCACTTCTCACAGAAACTCTGGGTAAACATGTGGATTTTGCATTCAACAAATTGATGACTTGTTGCAACCCAAAGATAACCCCAAGTAGATCTAGTACATGATGAGGTGTAAATTCACCAACGCTGCCACCTGTGTGATGGCTGCGCTTCTTCGCGCCAAGTCTCGCGGACTGAGCTCCTGAGATTGAGATGGGAGGGAGGGAGGAAGGGAGGCACACCAATGGACAAATCAACATCAGTGAATCACTGACATCCGGTGATCTTTAGAATTTTGAGTCCTTCTCAGCTTTGACATACGTAACTCGCCACCATCGAGCCAGAACAGGGCTTTGTTCCAAGACCTGAGTGGGACTGAAATATGACTATTATGGCTGATGACGGCTGATGTATGCTGTGTTTCAATGACATGTTTTGGGTGCTCATGTTTGAGCCTCAAGCCTCTCGTGGAAAAGCACTGGCTGCAGTGCTGAACTTGAGATTGGCCAAGGTAGGGGTGTAGCCGAAGATGTCAACCGTTGGATTTGGCACCACCTTGAAGCAGTCTTCACCTGCAAAGAAGCATCATGTCAACATGTTCAATGCAGCATTTGATTGAATCAATGTACTAGTTACCATTGATCGACCTTACATCAATGGCACCTGGATATGATAACGAACCATCATCAGTGACCAATTTCAATCAGATTCACATCAATGATCATCACTTCTTTATTTAGCACAGGATGCTCTGACATGGATTGGTTTCAATGCTCCTGTTAACTTACCCAATGGTAGATAAATGATACGTAGGAATGTGGGTTGCTCAATGGGTATTGGACCGTTGAATTGACCCTTAGGTTGTTGCCACGGAACCATTCTCTCCTTCACCACGAAGGCAGGAGTGGGATCGCAGCTTCATGTCGGTGATCCCCTGTTCCTCAAACTCATGGATGAGTTGCCGCAATGAGCATGGTTCGGAATCAGTGCACGACTTCGAAGACTCTGACTGAATCTCCAGCACCACTTTGTTGGAGTCGGAAGTCCATTTGCAAAAGATCATGTGAGCCGTTGGATCGCCTGTCCATGAAAGAATCATCAGTGTTGCTTCGAAACCCTGTCCATGAAAGAATCATCAGTGTTGCTTCGAAACCATGCCTCATCTATGAGATCATATTTAATTGGGCAACATAGATTTAGGCAGTACATGGCAGTATTCAATTCGTGTTTTCTTCCTTTGGTGCGGTAGCGGAGCGGCGTTCACAAACACCTCTCTTTCTAAAAGTAAGTGCCAACTCACACTGCGAGATCTATGCAGTGTTGTGGCAACCCCCCATCAAAAGCAGATTGCTCAATCATTGAGCTGTTGCCCGAGTAGAACCCAGGCTATTCCACCTCAAAATCCTGCGCAAAAAATGAGTTGTGGTGGTGGGTTCACGTTTGTTTTGGATACTGGTCCAAAAAAAACAACAATGGAGTAACTTAATCACAACTGAAGGTTGTCGGCATCGGTGGAAACCTGTCAAATCTGAAAAGGCCGGTCAATCTAGCTCTCACTTGGTGGCACAGTCATGCGTCGGCGCTTCAGCTCAGACTTGCTCATGTTCTTCATGGCGTTCAATCGCAATGGATGGTTGGACCACCTTAGATGCAGCAGGTCAGGGGCAGGTAGGTCTGGTGAGGCTAGCTAGCAGGAAACAATAGCAACCAAAGCCAGTCTATGGAGGAACTTCTTGAGAATCTGATTTCAAAACAAAACGCGGCCAAAAGACACTGCTCTGGCCTCTTAAGCACTTCCTTTGGAGGAAGATTGGGCTGCTTACGCTTGATGTCCTTCTGAGCATCATGCATGACCTGCCACTGAAGAGAACGAAGCGAGTCAGCAGGTGCCACGTTGGGCGTTCCTCCTCCACAACCAGTCGCACCACTCGCACCCTCTGCCTCCACAATTTCATCATCGTGCACCGGTTCCTCCTCCTCTCCTTCTGCAAAAGGATCACCCAGAACCAGCGTGCCATCATTCTCCGATCCAGAATCAGCAGCTGGCTTCTCCTCCGTCTCGGCAATCTCCTTCTTCTTCTTCTTCTCAGTAGATGCTGCTGCCTACCACAAAGGAATGAAAGTACGGCTGCAAGAGCCAAGATGTTCAAAGGGTAGGCACATCTAGAATAGAGTAGGACTGAGTGGGATGGGTTGGAGAACAGTTTGCAATTGGCAATCGGTCAGGCCTTAGCCTTGGCTTTGGCTGCGGCTTTGGGTTTCGACGCCGAAGACTTTGCAGAGGCAGGCTGGCGGGAGCACGGATGCAATGAGCACGTGTGATGACATAAATCAGACTAAATCAGATTCAAAAGTACCTGAGACATTCCAGACATCAATTGTTTTTTGCAAACCAGCATGGAATAACAGTTGCCCCCTGCCTTCTTCATGGTACCATTTCCACCATTGCCACGGCCACGCGCGGCTGGACGACCAGGGCCACGGTTGGGGTTCGGAGCTACTGGGGTCACACATGTTTTCATAAACCTCTGAGCTGCGATGGCAGCAGCCTGCTTTGACGAGTTCCTTTTGGGATACTCAGAATCCTCAGCCTTCTCCGATTCAGGCGCCTGACCCTTCTTACTCTTCGTTGCTTTGGTCTTCGGTTCAGCTGACCCCTTGCTGTCTTTGGTTGTTTTCCTGGATGTTTCCACCTCCTTTTGGGCCGAGTACACTTCTGACTTTAGTTTCCTAAGCTTTTCAGGATCCAAAGGCTTATCCAGGGGTGTCTTGTCGGCTTTGTGGGATTGCATTGGCAGCTCAGTGTCATCCAGGCCAATACCACGAGAGGAAGAGGCGCGGTCACCAAGCGCTTTGGGCGTGGCTGCTGAACTCGTGTTGGATGCTGGGCTCCTTTGAGCGACCTCAACCACTTCCAAATCAGTGACCATGCTTTGTGAAGAGAGCAATCTCCAACCGAATGTCTTTACAACATTAACTGCTAGATGAAAAGGAGATGACCCTTGGTGTGTTGGTTTGCCTTGAGTGCCACTCAATGCTGACTAGACACCATAGTTGGTGGAGTTTGCAAAGCCTGAGGGCTGCTGTCCAGCATCGTGTCAAGGTCCTGCCATATGTTGCGAAGTTGTTTCTAGATAGCAATCAGGAGAGTAATGGAAAGGACACAGGTGTAGCCAACATCCAAACCAAATTTTGCCTCCCAATCCCCATGTCCTGTTTGAACCCATGGTTCGCCAGCACCAATTCAAGCGTCATTTTGGACACCGACGACATTGGACGGAGCTATGCTGATACACCCACCCTTCACAAAGTCACCCAACGCGTTTTGTTTTCTCGCGACACTTGATCAAACCCGGCTGCGGGCAACCAAGCCAACTGTCAAAGTCATTGCAAAATAAACACAATTTCTTGATTTTTGAGTTGAACCAAAAATATCACATAATGCGCCAAGATTGAAAACATCCTTTCCCAGCCTCCTGTGACATTCTCCCTCTGAAGTTTGGCAACCTTTTCTGGTTTCAGAAAAGTGCTCTTCCCGTGTGCCAGGCAAAATTCTGTGGAAGAGATTTCCGCCTCCTGGTGCGCCACCTTGTGCGATCACGTTGGCTTACTGGTAGCAAACGTAGCACCCATACTGACAAGTAGATCATATGATTGGCAAATCCTCTATACCATGATGGCTACTTTCAAACACAATAGAATTGTGATGACTTCATGTTCGAAGGTTGATTTGATTCAAACACCCGGGCACATGAAATCCTTCATTTAATAAATTCAAGCCGGGGTTCCAGGAAGAGCTTGTACTTCTGTCCAGCCATCATGTCAATTTCTTGCCCACTACGTTGAGCAGCATGAGCCAAGTAAAGTGAACATCCAGGGGTTCTTGCTGCAAATCGCTGCTCAATGATGTACAAGTCAAGCAGGTCGTTCAGCGCTTGTGGTTCACCTTCAAACCACAATTTCGCAGGTACCTCTTCATCCTCGTGTACCACAATCTGCTCGTCGACTGGAGCACCACCGGCGCAGAACCTAGATGTGGGAAGGGAAGCACTGAATGAACCAGAGGTGGAAATCAATTTTGTGATACTGATGTCAATCAAAGTTAATGTTGTTGAACAATAACATCAAGCAACTTCTTGTCGAAGTCCAAAATGAGATCTTTCCATTGCGGTGCATGGATGGGGTCTTCTGCATACTTTGCTCGGATCTGGTTACTAAGAGTGATCTTGTACTTGTCCCAGCCCTTCTTCGCTGAATCTATGGTAATGGTTGCCATCTTCAAAGGGTATTTTTGAAGGTCAAGTTGGGAAGATGCAGGCGAAGTTGGATCGTAGGGACGAACATCGCCAAGCAAAGGGTTGCCCTTCTTCCATTCCTAGCAGGGTTTTGTCATACAGTACCCCTCATGGCTCATCGATGATTCATAAGAATGAAAGTATGATACTCAATACCCTTAGAGGTAGACTTCACTTATCACATTTTTTGGCCAATCCCTGACATATATATTTTGATTTAACACCACAAGCACTGATTGGAAACTTCCCTTCCTCAAACAAGTACATCGCAATCAGCTTTTCACTGTAGTTTGCAACATCCATGTCGGTGGACATGGAGAGGCATGTCATCCTTTGGCCTGGAAATTCCATGTGCCAACCCAAACAAACTTTCTCCAGACACGCATCGTAAGGGCTCAAGTGGAGAACCCCCACATGCTCCCCTGGAGCGCAAGCGCCGGTGATGAGCCCTTCCAGAACAGCTTGTGGTACACACTGTCCGGTCAAAAGCTGTGCTTTCTCTTGGCACTCGCTCAGCGCCCTGGGTTCTGGGGATACAAAACAGAATAAAACAGAGACGTGTCATTGAGTCATAACCCAACATATCCCGTACATCAATTTGGTATTGTTTCAAACATTTGTTGATTATGAGATGGTTTGCAAAAATCAGTTTAAGGGCAGCAATAAATAAAACATTTGTCCAGCTGGCCTCATTCCCTCCGAAGCATGTGGAAGGCTGTCTTTGGCAGTGGGAACGTGGTACTGGCTTTCTGGGACCCACGGCAACAAGTCCCTCGTAGACCTGCAAAGATTAAAAGACCCTTGGATATCCCCAGTGAATGAAAACATTGAAAACATTTATGATTGATCCCCATGGAAGTTCCCAGTCATAAAGCCAGTTGATGGGTCAACACATACCGATTGAAGATAGTCTACACTCGCGGGGGTGTTTAGCTTTGGGGGTGGCTTAGCTGAGTGCCCCATAGAAACCAAAGTGAGTAATAACAAAAACCAATCCATTGCCTGATTTTTAAACCCACACCCAAGCACCATTTGAGCTTGCAGGGCCTGTCTTGATACAGCATTGAGTTCGTGAAGTTGTTCGGGCTGTTGGAGGTAATGATCCAAGCCTGATAGGTCAGTGCAACCTTTTTGCTCGAAGGAGCCTTTTGGAATCGAACATAGACTGGATGAATAGCCATGTTTTTCGCTTCAACTTTGTCTTCGATTCTCCTGCCCAAAATTTAAGAGAGACCCCAAGCACACTACCACGATCAACAACAACAAGAACAACAATAGAAACAACAACAAGAAGAAGAACAACAACAACAGCAACAACAACAACAAGAACAACAACAGGAACAACAACAACAACAACAACAGCAGCAGCAGCAGCAGCAACCACAACGGCAACGGAAAAGTTAAGGTGTCTTGAGAAAACTTAAGATGTGTTCAGATGACTTAACATGATCATAGATGAGTTGAGACAATTCAAGATGACTTAAGATCAGTTAAGATGATGTAGGACATACCAAGACAAGTTTAGATGAGTTGAGATGAGTTGAGATGAACTCAGATGAGTTAAGACGAGTTAAGATGGATGACTGAAGATGAATGAGGATGAATCGAAATAACTTAAGATGAGTCCAGATGATTGAAGCTGAGATAAGACTAGACAAAATCAGTGAAGATGGGTTAAGACGAGTCACGATGAATTAAGACGAGTCAAGATGATTTAAGATGAATTCAGACGAGTTACGGTGAGTTTAGATGACTTAAAATGAGTTAAGACAAATCAAGACAAGGTAATATGAGTTATGATGTTTTAAGACACGTCAAGACGAGTTGAGATGATTTAAGATGAATGACGTCAACAATGAGTTGAGATAAATTAAGATGCAACCACCAAAAAAACATCACCCCTAAGAGCAACAATCATCACACCACCACCACCACCACCAACAACAACAACCACAACAAGCAACATCAACAAGAAGAAGAAGAACAGCAAGAACAATATCAACAGCAACAGCAACAATGACACCCTTCCTCTTCTGCTGCTCCTAGTGCTACCACAGACTATTATTACTACCTGACTACTATTATTACTATTTTTTACTTCTATGACTTCTACTCCCCGAGTACTACCTTTGGATACATTGGTGCCTTAGGATCTTTTGCACGGGCTTGAGTTCTGGATATACCCACAACCATCATACTAGTCTTTCGCCAAATGGAAGCCTGTACTCCTCCCTGAAGCCGCTTCTCCGGTCTGAGGCAAGCAAAGGAGCAATGCAAAAGCAGCAAGACTTCTCAGGTGCAGCAGTGATCACTTGTTGGATGATCGAGATCGTGCTGTTCAAGTCAGCGTTGGACAAGGTCCCATACTTTGTATAATCAAGCCACACAATCGTAGAACCGCCGTGGTCATCGTTGATCACCGAGAGGAACTGAGGGAGCAGCTAGAAGAGACATTGACATTTGTTATCATTGGTTAATGCTATGTCAACATCATACCGTTTTCATAGTTGTTCACGTGAAACATATTAAACACGGAATGTAAAGCTTTACATGTTTCAACCCACCTACCTCATCAAGCTTTGGCTTCAACACATTCATTGGGCCAGAACATGAAGCACAGTGCTTAGCCATGTGAGCTGTCACAATCCCGCTACCAATTTGATTCTCCTGCTTCAAGTGCTGGATCCTGGCAGCCCTAGCGGTACGTTCACACTGCATTTCCTCAGCATGCAGGTGCGCAAGCTGGGATGCATCCCGCGCCAAGGCAAGGGCGTCCGCCTGAAACTGGAGCTTGTTTTGGTCCAATACCATTTTCTGAATCTTGGAATCGGCTTGGGCAAGATGAGACTCAGAAAGGGGTTTGGTAGCCGCGGGCAAATGATCCAACCAAAGCTTCGTTTGCTCAACTTTGAACAGTGGGTCTCGCAACTCGAGGGCCATCTTCAGTTCATCATGGAAGTCCCTTAGATGAGGGCAGAAACACGTGAATCCCCCAATTCAGAAATCCAAGAAATGCTAGCTCTTAGACCAGCTTTATTCAAAGATCTTAGATGATAAGTTAGATGGGTCAAGTT
The DNA here is from genome assembly GCA_009767595.1 of Symbiodinium kawagutii. Lineage (NCBI taxonomy): Eukaryota > Dinophyceae > Suessiales > Symbiodiniaceae > Symbiodinium > Symbiodinium kawagutii. The sequence continues at coordinate 194,947 of VSDK01020427.1, forward strand.
TGGGCACCGGTCACCACCACCACCCCAAGCCAACCAAAACAAAAAAGCAATCCATAATTACGATGGGTCTCCCTTCAATGAAATTGTTGATCACGGTCTTTATCGCATCGTCCTCAAAGACCGTGAGGTTGTTGGGATCCCTGTGCGTATGCATTGCCTCCATGATATGGGAAGCCAAGCATGCAATGTCGCATTCTACCTCCCAAGTGGCCGATGACACCTTGCATGATTGAGCTTTCCCAGCCTTTCGTTTCATGACTTCATGGACAAACAGGATTCTTTGGATAAACATCCACTGTTTTTCCTCGTTCATTTGCAGGATGTCATGCCATACTCCTTCAGCTTTGGCAGGAACCCCCAGCATGAGCCAGCGCTCCGAAAGCAGCGTATGCTGAGAGAAGGCTGCAGGGACGCAGGAATTACAAGTTGGTGGGACAAACAATTGAACAATGAAAACAAAACATATTAACCAAGTTTAACTTATAATGGAAGCCAATGTGTTTTGATTCAATCAACAGATCCTGTAGTAATGAACCGTAGTGATTATTGATGTTTGATTACCTGACCCTGACGTATCAATCAGCTAGTTGTTTGACTTTACGTGCCTGAGTCCTGAAACTTGAAAGCATGGAGATGCTGCTGAATCAAATTCCACACCTTCGGTTGAACTCCAACCTAGCAGGGATTGGAAAATGATTGCCAGCATTTACTCCCAACACTTGGTTCCAATTGAACATGGGTTGAAACACTATCACCAACAATTAAATGAAGATGAAATGGAAACCAAACATGTGGTTGGTGTCCTTGAATCCATACATCTGATTGGCCAAAGGGATGTCAATGCGGTGCTTCGGGTCTGTTGCAGCCAGCCCATAGTTGTTGAACTCCTCGATGGCGCTCAGCCAAGCCGTCGCGTAGCTCTGAGAAGAGTCATCCTGTAACAACCAGCTGGGATTGGATTGGTTGATTCAATGTGCCCCAAAGTAATGAATACATAAATAAAGTTGGTGAATGAAAATCATGATGACATGTGATAATGGTGGAACAAACACATATTATCAGCCGAACTCTTTTCTTTTCACTTTAAACCCATACCTCGTGGATCTTTTCAGCACGTCGATGGAACATCAAACACAGTTGCAAAACGCTTTTCTTTTGACGTTCAGCTTGCTGCTGACTGATCTGGATTCGGCGCCATATGTAGTCTTGCTCTTTGCTTTGCAAGACTTGAACACAAGGGATTTCCACTGCTGATCGAAGCCACCTTAGGTCTAGTCGGCAAAGGACAAATGATGTTCTGGGTTCCACCACCTACCAGATTCAGTCCATATTCATGGTAAATCATAATCAACATTTTTTCTTTTGCGGGGAACTACTTGGTATCCAATGGGAAAACCCAACCAATACTTCAACCATCCCCAGCAGAAACCAAACCCTGTTGACTCCAACAAGGGAACAAATGCATCACCCTTGGAAACTTCAAATTTCAACATGTTCAAGGGCGACCCTGGCATTGAGAAGGTCACCCTTCACAGTTGTGGGGTATTCCCTCTAAGTTGAAAACCTCCTGGTACACCATTCCAATCTCTATTCCAGGGGCGACCTTGCCATTGCTAGGGTCACCCCTACTGCCCAAGAGCCACCGCCGCAATCATAATCTTCCCAAAAGAATTGCCCTCAACCTTTGCCAGGGGCGACCCTGGCACTACCAGGGTCACCCTTGATACTTGGGGGATTTCAATCTTGCAAGGGCGACGTTTTTGTATTCCCCAAGTATACCAGGTATCCCCAGATATTCCCAAATATGCTGTTGATATTTGAGAATGTCCCAAAATATATTTTAGGTATTCGAGGGAAATTATAAGTTGCGCCCAATGACTTGCCAAACAGTTCCGTCTCCGCATCACTGAGCTGGTTCTTGATGGTGTAGGTTTGGCAAACCGTGTACAGCAAGATGGATAGCCGGCCCTTACCCTTTGAAGCCTCCAGGCATCCAAACGACATAGGCTTTCCCAGTGCACTGTTGTCAATTGGTTTCATCTCTATGGACTCCCTGAACCCTTCATACCCGCAGCTCCAAATACTTCGGGCATGACTGCACCAGTCTTCCAAGCATGGAAGCCCGTCCGCCGGAGTCCGGCACTGGAAGGCCAGCAGCGGAACCAAAGTCTGCGAAGTGACGGTCTGGTCCTGAGGGCCCCAAGGTTCTAAGGGCAAAGTTGTTAATCCTGTTGTTGATCCTGTTGTTGAGGATGTTGGTAGCCATATGTAGCCATCATTGATTTTGGTGATTTCGTTTTTCTTCAACGTAGAAAGGAATCTGTTCGAATAAGTGAGTCCGTGGCAGGAGGTTGGTATGCCAAACCTAAAGGAAAGTTAAAGGTGTTGTAACCAAACATGGTTGTGGAAATGGAGTTCCCAAGTGGGTTCCCTAAGTACTACTGTTGGCCCACCTGGAAAGGTAGCAATACATGAGTTATGGTTACTGGTTGTAGTTATGATGATTGGTTTGATTATGGTTGTTAGCCCTCACAATGGATTCTATAAATGGTATCATAAAATCATTTCGGGCCACAACACCCAAATAAGCTTACAGTGGATGCTGGCATCCAAACAAAGGTGGGGACCATCCTATAACTAACGCCCACGTTATTTTTTAGACCGGCCCAGTCCGGAATGGTCAGCGTGCTTGGGTCTGTAGGGCGAGCGCCCAGAACATCGCCCATCCACTCTGACAAAGGCTGATACAGCTCCGGCTTCAGGGTCTGCATGAGCCAGCTCACAGGGTGTTTGTCGTTCATAGGATCGAAGCTCCTTGGTCAGGCTCCCCAACTGATTGAAAACCCAAATATATAAGTGGTGGGATTCCAACTTTTCATATACAACATTCAATATTGTTGTTTTTTCAATTTTGGTGGCTTTATGACGGAATATGAATTATTCTTTGGGGTGGGCTAGGGGTACACCCATGTATGAATAACGCTTTGTTTCGGGTTGTTATCAGTCAATCAATGAACAGATCAGATTTTGTTCTAAAATGTTGCCCAATTTGTAGCGAAGGTTCTTTGCAATCTGCACCATCTTGGCCACCCAAGAGTTTTCCAGCTTTGGTGCTTTTGCTGATGGCGGCGTGGCAGTCCCTTGACCACGCTTACCCATAGCTAGAACACAGAGTGGAATCAATGGGGTAGCAACAAAACCTTGGGCTAAAAACGCCTGTCGGGCAATAGACTGCAACAACGTAGCAATGGCCAAGAAATGAGCTGTTTATAGTTGTTTCCAAGCTATTCTCATCTAACTTCATTGAATTCTGAGGCTTATGAGCGGCTCTAGTTTGATGGAAAACCATTCAATTTCATTACCATCTTTCTCAGCAAGGCATTCTTGGAAAGAACTCAATGATCACCATGGGCATGTTACCACTGCCGACAGCTTGCTACAACCTATTTTGTTCCAGCGCAGAAAAGCTTTAGATAGCTCAGGCTATATCAAACATCAGCATTAATTTGAGCAAATTAGCCAAAAGCATTCTCCGGTCAAAAAACAAGGGTGCATCTTGGCTAGTGGGTTTGGAATCCATCAAGCACCTTGCAGACCGTTCAGCCAATGGGTTGCAACCCTAAGATTGCTGCCAGCACGAAGGCACCGACGCATGGGATGCTCATGCTGTTTCCAGCAAACCTAGCAGCCTGGCTCTCAGAGGTGTCCATGCGCAGGAGTGGAGCCCCGCACTTCTTTGAATGCTTTACCGTGGTTGGGAACACAAGTGAACTCAGCATCTCCCGTGAGGTCATGTAGCGCTGGTGATCCTGAAGGGCATTCCAATGGGATCATTCTGAATCATGGAAATTAGCATGACATATGACATATGATTAAATCAACATGGATATGAACATCAACAATACATGACATATGACATATGATGTGTTTCTACCCCATGCACCTTGCTGTATAGCCGTCTGCTGTTGGTAGTCAGCGTCATCAGATGATGGTCACATGTATCGGTACGGGCCCGCGAATTGCGGGCCAGCTGTGCCAGGTCTGCAATTTGAAAATCAGCTCTCACCTTGTTGCACTCGCCCTCCACATAATCACGGAGGTTTCTTTCCTGAACGGTGAGCTGCTAGGATCGGCTGAGCATGATTTGTTTTGGTTCGACCATAAACCTTTACTTACAGTAGCTTGTATTATGATTACAAAATGAACTACTAATGGAAAGATCCCGGCCGACACTAAATGGAAAGAACAGAACCATTGTTTAGAATAAAATTCAAAATCATACACATCTCATCATTCAGTTTAGCTTCATCTGAAGGAGTCAATGTATCGGTGGGGAGCTTCAACCAAAAAAAGTCCTTGGCCTGCATTTGTGGTCGGGCCCTCAAGGAATTTAAGATGTCAAGTAAACGGAAATTGTCATCCCACTTCACCTTCCTGGTGTCCCATGCTAGCGCATACACTCGTGGTCGCGATGCACCGAAACCAAAGCATCTTGGGTCTACCCTGGCACTGCAGCTTGCCCACGGTCCGGGTTGACCTTTGTTGAGGAAACGGTCCACCATTTCCTCAGCAGGATATTCGGGGACGTTCTCCAACAGGACAACGTCCGCCTCCCTTCCAGCCTGCTCGTAATACTTCTCATGGGTACCAAAGCGTACGTCATCCTCTCCCAACAACAACCCCATGCGAGAATAGGGCTGGCACGGAGCTCCTCACCATCACGAATCTATGGCTGCTGTTGTTGGGATCAAAAAGGATGAATTCTTAACAAACAACCATAATTGTTTGGCAAACAACCGGTTTATGAATGCTTAATTAACATCAAAGCAAACCCAGCAGCCCATGACTGTCCTGCAGTCTGGAAACGAATTCCTAGGCTGAAGGAAATGAACATAGATTGGAATGGTTTCTTGACATACCTCATATTTGGTTTACACATCATGTACAGCTAAACATTGAGCATGCAAACATAGTGTTGTCAAGAGTCTTCCAGGAAGGCATGGCACAACCGTCTTGCAGTTTCTCTTGTGGGTGGTGCACCACGCAAAAGGTTGATCATCCCTCAAATCGAAGATATCTGAGAAGCAGCAACACTGAAAAGTGTTTTTCAATACCTCCTGGCATCCTGGGTCCTTCTCGCAGGCCCACATCATCTCCACATGTTTGCCCACCTTCAGGTCTGGCAGCTTCTCCACGTGGTGTTGCAAGGCTAGCATCGCCTGGGACAGCGCTGCCAGTGTGATATCATGATGTGTGTATTGCTTTATGTTCAGGAACTCTTTGCTATTTTTCGAAGTGGTCTAGATGATGTTGAATAACATAACTGATGACAATTAGTGTTTAGTAAAGACTCTATAAGGTCAACATTACACAGTGGGTGCAGAAGATTGGATTGAAATCGGAACTTGCGCAGCCAATAGCAAGCCACATGTAGACTTGGGCCCCATACACTCTCAGCTCCTCCGATGCCACTGAAAGCAGTGGCTACAGCCCACCGCCGGCGAGCCAATTTGTCTAGCACCATGGGTCGCCCATACCTGGAAAAGAGCCGGTCCAAAAATTTGGATGGCCACTCATAACACTGGTGAATGGTTCTTGGCCCTGGAGGATGAGCATCTGTAGCTTTGTCCAAGTCGGTCTTTGGGAATCTCCTGCGCGCAAGGATGGGTTTGAATCATAAACAAATTACAAGAGCTCTATCAATCTAACACATTATTATTAATTGAGCGCAAGATTTTGGTATGCGACTATCGTTCCGTGGTCATGTTCATTGAGAACACAAGTGTCGTGGTCCTTTGGTGAAAAAACATCTTATAGCAAATTGTGGTTTTAGTGTTGAAAGCCCAAAGAGCAGTCCTGTAAACCTTCGTCTTCTTTTTGTCGATGGTCTTCTTAACTTTCCTCCACAATTGAATGAACCAGAAACCATGCATGATGGGATGAACGTCAGAAAAAAGGGGTCCTGGCTGACTTCATTGGCTCGACTGCAGGTTGCTTCGCTGGCGCTGCGGCTATCATCTTCACGGCATCCTTCATGCTGAGGGGCCTGGACAGCTGACAGGACTGGGAAACAGAACATCCACCATGAGCTAGTCAGCTAATAATATTCAATTACAACCTGTTTGCAAGCAAGTGTCATGGCTGAATTGGCGATGCAATCCGGCTAGTCGAAGACACTGCTGAGCAAAACGCCACCCTACCAGTTAGTTGGAGATCATTGAAAGAATTTCTGTCCAAACATGTCCAGTGCACACAAATCTGCAAAGCACATAGCAGTAGGTAGTGATTTGTTGCAATAAGAGGCCCATCCCAAATAGTTATATGCCTAACTTCAATTCAAAAATGGGGTATGAAACCTCACTACCTAGCGAGCGCAACGAGCCGTTCAAGTTGCCGCTGCACCTTTTCAAGGTCCCATCTGTGCAGTGTGTAGCGGTGCCCAGAGAATACAGGCATCAGGCCACATCACAAACATGTTTATGGATACTTATCTGGAATCATTTCATAATCGCAATGCTTGGCTGCACCTTTAAGAACTAGCTGTGCCAGCTCTAGCAATTGCTTCTCAGGCTCCATGTTGGTCTTCTGCAGCAAGATTTTAGCCTACGATGGTTTGGATGCACATGTTTGGAATGGATTCAACCAAGGGAGTTAAAGGAGAAGTGCGGCATAGTGTTTTAAAGATTGTTTCAATAGCATAATAACTTCATCCAGCCTGAATCAGGGTGTAGTTCGCGTTGATGCTTTTTTTGGCTTCCTGACGCAAGCGGTGCCAGGAAAGCAAGTTGATCTACCTTGATCCAGGCCTCGCAGGCCTTGCAGTGATAGCCAGGAACAACTGGGGCCGGTTCCTGTGTGCAATCTGGTTGGGTGAAGCAAACTGAAAAAACCTTATCGCACCAAAGGGGTCCTTCGGTAATGACTCACCTCCATAGCGCTCCGGGGTCGTGGGCATCCACACCTAACAGAGCCAATTCTCAAATTAAAACCAACTGTGTTGCCCAAGCAATTTTTCACATTTAATACCAAGATTTGGCCTCCGGGTCGAACCATGGCTTCGATTTCTCGCTGTCCACGACTTCGATGCTGTCATCCTGTCACGAATTCATGGAACATCAGAAATCGATTGGTTTTGGCAAGCCTGATCGAAGAGTCTCTTCTTGGGTGTCGGTAAAGTAGAAGTAGTAGAGGCCTCTCTCTTCAAAGTCCTGCAAGGAAAGCGGGTGAAGCGCTAAGAGCCAAAGTTGTGTCAGCCAGGCACAAAGACAATGCTTGAGAAAGTCCTTTGAGTCTGAGAAGGCTCACGCGAGGGCATAGGGAACCAAGCCGCTGGGCGTTGGGAACCCATGCCGTACCATATATAAGAGCCAAAACCAAACTACATGTGTTTGGGCCAAGACATATTGGAGAAAAGAGCTCAAGAATGTTCAGCATGTTGAGCTGCAACACTTGGCTTGCGACGCTTGTTGATGTACCCTGAAATATTGAAAGTTAGTGGCTGGTGTTTGGAGAATCAGCTTGCTGGCAGCCTGAACTAAACACCATGACTCAAAGAATACATTTATACCATCATTATGGGGGGATATGATGGGCAAAGGTTGCCTTCATTTCTGTTTTAACGTGACCGCGGTGGTCTTGCCAGCCGTGCCACGAAGCGCATTTGCGGCATAAGTGCAGAAATTGGCTGTGAGCGACTAGGCTCAAAACTGGCTAGTAAGTCATAACTCGATCTTTCCCTTTGGGACAGCCAAGTAAAAACCGGGACAGCCTCCGCTATGGGAGCCTGATTGCAAAGCTTTTTCAAATAATGAACTGTTCTTTCACTGCTGGCTGTAGGGACGGCCTCTAAAAGGACCCCAGCCAACTGCAATAGCTTCTTACATCTGTCTAGGTCAAACACTCTCAGCGGACGGGGAACGCTTGGAATCTCCGTGAGGTAGTTCATGAAGGGTTCAGGGAAGACTAGCACTGGTTCCTAACACATCAAATGAATTTCAAACAAATCAACATCATTTGAAGGATCATGATGTGGCTGATACAACTCAACAAATGATGCCGTCCTGCGACAATGAGGGATCACTGGCATACCTGCAGAACCCAAAGGTGCGAGCCTAGCACCTTTGGAACCAAAGTTGTCTAATGTTATGCATATGTTGACAAACGACACCTTTGAGCCTTGAATGTGTCCGACAATCACACATTCATGGATTTCATGGTTTTGATATGTTCTGTTCAACATATACATATTCAAAGATTTTCAATGTTACAATTTTATTACATATATCTCCCTCCTCCTCCTGCAAAGCTCCCCGCGCCGGTAATACACCGGCGCGGGGGAGCGAATTGCAATGCCGATGGGCATTGCAATCCTAGCAAACCCCCCGAGGTCACAAGTCGTCGGGGGGGGGGGGAGCCTATGGGCATAGCCATTCTGGCTAACAAAGCCAATGGGCCATTGCTAAATTTTTCCTTTTTTCTCCCATCCCTAGACCGGCGCCGGGAACACCCGGCGCCGGGATCAACTTTGCAATTGAACTGGTCAAAAAACATTGATCAATTTTGCAATTGAACTGGTCAAAAAACATTGATCAACTTTGCAATTGAATTGGCCAAAAAACATTGATCAATTTCCGCGCAGGAGGTGCTGGAGTTTTCTTTATGTATATAGGGGTTTTGGCACGGCATGCGTTATAGCACGTATTTTGAAAACTCCGGCACCTAAGTATCACATATGTTGATTTCCTGCGCGTCCTCACATGCATGATGAATACGTAAGAGGTTTACACGTAGATTATTTTTTATAGGTTTGTTTGTTTGGCAGGGTTTGGCGTTGGCGTGCGCATCTCATGCATGGTGAGAAACGTTCAGCGTAAGGATCAGTTGAGGAATGTTTAGCATCCATGGCGGGGATCAGTTGAGGAATGTTCAGCATCCACGGCGGGGATCAGTTGACGAATGTTCAGCAGTCATGCCGGGATCAGTTGAGGAATGTTCAGGATGCAAACCACGGGTGTCAGTTGAGAATCGTTCGGCCTTCCCGCCGCTTCGCCACCTCGAGGTAGCAGCAGCGGGGTTTACTCCACGCAATGATTCAATCTAGGGGCCAAAAAATTGGCGCCTCCATGATTAGCAGGTAGCCAGGGGCCAAACATGGCACGACATGTTAAGCTAGTGCATCAGTTCACTGCGCCGGGCGCTGTCATGGTCATGGTGAGCTCTGCCCAGCTATCGCTCTCGAGGCCAGGTAAGCCCCCAAGGTTCTTAGTGCCCGTTGGTATGTTGCTTGGCCTGTGCAGGGGGCAGCTCAGCTCCGATTCCAAGCTGGCGTCGCAATCTGAAGGACTGCAATTTGGGCCATTGGGAAATCTGAACAGCTCCAATGTTTTACAATCATTCATTCCCCAGATTTGATGCATGCTAACATTGCGTCATATCATATTCGTATGTGCAACGTATGTGCAATTCATGTTCTCCATGGTTGCTCCCTGCCCCAGTTGTGTTCATGCCCATTGGGATCCAAACCATCAAAGCCTGATACCTATAATCGGTTTGGTGTTTTGAACATACATGATCCCCAGCATATTTTGTTTTTGAACATACATGATTCTTTCAACCCCATACTTGACAATAAGAAATTCTTGTCTCATTCAAAAAATATCTCCATCTTTCTGGCCCGCGAGGATGGGGCGACGTCCATCATTGGTGGAAACAAGGTGCCATTACCCTGCCAGCCCTTGCTGACACAGTTGGAGCGCTTGGCTTTTTCGGGGTCCTCAACTGACACATCAGATATGAGATATGTAACCATCCACAACCTTTCAAGTACGGCTTGGAGGGACCATAGCTGGTGTTCGAACCCTTGGCTGATTGCAATTCACCACACCGCGATACTAGAGTTCAGGACGGCATTGTTCATTGAAACAGTTTCCAGGGAAATCAAATGAATCGATTGCTTCCCAGCAATTTATGTTTTAGATTTACGGCTTCAAGGATTGCCAACCCAAACCAGCGAGTGCCATTTCGATTGTACCGCAGCCGTTTGGTTTTGTTTGCGTGCAAGGGCACGCTGTAATAGGGTAGTGTTCTGAGGCATAGCCATGCCTACTAGCAGGGTGATCAAACTTGATGGTAAGAAAAAAACTGGGAAGGCCAAGGATGAAAAGCGTCGGGCTAAGCCAAAGCCAGCCCCAGTTTCAAAGCAGCCTGCCATGAACCGCCGCTGCCCTTTCAACCCGACACGTTCTTTGCACAGCAAGTTTGCTGCGATGTGCCTTGACGAATCCAGTGAAATCTCATGAGCATTTGCTCGCGCGGCACCTTTAACCACAGTCCGGGCACCGATGCGCAGCAACATGCGCCAAAGTAAAAACAGAGTAGCATGATCATCCAATTAGTTATTTGAGTGAAAATCGGTTTCCATTGTCGGCATCTTTTTGATGGATGGATAAGTGGAAAAGTGGATAGGTGGTAGATAAGTAGATGTAAATGACAGATAGATAGATAGATAGATAGATGGATAGATGGATAGATGGATAGATGGATAGATGGATAGATAGATAGATTTATAGATAGATAGATAAGTAGATAGATAGATAGATAAGTAGATAAGCAGATCGGTAGATAAGTAGATAGGTAGATAGGTAGATAGGTAGATAGGTAGATGGTAGATGGGTAGATACGGATAAGTAGATACATAAGTAGGTATATAGATATTTAAGGATCCAAAGAAAGCTGGATGGATGGATTTACGGATGGATGAATGGATGGATAGATACATAGCTAGATAGATTCCCAGCAATGATCCAAGCTGTCGGTTCCAAACTGCCCTGACTCAGCCACGCCCACAGCATTGCTCAGGCTTTCACTCCTGGTGGCAGCGGGTTTGCCCTTTACCGTGCTCTCCACGGTCGAGCTGACTATGCAGCACATGGGAAACCCAAACCTGGTGGCTTGGTGGGGTATAGTGGGCGCAACAGGATGCATCATTTCAATGTATGTCAATGTACCCTGGATGTGTTTGAAGCATGCATCGCACCTTGAAATTCAGTTGCTGCCAGTACTATTTCAAGTTCAGGATCTTGACTGCGTCGAGCTATTCGCTGGTGTGAAGACAGTGGCTCGAGGATTTCAGCCAGGAACTTATGGTATCAACATGGTATCAACATCAACCGTTAAGTATGATTCAAATTATGATTGTGTAGCTGCACTTTGTTGATATAGAAGTGTTGATATAGAAGCTTTGGTTTCAATGAGGCGGTTGGGCTTTCACGCTGCCACCTATGAAATCAATGACGACGATACCTTTCAAAATATGCTGGACCCGCTGGGATTTGTCTTCGCGGTGAGCCTTTGCTGTCGACTTTTCAAACAGGCCCTGCTGAGTTTGGGATACATCAAAGGACCATGGTATACTGTAAGAGTTTCAATGAAATCATTTCAGTCTCTGCATTCCCTTTCTCCCTAGCTGTCCTCTCCAGCGACGATGCAATGAACACCAAAGATCACACCTCGCCAGGTCGGATTGGGGTGGTTTGCTCCAGTGTGTTCCTCATGGGTCTGGATAAATCGGCGCCTTGTCCCAAATAATGAATCACATGAAATAATCTACTTGTGAGAACTGATGGCAGTTTAACTTGGAATTCCATTAGGGGCCTTTTCAACCCATGGTTCGCTGGCGCGCTAAGTCACACCAGTGGACGAAGTGCAGAATTCCCATTGGGGTTCAAGAAGAACCAGCTGGCGCAAGCTGCGAATCTCGACCGCACAAGCGTCAGCACAACGGGCGGAACAGTGTTTGAGGTTTGCCACTTTAGACACACTTCTTTCCGTGCTTCTGGAATTGTTAGGCTTCAAGGTAAACCAGCTTAGAGTGATCTTAGATAAGTTGCCATAGTTCCTACTTGCTCTCCAGCCATGAACGAACCAGCCTGGAGTGAACCAGCTTCTGACTGTGAGAGTCTGGGCAGTGTTGAAAGCGAGTGTCACCATGTCGAGCTCTTGGAAGAGATTGGCAGATCGATGCTGGTTAACATGCCAAAGGATCACCAGGAGCCAGCAGTTCATGCGATACCAGTATGTTCATCACAGTGCATATCAGATCATCAAATGGTCAATCTCCCCTATTCACCGAAATCTCCCTTGGCTACAGGAGGCATGCATCAAGGGCTTGGATGAAACTCCCACTGCTCCAATCCTACGTGGTGACTTTCGCCATGATAGCGACAGGGAGCTGCTGACACTTGCTGAGATTAGGTGTTTGCTCACACCAATCAGTGTGAATAGCATCATTGTGAAGCTGTTGGTTCAAACTGTGGAAGCCTGTTGACTATCACTGTTTTAAGGACCCAGAATCTTTGGTGCATCAAGACGTTGCTTGAATGTGAGCCCTTCCGCTACCGGTGCCCCACCAAGCCGGAGTTGGATCTGGTATGGAAAGCTTTCAACCACCAGTCGAAGGCAGGGGATGTCATAACTCATTGGAACATTTTGACCGCTCACCATCACCATGTGTCGAAACAGGATCAACATTATCAACAAATCATTTGAACAAATCCCCCACACATGGATGATAAGCTCACCACTCACCAACATTGACAGCTGCCCCCCGATGCTCCCTCAGGGCTTGGCAATTCGCGATGTTGGGGAGCTTGACCGAGACAGTCTGCTCGAGCGCCTTATCCGCTGTTCCCGGATCTTGTGGTCATCCATCAGGAGGCGGGTGAGATAGCTGGCTAGGTGTTCAAGTCAGGTTCTAACTCCCATTAACCCCTAATATCAAAGCATTAACAAGTTGGGTTTGTGGCTGATCAAGAGCTGCATGCGCTGCGCCCCTTGCAGTTTGTGGCGAAACTCACCATCGAAGTCCCGCAATCCCGATATCCAAAAGCTGAAGGACTTTATGATGTCCCGAGTGACTAAGCAGCACTACCAGTTTTGTGATATGTTAGCATGCTTGATCATGCGTGTTATGTTAATTGTGAAGGATGTCCTGGGAAATATGATTGTCAATCTAAGGCTTCGGGGGATGATTCCCTTCCTCTCGATGATTCCGTTCCTCTTGATGATTCTCAACCTCTTCCACCTATGCACTGCGAGCTCAGTGAGCTCAATGATGATGAGGGCTCACATGCCATCCTTGATGAGACACATGGCGAAGAATCTCAGGCCCATTTCACAATCAAATGCCAAACCTGCAATGCATCATATTATGAAGTTGGTTCGGTCTGGATTGAGTCAACCAACATCGGTAGGCTGTGGTGGAACACGAAGATGCGAACAACGGGGAAGCTGATGACGCCAGCTCTGCTGATGATGGTCAAATGGACCACATTTGGGGCAAAGTTTCTGGATTGCACGATCGATTGAATGATGTAACATCACCCTAGCAGTTACAACAGCCTTGGCTTCTCTCACTACCCTTTCCTTAAACACCATACCGGATGCCCAGATAACTGAGGTTCTGGGCCCTGACCAGGGCCCTGACCAAGCCACAGCGCTTTTTGGTGAGTGGCCTAGGCCGGAGGATGACGAAGTGTCTCTGGCTGACACACAGCAACTGGGTTCACCATGGCAGAGGACACCCCCGGGCTCACCCCCACGCTCACCCCCGGGCTCACCTGGGGGTCCAAGAGGTTCAGCTGAGCCTGGTCCGGCCTCAGCAGGGGATCGCGAAAAGGCCATGCCTACTCAGTCCAAAGAGGAGAAGCACATCGCAGCTGCAGCAAGCGAACTTGCTTCTGATGCATCTTGGATCAAAATCAAAATTGTGCAGGGGGATTCGTGGGCCAATCGCTTTGAACAATATATGACAAGCCTTTGAACCCTCACACATACCCAAGGCTCCTAAAGGATTTGGCCGTGCAAAGTCACAAATCTGGGAAGCAACCGATTTGGAGGCAGTTGATGTCAAGAATCAAGGCGTGCTCACTGGCATTGTGTTTTCACAATCTTTCCCTTGAGCTCACCTCTCAATCCTCAGGGTTTACCAATAGCTATATATAGCTAGCATTATGTAAAGGTGAGGCAATATACCGTGCACACGTTACCCAAGCAGTTGTTTCTCCACAGGCCAAAAGCCGGACAAGCGCAAGAAGAGTAAGAGCCGCAGCGCAACACGACGTAAGGACAAGAAGCACAAGAAGGATGATGAAGGTCTGGGGCAATATGAACATGCGATAGGGCACAATTTGAACATGCGCAGGGGGTCACATGCGTTCAACTAGAAGTGCGCTCTTCTGTGAGGTGACAAGGTGGAGGATCCTACTGAGATCATCGAATCCTTCTCCTCAGAGTACCAAGACCTTATCCAAATGCTTCCACCGGATCTTTATCCTACAAGCACCAAGCATGGTGCTCACAGCTTCACCACGTTACTTGGATAGATTGGGTAAATGGTACATGTAACTATAAGGTATAGATGTCCAGCCGTGTTAGCTCCACACACAGTTCCAATCAACCCACATACCAAGGGCACCGTGCGCGCTTTGAGTCTAATTCTAAGGACTGTCCAAGGCAAAGCGAAAGTGGAGGTGCTTCTACGTCAGCGTGCGTTCAAGCCGAAATCGGACATCAATGGCATGGCATTGAAAGCGTCCCAGAAACTTTTCAAAATAAGGTCATATAGTGCATGGTGAAATAAATCATCGGAAAACAAAGAACATTCCTCTTTGCTTCAGCTGGGTTCACAGCCTTTGCCCATCTCAGGATCTCTTTCCAGGACGATATGCTTGCTGCCAGTGAGCAATTGTTTAAAGTCATCGGGGCAGAAGCTGCTCCCTGAAGTTGGGCTGTGAAGCCGTGGCCTAGCATGGCCTGTAGGTGGCCATGGGGTAATGGTTACCTCTAAATCCTTTGAGCTGTCCCTTCCCAACGATGTTTTCAATCATATGACCAACATCCACATATGTTCATTGTCATGTCTGGAACAGGCGAGGGCACAGCGCACATTTTGACAAACGTAGAGTGGCTGCAGCTTAGAATGGCCATAGATTGGACTGGCCATGTTGCCGCAGCTAGTGATCATCTGGGGTCGGCGTAGATGCAAAACATGGTTCAGTGATGACATATAATATCAACAATCATTGGGGCGCAATCTAAACTCAACGCTTGTTCTGAGGAATTGGATGGTGGGACGATGTATGCTTTGCATCACCATGATGTGCGCTTTGGGAATCCCATTTATTCTGGAACAACCTGGCAGCTCGGTCATGGAGTACCATCCATGCTTTCAGCATGTGGCCCAGAAGTTCAAGCTGTACAAGGTTTCTTGGATTGAACAGTATTATCAACCGTGATCTTAGCAACAAACATGCACCAACACACTCCATCAGTATGCCTAATGAATCTGATGTAAGGTGTTCGTATGGATGGGCTCCTATGGAGCTGACAGCCTCTTGGCCAATTTCTGAGATGTGGACCGCTGTGGTGTCAAGGGTCTTGACCTGATAAAAAGCAGGCGGTGTGAACATGCCCCACACAATCTCAGGTCCCAAGGGCACTTGGTTGTATTCCAATGTGGAGTGCCTGGTCCAGAACCTTTTTCTCCCATTGGGGGACCGGGGCCAATTTGGGGCCGATATGGTGACGAGGCGAGGCATGATGATGATGATGATGATGATGATGAAGATGATGATGATGATGATGATGATGGTGATGATGATGTTGATGATGATGAGTCATGACATGATAGACCCCTTCTGATAGCATCCCATGCACGACTGCAGGTACACAGATGGCAGTGGGCAAGCCAGAGTTTCTGGAGCTGGTGATCTTAAACGATCCCAACATTACCCAGTTCTTTTTGGTCGAACCATCGCCGAAACCTACCTGACCCACCGGTCCTATATCCAAGCAGAGGCTGCGAAACTAAGGACCATGTTTGTGGGCATGTTTGTATGCATAACATGGATGTACATACATGTCTCTATATGTATATATTTGTCAAACCCTTTCCTGTGATAGGCTCACCCCTTGAATTCGGTGGCTTTGTTTCAGGACAAATCTCCTGGACCATCCTAGAATGGAAATCAAAGCATCCTGGCTGTATGATGGGTTCACTTTTATTTCACGGGTTCACGGTGTGTGATTCACGGGTTCGCGGGGTAGTTCATCGGTGTGTGATTCACGGGTTCACGGGTTCACGGGTTCACAGGTTCACAGGTTCACGGGTATCCATCAACCAATCCTTAAGGTTTGTCAGCTGATGGGATGAATGAATGCTCTGTATAAAGCCAAGCTGCAGCTTGCCCAGGACGTTGGATGGGTGAAGCACGCGAACCTGCGGCCGGTGATTGCGGCCCTTTCTGACCTTTAAAGGTTGGAACTCAGAGCATCCTCGGGTCTGGTGCGGGTAAGCTGCACCATGGAGCTTTGCACATTAGTTCAGCTGGAAAACTATACTCCTAGCTGTCAATTTCTTTAATTTGGGATCCCAGCACAAACCCGTGAACCGTGAAAAAACCGTGATTTACCCGTGAAATACCGTGAAAATTCATGGTTTTGGACCACAGTCAAAAAATCATCAACTGTTCAATCCTTGGGGGTGTGCTGGCCAGCTTTAGGGAGATACTTTCAGCATCCTTTAGCCAACTGGGAAAAAATGGTGGCACAATTGAACACATGTGTCATGTTGACACTGGAATGCAATGACTGTGTGAACTTGGTATCATTGCAGATGTTCACTACCAACATAACAGCGCTGAATGTGTAGGGAGTTTTGGCTTCAAGCAAGTGCCTTGAATCTTTTAGGTGGATCACATGCCCACCAATCCAACCATGAGGATTCGTGGGAAAACACCAGATCCATCACGAGCAAAGAGCCCAGACCCAAGAAAGCTTAAGAAAGCCGCCCAAAAGCTTGGGAAGAAGAGATCAAAGTCAAATGTGCCCTCTGAAGCTGGATCTTCAGCATCTTCCAAGGTGACTTTCAGCACCAAACCGCCACAGGTCACTACCATCAGAGCTGAAAACCCCAGTTCAGGCTGTCGGCCTCCAAAGGCTGCCAAAGGATCCAAGTCCATCTCCATGTCCGTGGAGGAAGCTGATGCAATCCTGCAGAATTTCCGGAAAGATGAGGCTGGGGCCACTCACTGGCGGCTAACAGTTAATGTTACTTTAACAAAGCCACCATGACACATTGCCCCAAGTAGGGTGCCCCAAAACAATGTTTGCAAGGGTCAAAAAGGAGCCTTTGGGGCACCCTTCAAAATCCCTCTTGAAGTCTATCTTTCATAAAGCCCACATTCCAAAGCCATACTCGCAAAGCATTAGGTAATCATCAAATATACATACATATGTAAAAATGTCTGTGCATGCATACTCACCTCAATAAACATACATAGATATAGATAGAAATGTTGATGCACATGTTGTAAAAAACATCTTATCAACCATATGCACACACACACATATACCTTTACATAAATGCGATGATATGCATGCATCCATGCACGGTTATTTGTTCCACTCCGTCATGCCAGCCATGCAGGCAAAGGCGAAGGTAGAAGCATCCGGATCAGAAAGTGAAGCTTCCAAGGTTTCAATGGGTGGGGGGGGGAACAAGTCCGGCTTAAGCATATACCATCAGCATCAGTTGGCAATCGGAATTCACACTGGGTCAGCCTTAAGTTCCGATCGGGCCAGTTGTTAGTTTACTCACTCGTTGCGTGCGCACTGCGCAGGCCGCAGACTCTGACAGCTCAGACTCTAGCGATCAGGAAGGAAGTGAGGAGGTTGCATCTGGAAGCGCTTCATCAAGCGAGGCTCATCGTGGTCAACCAGTGGGACATGTTGGGAGTATAGTTACCAATCCTACATTTCCCAAAAGCGATGTTCGGAGATGGACAGTGAAAGGATCAGTGTGGCCATATCTTGCCCGGAAGGAGCTTGAGGAAAAGGAAATGGAGAAGACAAACCATGAGGAGAAGAATGGTGCTAAGGGCTCTGAAAGCGATGGTGATGAAAAGGAAGAGGATGATAGCTGTAGCCAGGAAGACTCCGACAATGAAGCAGAAGATGAGAAAGCAGAAGAAGAAGAAGATGATCAGGAACAAGAGGAGGAAGAAGACGAGGAACAGGATTCGGAGCTTGAAGAGGAAGAGGCAGAGATGGAAGGTTCAGATAGCGATGAAGAGGGGGAAGCTTCAGATGAGGAAGAAGTGCCAGAGCCAAGACCCAAGAAACTGAAGGCGATTGAGGATCAAGAGGCAAAGACCAAGAAGCTGCAGACTGAGAAGGAGGCTGAGAAGAGTAAGAAGAGAGAGGCCAAAAACAATGAGAAGGAGAACAGAGGATCGAAGACAACTGAGAAGGAGACAAAAGACACAACGAAGAAAGACAAGTCCGAGAAGATTGCCAAAGAGAAACAGAAGAAGGAAAATCATGAGAACCAGCCATGCAGCAAAAAGCAGAAGACAAAGCAAGGAGATGAGGAGACCACGAGAAGAAGCAAAGACACAGAGAAGCAGAAAAAGGAGAAGAAGAAGAGCCGAGAAAGCGAGAAGGAGACCAAGGAAACAGGACGAGAGAAGGAAACAGAGAAGTCAGGAAAGAGGAAAAGAAAGGAGGAAGTCACTAATGAGGCAAAGTCAGAAGGATCAGAAGGAAAGGACACGGAGAAGGAAAAAGCGGAGACAAAGAACAGCAAGAGCAAGGAGAGGAAAAACAAAAGCCAAGAGACGAAGGGAAACAGCAGGGGAAGTGCGCCAGTAGGCATCATCAAGAAAACGAAAGGTGATGAAGAGAAGACTTCAGCAGCAGAAGGCACCACCAAGAAGCTCAAGGAGGCAGAGGAGAAGATGAAGTGCAACTCGAAGACCCACAGGAGAATGTGGATGAAGTTCTTGAGGCTCAGGAAGAACAAGAAGAGATTGTCACAGTGCCCTGCCCAGTTGGTGGCAGCTATCAACAACGAGGCTGGGACAGGGATATCTTAACATCTCTATTCATTCTTCAACATGTTATCTCTGAAGCCCTGCGTTGCATATGATCAGTTAAAAATGCATCGGAACCCAAGCACACTTAAACATGTCATACCCTTCTCCAAATATAGGCTCTGTACACCAGCATATGCCATCCCCACAAAATGCTATTCGAACTGCCATCCTGCTTTCAGGAAAGCCGCTTGAAGATCTTTCAGGATTATGTGAAGCTTGGTGGGGATGTTGGCCAGCTGGCCCTGAAGCTTGAAGCTTCTTTGAAAGAATCCCAATCATCAGCCATTCGTTGGGGTTTCCGACCAGAGAAATGGTTGCAAGACCGTCATGGTGAGAAGAAGGCTGCCAAACTCATGGCAAGGAAGCAACAGCTGGGGTTGTGCCCTTCCTGCACCCAAGGTCCATACCCCACATGATCCAGCCTGTAGCCAGGTTCGAAGAATCCATGAATGCATCAGCTTTGCCTCGGCAACCAAGGCTCATCCAGGACCCTGAACTTCCTGATGACCCAGACGAAAAGCTTTACTTCACAATGGTGAACTTGGATATGAGCAACGTGTCGGAAGTCTCTCGTGTGATGAAGCTGGAAATGGCTGGGTGCATTGACCAAGCTGGTTTGGACGAGTTTGTGAAGGCATGTTGCCATCCTTGAACCCTTGAACTCAACTCACAATTGATCAGTCATAGAAATAAATCCTGATTCCGTTATCCTTCAAATTTGCATCGGTCATTCCAACCAGTCATGATTGGGTTACTGACATGTGTTGGTTTGCGCAGGGTGGCGGAGTGCTGGACCCAAACTCGCAGCTGAAGATTGGCGACTTCACGGGTAAAGGATGTGAAAAGCTTATGTCAGCCATGGGGTCTTCCGCTGTCACACCCGCCCCAAAGCGGAGACCTAACAGAAGAACCGAGCAAGATTCTGAAGCCGTTGAGGCCTATGATTAAATCATGCTTTGCTTCACCACTGCGATGTGTTTCGAAACTTTGGTTGTTTTCACCATTACGATTTGTATCTGGGTAAGTTTCTGGTCAGTGCAGGTCACACCAAAAGAGCCCTTGCAAAAAGCAGAGCAGCTGCTCAACAAAGTGTTGAAAGAAGTGAACGATTGCCGGAACCATGGCTTTAATTGAAGATGGCCAATCATGGCACATGATGTCATTGATTCATCCTTTGGGCCAGCTAGCTCTCATTCCCTTTCTACCCCAGCTGGTTTACTGAGGAATGCGGCGTTCAAGCTTTCGCCCATCAAGATGTCTGCAGACCTTATCAAGCAGTTGCATGCCGTTGCAACGAAGCTTGAGAGCAATGCTACTGTTTTGCAGGATTTGATCAGTGCCAGAAAAAACAAAACAAAGCACTATGCCGACATCATTCAGGAGGCCTATAGATTTGTTTTGAAAGAATCGAAAGAATGATGGTATCATCATGTATCATCAGCAACAAGTGTGTGAGCATCAACTCTTATCAAATCGTTCTTTCTCTTCAAACTCTTGTATCATCATGTACCATCATGATCATCCATCTTTCTCTTCAAACTCTGAAGTGGGTGGGTGTGTTTCCTGGCTGTTGCAGGTGGAAAACAATTGCGCATTGTCCAGAGAGCGCCTTGAGTTGGGCAAAGCTTTGGTGAGGGCCAGCGACAAGGCTACCAAGCCACCCGCGGCCAAGGCTAAGGCCAAAGCAACCGCTGCTCCGAAAAAGGCAGCAGCAAAGCCTACAGAAGCGTAGGGCTTGGGCAATTTGCTAAGCAAATCAATGTGCCCACAAGTGCTGGGGGACAGCTTTTAGACCGTGGCTGCAGGACCATGATCTGTACTAGGACCAATCAACTTTATATCATGGCATACGACCAACCATCTTTCCACAGGCTTACAAGTCAACTTCAATAATCTTGCTTTGGGGATGGATCGTGAACGTAGCAGCGGATTGAGCTGGGTGTCTTGTTGGGCAACAATCTCTGAGCTTTCGATGTTTCGCTGATGCGAGGAAAACAATTGCTCAAGGCAACCGCATGGCCAACGTGTAGGTGGTGGTAGGTGGTGGTAGGTGGTGGTAGGTTACGGTTGGTGGTGGTTGGTTGTGGTTTGGTTAGTAGTTGGAATTAGTTGGGCGTTGGATGCTGGATGGTGGTTCTTGGTTGTTGGGTGTTGGTTGTCGGTGGTTGGCGGTTGTTGGTTGCTGGCTGTCGGTGGTTGTTTAGAGCCTTCCTCAACCGTTGGTGGGTGTTTGCAATCCCATCGCAGGTCAAGATCCAGGTCCCGAGCAGTAGCAGCTTCTCAGCGAGGCTGGTTCCAAGGGCCTTTGCAGAGCGATCTCATCACATGGAGCGGCAACCTTTCAATCTGATAATTGATGTGTTTAGCTCGGGTTTATAATATCTCACTATAAGATGTTCCAATGGCCATCCCTTGCCATACGCAACCAATACATGAATGGGTTTCCCTGCCCTTACTCGCGCAGGCCGTTATCGAAGCAATGATGAATCGCGACCATCAGGTGCCTAAACCCGATGGGTGGAGGGCAGCCAAAGTAAACATGGAAATGTCATCAAAAGCCTACACTTGTTCTTCCAGAACTTCTTACTTTTAGTTCTGCCTGGGAACATGTTGCATGTTGCTTGCATGCAGGTGCTGCTCTTGTGGCGATGGGTTCTGGAAGTGCCAAGCGGATCTTCAAGAAGATGTGCAGCGGGGTGCGCTGGGCCCAAACATATCTCCAAAGCCAAAACCCCAAACGTCTTAAGGCTGTGTATGTTCGCTGACTGGATCTTACCCAAAAAGGTTTGGTATGGTTTGGTATGACAGTGGGAAATACCATGAACCCCCAAGTCAAACCAGTTGGAAAATATGGTTCACAGTTTACTCTGTAGTTCCAACACATCTTGCGTGATAGGCTTGTACATGTTAAATATGCATACACATATAATCATACATACACACATACGTTTACATATGCATATACAAGTGCGTTTAGATATACCTGTATATACCTGTAGATTTATGACCACTTTATCTCCCTGCTAGGAGACTTCTGTCAAAGATGCAGTTTCAGAAGCGAAACAATTGGTGGCTGATGGTTTCACATGCCCTTTGAGCGAGAGTCTAGCAGCATTCTCAAACGGTCATGAAGAACGATCGTTTCAAAGGATGCTGGATTTTGCTTCGTCATTTTTTGGTCATGTTTTGGTTCAGCCCGGCCTCCACCCATCATCTTCATCACCATCACCATCACCATCACCATCATCACCGTCATCATCATCATCATCATCATCATCATCACCATCATCATCATCATCATCATCATCATCAACCATCACCACGTCTTTGTGACCTCCTCCGCCCCAAGATCTGAGGTGGTGTCGAGACCACTGCGAAACCCATCCTGAGCGTGTGGTTCTTTACAACAGGAAGAACGGAGTGCTTTGGCCATGGGATATTTTAGCGTCCATGTGGGCTTCTACTGACCACTCAGCATTTTTTTCATGGGTGCATGATCCTGCAGAAGAAGCTAGCGCTCGTTGTGCTGAATATTGGGAACGGGTGTCGCATTTACCATTCTTCCAAAAGCTTCGAATCCAGAATCCCGATAAGACAGTTCCACTGTCTTGGCACATGGATGGCGTAAAGGTGTTTAAAACACAGAAAGCTTGGGCATACAGCCACTCCAGCGCAATCCGCAAAGGGGCATCCATTGATAGCAAGGTTCTCTTCCTGTTGTTCCGTGACTGTGATATGATTAAGCCACACACCAATGATGCAGTTGGATCCTTGATTTCGTACGTGATGGAGGTCCTTCAATCGGGAACATTTCCTCACAAAGATTATCAAGGAAACTGTTTTCCTGAAGGTTCACTTGAATCTACTCGCGCAGGGCGACAGTTTGCCGGGGGGTGGTGCGCAGCTTTCGCGTGCTTCAAAGCGGACCTTGAGGGGAGGGTTATAGTGCACAAGCTGGTGCGTAACTGGGCTTCCGATTCAATCTGCGAGCGGTGTTTGGCTAGCAAATTACCGGCATTTACCTATGCAGATTTCAGTGATCAGGCTGCATACTGGGAGTGCATGTTCAGCCATGAGCAATTCCTCATGCTCAACCCTCCTGGAAAAACATCATCTTGGGTCGGCGTCCGTGGTTGGGACATCACTCGCAACTTAGATGAATCCTGGCTTTCATGTTCAGCATGTTTCTATTTTCACGTTTGTTCAATCCACCTATCCCTTTCTTAATTGGGCCAACCCACTTTCTTCAGTCAGTTCAACCCATCATCTATCAGCTTTGGGGTGGTTCGCGCTGTTCTCAGGACATGCTTCATACAGTACACCAAGGAGTTGCGGTGCACGTTTTGGCTGGCTTGATTACCCACCATTACGAGGAACTACACCCAACCATTACCATTGCGCAACTCAGTGAAATGCTTTCTGGCGAGGCATGGGCGCACTACAAGAGATGGTGCAAAGGTAAATCAGTGGTTTCCCGCACTAGTTCAACTTTCACTGGTTTGCGATTTGGGCGGGAAAATTGGCAATCCTATCCCGAACTGGCATCTTGCTACAAAGGGGCCATGGTGAAGTATCTCATGTTCTGGGCTGCTGACTTTCTGAAAGAGAAAAGTGCCGCGATTGGGTCCAACCTCAGCCGTCTCAGGGAGTATTGCGCTTGGAGCTTTGCAAGGTTTCAATATCTTCAGGAAACAAACGGGCCATGGTTATCGGATGAAACAGCTGAAGAGATGTGCAACATTGGGAGGACGTTCTTATTGTTCTACCAGCAATTGGCTTCTGAATCCCGGGCTGCGAACCCAGATCGAAAAATGTACAAGTTGGTTCCAAAATTTCATTGCCTGCTACACCTTTGCCTTTTCACACGTGCCACTGGCCGGAATCCTCGGTATGATCACCTTTACATGGAAGAAGACTTTATGAAACATGTGGCTCGCATCTGCTCGAGATGCCATCCAGCGACCATGGACACTGTAAGTTTGTGCAGGTACCGGGCTTTGATTGAACTAGCCAAACCTGGCGCCCACCGCGCCCACCACTGAGAAAAATTGGGAGCCCCAGCCATGCGCGAAGAATGGCCATTGCCAGGCCCATGCCGTGGAGAGGCCCAAATCCACAAGGTGTTACAGTAACCTGTCGGTTTACCACCTAGCTGACAACGGTTGTTTCCATCCAATGCTGATCGGGGGCCCTAAAACTTTGCTTCATACATGGTATACCCTCCCAGGATGATTAGTCATACATGGTGGGAATCTTTTCCGATAATCATGGTTGACATGGGAAACCGAATTTGTGGCATGATTCCCCAAGAACAAACATTACAGGGCAACATAATGTGTAAACCGCTGATGGATTTTGTGATGGTCAATTTATGCCACGAAAGTTTTACACCAACCAGGTTGGCATCATCGTATAGGAAAAAAAGTTTTGTGGACCAATGGGATGCCAATATTGGCATCATTACAGTTTGGGGGCATCATCATTCCATGATCAGAGTCCAGCCGCTCGGGTGTCACAGCTGCAGATCCAGGGGCGCAACGAGAGTCCAACTGACCCAACTAACCCAACTAACCCAACTAACCCAAAGTATGATATCACAACATATACCCGAAACCCACCAGGGCACAACCATGGAGAAACACGGAGCTGCCATACAGAATATCAGGTTGTGTCATCCGTATATATATTTGATCAATTTGATACACATGTTAAAAGCCAAAAAAATATAGCTGTATATTTGATACAATATTCAAATATGGTTGCTTATGTGTGGTCGTGTGTTTTTGCTGCAAGGGTGATTTGCGCATGCACCATGCCACGCACACTCAGAACCAACAGAGATATACTCTGATTTTTGCAGTTTTGCAAAAGGGATGGCCGACAAGATACGCGCGCATTAGTGTTGCACCATTCTTTGCACGCCAGCACCATGTGCTGCACAGGTGTTCTTCTAACAAGAGAGCTTGCAAAGAGCTTTTTGATGCTAATTTGTTGCATCATGGTAGCGGAGCTTAACCCATGAAACCATGAATGTGTCAATTTGCCACCTTTGGGTTCTATTGAATCTGAAGGTGCGAGTCTTGCACCTTTGGGTTCTGCAGGTACCTCTTTACGCAGCACACTACATCGTTCACAGATTCGCCATACAGCATCCGGCCAGGCCCTTCTGCTGTGATGCAAGCGGATGCCGGACAATCTGACAGGGCCAAAGATTGGCTGAACTTCGGCAGAGTTTTCAACAACTGAATATGATCTTTGCTATGCATATTTATGAATGAATATTAAATGAATATCTATGAGTGAATATCTATGAATACTATGAACATCTATGAATGAATTTCTATGAATGAATGCTATGAATATCAATGAAAACAAAACTATTATATGATCTTTCCCATTCCCCCCTACGCTTGAATTAAGCGCCTCTCCGTCTCAAGACAATGAACGAATGAGCTCCGGTTGAATCGTCTCTAAGTGCACCGGACATAGTGCATGGAGCCCGTTCCAGCCTTAGATAGTTTGAAACAGGCTTAATGGATAAATCTACCTAAGTCAGTAAGGTTGACATACCCTGGATTGCAATCGAAAGACCAGCTTTTCCAATCCCTGGTTGAACTCACTTTCTCCACCAAGATCTCTGCAGTGTTCAGCCACGCCTTGACGTTGATCTTGTTCATGACGTATTCCACTTTCCTGGCAGGTTGGGGCATGGGATGTTGGAAGGTGTTTCAAGCCGGTGTCTCCCATGGTTAGAAAGGATTATATGCCCAGCGTTGGAATCTTGACAAGGATCGAAACAATGTCATCATCGTCAGCGAGGATGTGTATCCATTTCATGCTCCGGCTTAGAACACCGTAGATCTGATCTTAGCTCCAAAGCGAGTTCAGCTTGGATTCGATTTCGCTCACAAGCAAAAAGAAAGCACAGGATTTCCATGGCTTTGGCCAAGTGACCTAGTGAGCAGTGGGTATGTCCCACTCTGGACATGCATATGCCGGTGAATTCATACCCTCGTTGAAGGAGAACAAAGCATAGCCACTTCATTATAGAAATATTCTTGTTTTCCCGCACCGTGTTGTCGCCCTTAGTCGTGTGGGTTTTGATTGATGAAATAAAATCAAAACAGTAACATAAGAAGCCAAACATTCTAAGGATATCAACATAAACAAATGGTGAACTAATAAACTGTACCAAGTAAAGAAAAGGTTCCCACAGCATCAACCGCCGTGGCATCGTTTTACCATGGGCAGTGAAGATATCTTCCGTTTTTTGGAGAGCACGGCATAATGTTTCGATCACCATACTCCCATCGGCAGGGATCCGTGGATCTAACACGAACAAACATAGACAGATGTTGTGTACCCATACTCCTTGGAGTTTCGTCTTCGGACGGTCATACTTCGCTAATGTCTTCGTCAATGTCTTAGCTCTTGGCACACACCATTTGCTTTGATCCATTCCGTCCTCAGCCAACATTTGTTCGCAAACAAATGATGATAGTAACATGGTAAAAACGTATTTCAATCAAAAATGTTGCTGGCTGAGAGTCCATGTGGACGAAGATGGTAGCTGTCTCGTCAAGAAGTGGTTGTTGATCCTTTGTTCCCAGGAAAAAAATACTGTACCATTAGCCATGACTCCTGATCCCTCATAACACTGATAACTTCAACAGTCCTCAAAGAACTTCTCCAGGGTGCGGTCACTGGCAACCGCAGACAGGTGCTCTTTGTATTGTCGTGCTATTTCAAATCGGTCCAGTGCGTCCTTAGGAGAAGGTATCATATTGTGATATCAGGCAGATTGCTTTTCAATTTGAAAGGTATGATGTGTCCAGTCCAAGAATCTGCGGCGTTCGAGAACAAGGTCTTGTAACTCGAACAGTCATCACATTCGGGGAACCCTGTTGGCAACGAGAACCGGAGCAAATTCTTCCACTTGGCAGCATATCTTCGAACGAAATGACTGTACCTTAGATCCCCATAATTCCAAGGAAAGGGACCAAAAACATGATCAAAGGTCAAACCCATGCAACATAGAATCAGCCCAAGTGCGACACCTTGCCAGGAAATTGGGCATGCAACATGCGTAGGTTACCAGGAGGTAAGTATCTCGTGGGGAGCCCTGAGGCACCTTGCCCAGTCCCCCACAATGTGTCAACAGTCCTCAGGTGGAGAATTAAAACATGTCCGTCAAACATTTCAGAAACGCAACACTGTTTGAGTCATTGGTGACCAAACTCCTAGCAAACTAAGGTCAGGTCTGTGTCCACAACATTTTACTTCCCATGATGTGTAACTTCAGCTCCAAATCTGACTCGATCGACTCCGAAGCATCAGGTTGTGCTTCAACTTCTGGTGAGTCATCGTCCGACTCCACTCCTGCGGCGGTGAAAGATTGATTCTAGTGGTTCAAAAACGTTTGTCAAATTGAAATGACTCAATAAGTAGGTTCCTCCATCATCGTCAGAATGGCTAGCTTCAGAAAATTGAACAGCCAAGCGAGGAGGGGAAGTGTTTTTGATGCCAGACTTTGCCATTTGAGCAGCTCTTTGAAACCTAAATCAGTGGCAAGGATCGCAATCACAATGGCAACAACAAAATCGCTTACAAATGAACCTGTGGATAGCCAAGTGACTTTGTGGGCAACATGCCACCTTGTTCGATGTAAAGTTTCAAGAAGAACTTGTCGATACGCATATACTTCAGAGGTGTTCTTTTTTTCTCCTTACTTTGGAAATTAAACCAAACCAAAACTCTTCAAAGTGTCAAACAGGAAAAAGAGGAAAAACAGGAAAAACACACACATCTCAAATCTGTTGAAAACAAATTTACTCAACTTACTTTACTCGGAGGCTCCGCCCCAAAGCACCTATACCTCTTGTCCAGGCGCCCCGCCCCTGCAGTATTCAATCTCTCAGATCGAATGCCAAGCATTGTTGCCAAGCATTTGGCTGAGACAGTCTCCCCAAGTAACTGCCAAGAGCGATTCCCGACCGCCAAGCCGGACACAGTCTTGTAGATCTTAGAAAGCATGTGTCGGATAATTCTATTGATATTCAACAATGGTGATTCTGAAAAACTCAAACCAGCCCACATGAAGTACTTTGCGCTAGAAATATTGTTTGAATCCTGGGGTTATGACATAGGAATCCTGGACTGGCTTCTCCAAGCTCCAAAATGTTTCAATAAAGGATAACACAGCATCCTTCTTCCTGCTAAATTTTGCAAAGCAGTGTGGAGAACGATGGCAGCAGCAATTCTGTCGTACGAAGAGATGGTTGATTCGAACCGGATCCTTGCCATTGTCTGATTGCCTAGGCCCAACACAAAACAAAACAGGAACCAAGGGATATCTAACAAACACAAAAAAACACAAACATGCACCCAAAGATAAAACTAACACAAGTAAGAATAGGATGTAAAAGACATTTCAGGTAAAAACAAATAACAATCAGGCTAGATACCTTATCCGGAACTCAGGATCTGCATGCATAGCTCGTCGACTGTTGTCATAGTTTGGTCTTTTTCGTGGAGGTGGGCGTTGTTGCTTGAAAGCTCCCAAGGTTTTAGATTGCCCCTTGAACTCTCGCAAACCCTCGAAAGAAAATCTCACTACGGTTGGAGTGGTTTCCTCACTCACAGCTGGTTGCCTCACCTCCCCACCCAACATACTAATATATCTCCTTCGATCCCCTTCAGAAGTCGCTGGCTGAGAAGGAGCTGGCTGAGAAGGAGCATCCAGCTGCACCAGGGATTGCAAAAACAATCGCCTCTCTTCCATGGCTCTGACCAACCATGGGAGCCGCCTCTTGAACAGCAAAATGCTGCTAAGGATACAAACCCTTCCAGTCCAAGCTCTCTTTCTATCACCTTTCCTTCACTCCAAAGAATACCCCTCAATTAAAACGAATAAACCTTCGAATGAAATGAATTGTACTTATAGATAGATATATATGCATACTTCATCAAAAAACACATAGTATATATATATATATTATGAATACGAACATGTAAACCATTGCAACACAATGCACAACGCACATATCTTCTAAACTCAATATCTTCTATATTTTTACAATGTTTTGCAACCAATATGTGTCAACGTACCAATTTGCCCCTCTCAACATCTTCTATACTTTTTTTTTTTTCTGCAGCTCGATGACTGCTGCACCTCCGCCACCTTGCCATCCACACCAAGCTCACCGCCTGGCTCCGATGTGTGGACATCGTCGGTTGTTATTCTTGTGGCATGACTTATGTGTATCAACGCCTGTAAAGTGATACCCCACAAAATCCAAAAACAAAAGGAACTAATCGTTGCTCGGTTACTGGGTAAGCATTTGTTCCCGGTTGTTGAGAGCAGCAAATGTATTTCCATAAGCAGCAAATGTATTTCCATATATATATATATATGCAGACCATGATATATTTCATACAACATGTATCAATGTATCAGTTGCCTGATACATTTGGGAAAGGCTTGGAAAAAACACGGTGCCGCATGAGAACCCAACCAGCATGAGGGGAATAGTTGCAGATGAACTGGGCATTCTGCTCCTTTGATGGCGTTAGATAGCTTGCATTCTCAACAAAGACATTCTCAGATTATGTCTCCCTTGAATATATAGTGCTTGTTTACTGCTTTGGCATTTTTGACATACTATTGTCTTCAAATGACCAAGAATCATGGAACACGTCCCATTTTCACAAGCCGCCACAAGCCATGTGCCATGGCTCCAAAGATAGAATTGCACATGCAGAAAGGAAGCAAACCCGGGTGAAATCAAGGTGAAACGAGTGACACTGCACAGAGATTGAGGAACTTTCCTCAACGGCTCCCCCTGGCTCCCCCTGGGCTCCCCCTGGGCTCCCCTGCTATCCACGACTTTGATTTCTTCCGTAGGAGTGCCGGACCTGTGTCCAGGGTGGTCCAGTGTGGCCGTCCCGTGGGGTGTCTTTTATTGAAGGATTTTCTGGATTTTCCAAGGATACATGGATCATGGCCCATCATGACTGATGATTCATGGTGGTTGAACGTCAAACATAGTTAAGCAATGACCGCGCATTGTTCGTTTAAAAGAGAATCGCCAATGATCGAAACTGGCCCATACAACAGGGGATTGCAATGGATTGCAAGCAAGCAGATTCAGGAAATGAAGGTGGCAGCAAGGCAGCATCTGTGCCGATCCAAATGGTAGGTGGTTTTAATCACAGGGGTTCAACACGATGCCATGTGATGCAGGCTTTGTCAAACAAAGGTTGAAGAGACAAGATATGAACCACCAAGGATTGGCCATTTTTCATGAACTCTTTCAAGAAAGTCTTCTTAGTTCGGCCACAGCGTTCTAGCAAGCCCCACTGTGAGGATTGTTCCCAAAGCTGCATAAACCACAAAACAGTTTTCTGGGACAGAAACGATTTTGATCATCTGGAAGCTTTGTTGGAAGCCCTGGTGTACTTTTTGACACGAGGACCTTGTTAAGCTTCCTTTGATTCGAAACATGACCTTAGGGAACCTCAACCGATGAGCTAGGCTGCTCTCTATAAGAGAACCTCACGGGAGAGACAGTGAACCTTTGAGATCTCTCTATCTTGCCAGGTCAAAACTCAAAAAAACATCAAACAACTTCAAGGTATCCAAATGAACTGCATGCAGTGATATGTAGTACGTGCAGCGGCCCTACAAATTGCATGACTTGGGGTCGTCCATACATCATTTGCAGTACTTCCTTGCAAGTAGAAGCTTCTTTGTCCAAATTGACGATGTTGGAATGATGTCTGAGGGTAC
Organism: Symbiodinium kawagutii; assembly: GCA_009767595.1. NCBI lineage: Eukaryota > Dinophyceae > Suessiales > Symbiodiniaceae > Symbiodinium > Symbiodinium kawagutii. Next base: position 225,667 of record VSDK01020427.1, read on the forward strand.
CAGCTTTTACGGACAACCTCACAATTCATTTGACTTCTGGTGGTTGATAGCTAAGAACAACATCGCACAACTATGCAATGGTTGCAAACACCACCACAACATGCCATAACCAACAGAGTCCAGCTTGAAGCTGGCGCATGTTCTCATGTCCTTGCCTGGAACCTCGTTTTTCAAGCTCCTTCACAATGTCCATGCCAAACCTGGCACTGCCAGCTTGGGTCTGACTTGGCAATGTCTCCATGCTGCTTTGCTTCCGTGAAATGACAAGCAAGCAACAGGTCACAGTGAGACTGCTGGGCATCCCAACGTCACACGTCCAAAGACCACGTGCTTCCCATCCAACCACGGCGTGGCTGCGAAGGTGATGAAGAACTGGGCGATCAAGGCACAGCAGTGAAAGATGTAGCTTTGGGTGAACCACTTTACTATATCTCAACCAACAATAGTTAAATATACATACATATGCATATGTATATCAACTAGTGACAACTTTCATACATGTATTACTGTATGTAAGATTTGATGCATAGTGGATCATAGTGGATCATAGTGGATACATGTGGATACTGGGGCATAGTGCTTGATGATTGGGATAGTAACCAACCATGAGCAACTTGTTAGCCAGATCTGTTATAGATCTACCGAGCCTGTCAGTTGCCCTAGTGAGAAACTATGATTTATGCGAACAACTACCGTGATACAACACCAGCCATGTCTGTCATTTATCTCCATATGCGGCATGCGGGCAAATCACATATGCAAACGGTCCTGTCTGTAAATAGGAGGAACCATTCCATTCTGGCAAACGAGGGCAAACATGATCAGCCGTAGCCATCACTTGCAATCTGATTTTTTTACCGACTGAACATCATGGAGAAATGTTGTTCAGTTAGTTGATGTCGTGTTCACTTTTTTACTAACTGAACTAACTAAACTGCAAATTTCGTTGTTTTCGTCGCTGCATCATTTGGATTCGGTGTTTAGGTGACGTCCAGGCCCATTGGTGTTTTCCACACTTCCTAGCGCCAGGCCCACGGCCATGGCCGTGTTTTCCCCGGTGGGGCCACCCGCGAGGTTGTTGTTTTTCCTATGCACAAGTCAAACGATCATGAAATTTACCAAAAGAAGATCAAAATACACAAACCAACATGAACATTGACAGAATACACAAATCAACATCAAGAGCATCACATATTAGCATTATTCACAAATCTCATGGGGCTGCTCGGTTCCCCTGCCTGAGAGCCATTGCTGTTGCGCCCGCGATTGGCCATTGACAAAAGACCAGGCCTGGATTCCATGGGTCCATCGCTGCTCTTGCAATCAGGAATTCAGAATGCTTTGGTGCAAGCAACGAATCACGGGGAGTGGCATGGTCTTCGTATCAACTGTTGGTTGAAGAGTCTCAATCGAGTCATCAAGCATTGCAAACTTTGATAACGACTGCAATTGCATACAATTGCAATCCCTACACATAGAAACATAATAACAAATATGGATAAGTCAAACCACTCATGAAAAGAATTGTAGTTAAACATTTCACGAAAGACTCGTTCATTCATTTTCAGGATTTCAGAATACTTTCGGGGACGTGAAGTGATTCACCATTGGGCTGCCGGGCCGCACCAGTATGAGTAAACTGCATTCAACTGTGAGAGCTTGTGTGAGCACATTTTTGCATACAAAAGCAATATCAAGCTGTGCTTCTGGACAAACACTTGGACATTATGGAGTTGTGGGGCATAACAAAGCATGTGGGATTATCCATAAATGAAGCGTAGATTGTCCACAATTGAATTAAATAAGGCACACCACTGCTATTGCAATAATGATCATCTACTGTAAGGATCAATGAAACTACCCCAATTTGTGGAGACAACCCTGGGCTCACGCGCCTGCAAGCAATTTTCATGATGCCAAGCGCGGCTACATGCTATGTACCGTCCAGGTATCCTCAACCAACACTGGGGTTCGCTGTTCAGCGTCACCACTACCAGCAGTTGAGCACCAGGAAGCCACACTCGGTATGGTGCACGATACCATGCTCCCACTCGTCTCGAAATGTCTTGCCGTAGATGCTTTCACCTCCTGAGGCGTAGTGAACATACCGGACAACACTGAGCAGTGGGGGAAAATGCTTCACGATGACATCTAGGTGTGATGTATGAAGTAAATCAGGTGAATCACGGCAACTATGCACTATGCAAGCCCAAGCAAAAACAAAGCAAACCAAACAAAATGAAACAACACGTGAAACTCATCAAAAAAGAAACATCGGAATCGAACAGGATGGGAATCACAAACACTTCTTGAGTTCTGTCTGCATCACATTTTTGCTGAATAACCTTACACATTGTTAATTACTCTAGGAATTCCCAGCAGCAATAGCAAGGTTTCTGACACTGCCCAATCGGCACAGGTCTCAAAGATTCACCACGTTGTCGCCTCGTCCATTTCCATGGGTGATGTCACCGCCCTGCGCCATGAATCCAGGAATGACCCTGGCAGTCAGCTCCGAGGTGGCGGTAGCATTCAAAACCGTGGATCTTTGATGGCTACTCCGCCTGGTTTGGAAAACCAGGGTGAAGTGGGCAATGGTGAAATCTGCCCCCGTTGGGGTGTAACATCTGTCCCACAAATAGCCATGGCACATGGCTCAATGGGAATGAATGACCGTCCTGTTCTAGTGGCTATTTTTCTTTGTCAAACAGCATGAGTTTCGGATTATGAACCACTACAATTGTCTAATTACTTCATTTTCATTGTCTATCATTTACTCAGTATCATTATCAACCATGTCATTATTATTGGTTGTTGGCATGGTCATCTTGCCACGACCAAATTTGCCTGTTCATGGCAGGAAATATTTGCCCTGCCCCTGCTCGGTGGACCGTGACCTGTGGAGCGGCGATCCCTTGAAATGCCGTGGGGTCTCGCTCAGCCCCACACCTTGGCAGTCCCAGGAATGTGTCCAGGGATCAGTCAGGGACTAGGGATTCAGGGCTATCAAGTGGTTTTTCTGATGGATACACACATATATATATAGATATATACTACAATATATATATAGATATATCATGATGTATATATGTATATATATATATATCTACTTACTGGTTGTCTAATACTTTCGGTCAAACTCACCCGCAGAAAGAACAAGTACAAGTACCCATCCATATCTTGGGATCCAGTTCTGATTCACCACTGACTGTCTTGGCAAGTCTTTAATCATGGTCAAGGCTGTCCCCAACATAACATGACTCGGCCGAGTCAGCACGGAGGAGATTTTGAATGAGTTCGATGTGGTAAAACCAGAACAACAACAGTACAGTGGTAGCCACAAATTGTGCAAGAGAGAAAATCCACAGTATGTATCGTGGCTTTTGGACACAATTCTATACTTGCAAACAGTCAAAACAAGAACCCTAGTGGGTTGATTGCCATCATAGGCAATCATACTACCGTATTTACTGGCCATCCTATGTACTATATATCCTCGGTGCTCCCAAGGCCCGAACCTTTTTCACCAGTACAAAGAGCGCGGAAATTCTCCACAGCCATGGGAGCCACATCTTTGAACAGCTCGAACCTCGGGACGAGGAGTGTTGCATACTGCATACTGTTGTTTTTGGGTATATTCATATCAACTACGATTGGAGCTTTCAATTGATACTTGGTAGAGAACTGTTATCATATTCAGTTGGTTCAGTTGACATTACAGCAATGAGAGATCCATAGATCTATAGATCCTCCATATTTGATAATTGATCATCAACTATCTATGGATAAATTGATGACAGCATAATTAATTGTGGATCTACGGTCACCAACAGTGCTAGAGCTATCTTTTTGGTGTACTTGCACTTCAATGCACTTCATACCAAAAGCCTTTGGTTTGTGAAATCCGTGCTGTGAATGCACGGCAATCTTCACAAGACCAACCAACCAAGCAGCAACCAAGTCACCAATCAACCACAAGCAACAAACCCACCTGTAAGCCAACTGACTAGAAACGTCAGAAACGGAGACCCCCATCTCTGTGGGCATCATCAAGCCTGACCCGGGTGCTTCTTGAGGATCCCAACTCGATCCGGCCCAACGGCTTGCCCCCAGCCTGTACGACTGGACGGCACCAGCAGGGACTTGCAGGGGGAGCCGTGGCAGTCCGGGAACGCAGTGATGTCATAAGCAGGAACTGATGAGGACTCGTTGCTGTACCTCCTTCCAACGTATCGCCAACCATTAGCAGAATGACATCTTCAAATTTGGGGTGATGATCTCATGTTCACCTAGCCATTTCTGGGATGGGTGGTTATAGTAAGTCATGACTAATATTGAAACAAGGGGCAACATGGGGAACAATGGCTGACAAATCCCCGTTCTCCTGGCAGGCCTCAATATCCATGAAGACATGCGGGTTCCCTTTGGCATGCGTCACCGTAGCCAACGACACCACCGGCCCCGGAGGAATGCTTTTGCTCCTTCACGGCGAAACGTTGGCACCCACAGATAGTTAGCAAACAGTCTCTGCTCAAGCCTTGACACATTTTACTGTGTCATGATAGGGGGATAATGACCAACAAAGACTGCTACTCGTCACTTTCGTACAGCTCATGTATCCTGCAGCATTTGCATGATAAACAAACAAGTTTGAGTAGATCAAGACCTTGTGCAAACTGAACTTGGGATGATCCTCCTCAATACAAATGACTTGCATCATCTTGCATCAAAAAAAGGTTGGGTGGTGTCGTCCCCCCGCAAATGTGGGTTTCATAGGTGCAATCAACCGGCTACCGAGCACGAAAACAATTGTGTCGAAATTGCATCTATTCAAGGGTTCCTTTAAAGCAATCAGTTCATGATTGATTTCCCCAGTGTTTTGAATTGGACTGACAAACTCCATCACTCCAATCCCACGTCAGAACAGTCAAGAACACCTTGATGGTGTTGCTCGGTCATTCAAACACACCCTGGACGAATCAACCCCAATCCTACTGTTGTTCCGGCCTCCAAAAATGGAGCAAATAAGTAGATCAAGAAGTGCTATAAACATCTTTAATTGCCAAGACGAAGAGATATCAAGACAACTCTCCTCAAATGACAAGACAAGCAAGAACTGATACAGTAAACTCAGTAGACACATGACAAAACATACACCTGACCCACCTGCCCAATGGCACCAGTCCCGGTGACCCAAACCACAATGAAGACCAGCAGACCCAAGGCGAGCAGTGCTCCCAGAGTCATCATGGAGAAGAAGGAGCCGCCTACGCCGATGTCATAAACTGAGGCATCGATTGGAGGCTTATTCTATCAATTCATGATCACCTTGGTAAATTGATTAGTGGAAATTGATAAACACAATTCAATATCGGTTCTCAAGTTCTCTCTGCTCTTTTTGTTGCGTTGTTGCAACGCCTTGTAGCATTCTCCCCATCTGCACACAACTCATCTTGGCCTTTTCTGACCTCCACGAGATGCTATCCTTCCAGCAATGGCTATGGTTAATCTGGCTCAAGGCACAACCATGATGCAGTAGACCTTCATGGCAAATGATGCTTAATGACCTCCAACAACTATGGCTATGTGTGATAAACCTTGGCTGCTGATTACCTCCAACATCCTCCAACCGTTGCTTGTTTTAAAGGCTTAGCCAACAGTTGCTGTGGCACTCACAGGCGCGGTTCCCCTGCCTGAGTCAGCCCCAACCTGGAGCGAAGTCACACCATTGAAATGGTCCCATCAAGGTCTTGTGGACATTGATCCATGGTTTGTTCAACTAGTCTGGAGCATTCTTAACCAATATTATGCATAGTACATGCAGTTCACAGTGTCAGGAAACAAACGGATATAGCAAACAGCGGGGAGGGTGCGCATTGGTTGGCATTGGGAATCCATGAAGCGTTGGAAACAGCGCATAAAATCAGAGCAAGAGTCCGGTTCCTGAAAACAACCACACTAGCAATGCGCTCATTACTTTCATCTGGTGAGAAACAATCGGTTGTCCAACCTGAAACTGATCAGAGTGGTTCCTGTCCAACTGTGGATTTGTCAGGATTGTCCATTTGACGGTTGTCTGAAATACCTTGGTCTTGTGCATTTCCAGACAGCACCCACATGTAAAAAATCTGCGACTGACATGGAATCACCTCATGGCTTCACGCTGGTGGCATCACCATCTTGGAACTGCTATGGATCTTGCGCTTGGAGCTACCGCTACGACGTTCTCCCTGGTGGCTGCGCTGGTTTCAACTTTGCAACCGCAGTCGAAGCCTCTGGTGCCATGCTTGGATCATCCCTAGGAATTGGGAGGATGCACCAACCGCCTGGGAGATCAGGACTTTTGCTGGGTGATTCCCCAGTTCAATGTTGAAGATCATCATACACTTACATGACTTACATGTACTTCCTGACCAAAAACCATGACTTGATGTCGAGCGGTACCACCGTTTATGAACCAGGACACGAAGTGGTAGCCGTCAGTTACAGTAGATACATTTACAATTTACAAGTATAGGCTTCTAGCTCGGACAACCAGTTTGGGTATAGTAGATCTACCCGTGGTAAAGAAGCTGCTTCTGGATCGCTGCTGTATGGCTTGGCCCTGGCCTCCAATAGCTCCAGATCAAAGGTCAGCGTAGCATTGGGCGGAATTGGACCAACGCCTCGATTCAACCAGCAATTGATCCCCCAAAAAACCACATACAACCCATCTCAGTGATTCTCAGTGCTTGGGTTCTTGGCAAATGCGCTATCCCAACTGTTTGTATTTATGATCAGCAAAGTAATAACCACTAGCAATCAACTGATAAGCAGGCACAAATGAACTAGCCATGTTCATCGGGTATCAAATAGTAGAACCCTAACAGAAGGAATTGGTCTAGACTGCAGCTCATTGTCAAAGCCATGAGGTATGTCAATGTTTAAAAATCGTTAACTACAAGATGGGATCCTTATAGTTGGATAAGTTTATATCTAAAACCAGGAAAAACATGGTGAATCGTAGATCAAACTCATAGTTATACAGCTGAGTTATCAACTCAAACATCTGTGGCGTAGCGGCCCACTTTGTGTATGTATGGGCCATACATGCAGTGACAAAGCGAAAACCACATTGTGCCTTGCCCACTCCGACACTTCTTTCTCGTGAACTATTTAGAGTCGAGAACGCCAGGGGAGAATAATCAAGAATATCAAGAGGTCACAATAATCGATTCCTAATCAAATCCCCATTAATCCAATTGGTCGATAGTAGGGGATAGCAACCAGTTTCAGTCAATAAATGATGTTAGCTGTGCTTAATAGCATTGGTCAAAAGCAAATGATCATAATCAGGAATCGCCACTTAGAATCTATCGCCAGTTGTGGTTGATAACCGTGGGCAGATTAAAATTGACCAGTTTGTCAATCCACCAATGATCAAGTAGGTTCACCCACCAAGCCAGTCAAGTTGATCGAGAAATGAAGCATAAACAATCTATGAACATTAACGATTTGATGTAACAAAGGAGTTAAAACAACCACGGTCGGTTTGACAAGACTAAACAAAGTGTCTCGAAGTGTAAACCATTGGTACACGCTCACACACTTCAAACGAGTAGAAGGATTTGTTGCACCAAGGTCAACCTACGCACATGAAGCTCCTTGGATCTCTTCGGTCTTTGCAATTTCCAAAGGAATGGTGCGGTGATTGAAAAAACCAATCAAAGTCTTGATGCTGATCGATTCATTCGATTCATATTGGTAGCAGTTGCTTCCAATGTGGCGGCCCTTGGCTCTACCCTTGGCTCTACCCATGGCTCTACTACCATGGCTGCTGGTTGCCTTCGGGGCTGGGCTGTGCCTCGCTCACCATAGGCCAAATGGCTGGGCAAAACGATCTCCCACCTCGCGGGCGCATCACCAGCTCTGAGAAAAGCAACCGCTGTGTTGGATACTTCAAGCAACTCCCGAAATGGATACTGGATATTGAATATGTAAATACATATTAACATTAAGTGGATAATGATACAGAATACTGTAATAGAACAGTAATCAAAGAGAACCAGATATAATCCGCATTGGATGATGTCAGTTGACCACATAACCTTACATTTCAATGGTCATTTTGAAAACAAGATCTCGTCAGAAAACATGGAAAACATTGGAAAACCCTTAGACAACTTCCTGCAAAGCACTGCAACTGATCTGCATCATCCGAGTGCTGCAAAGCAAAGCGACCTCAAACGTCACCTCGCCTCCATGCAAATAGCCACTACATGTCGTCGACTCGTTTACAATGAGTTTCAAGCTTACCATAGCATTGCCGCTCTCTGATGGACCTGGGTATACCCGGGTGAAGCATGCTTGAGCAAGCATGTCCTTATCAAGTCATGACACTACTGAGATTTTCACAAACCGAAACATTGATGTTATGTTAAGTGAAGAGACGACACAGCACATGGGCAAACGCGGTGCGCCTCTCACCCTGTCGCATGAGCTGCAAAGCTTCCGACCAACCTGCAACGACCTGATCCGGCCTGGCATGCGTTGGCTTCACTTAGTTGCTGAGACACTTGGAGGTTCTCTTGTCGGGTGAAATCTTCATTGATTCTGGTTGTTAAGCCAATTTGATATGTCCACCATAATATGCTGGTTTCCATGTTTCCTATTATTTACGTCCATTTACGAAGTTTCCCAAACGAGGATGTAACCACAGCCATGGCATAGAGGCCCAGTGATTCACAACCTTAAATAGTCTGATTTTGTGATGCTAGTCGAGGATGCATGGTTTTAGACAAACGCAGATTGCAATGTGACTAAACGCAGGGCAAACAAAATGAACAAGTGTTCTACATCAACTCGCAGTGTGTGGTGCTGCCTGCGACCGTCGTTGTGAGCAACGATGGTTGGAGTCATTGAAGATCCTGGACTGTCACTGGCTATATGCACAAGAAAAACCGATGAACACAATGAACATACACAAACATGCTGTTTACCTTATACATCCCCATACATTAGTATAGTAGAACGTAGCATACCTGGCCTTGTTACTTGAGAGCAGGACCCATCCTGTGGCAGCTAGTGACCAGTCCAACAGACTGGTCTTGAATCCAAACGCATTGAATCTATCCAAATGGGATATGATGGGATGCCGTTTGACAAAGACCTCCTGAAATCTGAAATCGCTGACTCCTTTCAAGAGACTCTTCAAGACTTTTGTCCCTTCAATTTATTTTGGAGAATTCTTTCAACAACTGACACCAGCATCTTTACGTGGTCTTTGCTTCTGAGCTACCTCGAACACCACCAACATTCCCTGAGGCCTAAAAAGTAGCGGTCCACGGTCATACCTCGACGGTCACAGCAAATACGAACGGGAAGAGTTATTCACCGGCGAAGGATTTACCGTCAAGGCCTATTGATATTGCCGCGAACCTGGACTGTCAAGTGAAACTTTCTTCTTTGTGGGCAAAGCTTCAAGAAAAGTCAAGATCTGCTAAAGGGCATCTATTTATTCACCGTCGATGCACTCACATTCTATCCTGCAAAAGCTTTGATACGACTGGAAAACGGACTATAAGCCGCCATATCAAACACTGAGAGGGAGAAATTATCCAAGCGCAACAAACAAAAAGGTCAAGCTACTATAGGGACTCATTGGATTTCCGATGGCTGACATGTAGGTTGTATCACGGTTGTGGTTGCTTCATTGGCTAGATAGATGAATCAGAGTTGTATCCACACGTTGTTGACTTTGTCACCATTGTGGTGTGTTGATTCTGAAGTCTGGCTGTATTCTTGTACTTGCTGCTTTTTGGCCTTCAATGTTTCTTCCGTCCCACAAAAGCCACAAAAACACATAATTTCTGAGCCGGGCGCGAGCTATCAAATTCGGTGCCATCTGCCAACGTGCCCCGATAATGGCACCTGGTGTCGGGGCCACTTTTGGAAAAACATCAGGCATCCACCACTGAGGCTATCTAGAGCTGGCACTGGGAATACCAAGTCTTGAGGATGTAACATGATGAGTACATGACATGCTCTTAAGAGACCTTGATTTTCTTCAGGTACTGAGGTCTCGCATTCCCACCAGCGACCCAACATCAAAGTCAAACATCCTGCAACATGTTTAACAGCTAACATCTACTTCTGCACAGTTCAGAAGCTGAACCCCACATGAGCGGTGGTCAAAATGCTGAATGAAAGTGTTATAATCCGGCCTGCTTTCGCGACAGCTTTCGCGCTGCTTTCGCGACCACAGTTTTTAACAAAAAACTGATGAAACAGGGAAAACAGCTTAAAACGTGAAAAAGTCGGATTCTAACAAAAGCTTTCGCGGAGCTTTCGCGGAAGGAACATTAACCTCGCGGAAGGAACATTAACCAGGACTGTCGCGATTGCTTTCGCGGAGCTTTCGCGCGGGGAGGTTTTACTTTCGCGGGGCTCACCGAGATTAACTTTTGTATAAAAACAATCATCGGACTTTTGAACGCTGCTCACATGTTAAAGCAGCTCTCCCATGCTTTCCCAGACAAGATAGAGTTTCCAGTCCCAAGTCCATTGGCCACCGCTCAGCCAACAGCACACCCTGCCTGCAGGTGGTATTGGGTCCCGGTCTGAGCGGTGGCAAAGATCTATGGATTGAACATCCTTCCAATTCCAACTGAGTCTACTTCCCTTTCCCATTTCCAATTGGTGGTATTGGGTCCCTTCCTTCATGCTATCTTTGAGGTGAATTCAGGATTGTAATGTGAATTGATTGCGTGCATGTATTCGTCTGCCCATGAAACATATTTTTTTTGCTGGCATTTCATGTTCCCGATCTTTGGTAAAGAAGGCTTCACATTGGATTCCTGGCCTCTCTCCAGAGGGATTGCTTTTAATCACCTCAGCCAGGGACCGAATGAACAGCGGAGCTGCAGCGATTTGCCACGAAGTCGAAGGACTCATTCCAATGCAGAACAAGCGGAACCATCTGAGTGCCACAATCATCCGCAATCCACCGGACTACTTAAGCATCTGGATCAACATGGATCAAAACTCCTGGATGTCGAGGCTGCTTAGCAAAAGTGGGAGCTCCCAACAGCCCTGTAGATCCCTAGTTATAGTTGAAGTCGCTACAAAATCCATTTACTGATCCTCCAACGAAGTGGGCATTGTTCGCTCCAGGACGCACCAATTCGTCATCTTTTAAGCAGCCTGTATGCACCCGGTCATCCCTGACCGAGGGCCCGGGCCTTGTACTGCAAGCCCGAATCGGTCTTTTGAAATCCGCGACTGCCCGGTGCTCAGTGTGGCCCACCAGCGAGCTGGGAGGTCCATCAAGTTGGATAGAGTTGGTGCTGTTCTCCATCCCCAATCAGAACCATTAACCATTGACCATTGACCAATCCCTTACGCACCATGATCATCGGTAGTTATAAGTTACAAACCCCTTTATAAGCTTCAACCAGTACTGACCATCATTGACCATTCTCATCCATTTACCTTACACTCCGGTAAACTAACCTGGAAGCAGAAACTCCAGCATTTATAGCTGGATCAAGTGTCCAAACTGATGATTTTTTGCTTCCAGGTTAGTTTAACCATCAGCAACCATGATGTCCCTCAGCATTGCTAATAATCAACCACTTTTGGTACTTGAGGACTACCAGAGTGTGACAATTGCAGGCTGCCATCGTTGTGAACTGCTGGATTCCTATCCGAGATCCATGACCTGGCACCGGCCAGTGCCGGCCAGTGCCTTTGCGCGGAGTCCTCGTCGGCCTTGCCGCGGAAGCGAAGATCCTTAGCAGCGACATGGGCGATGTTGGCAACCAATGAATGCACGATCGCTAGTGATGTCCTAATGATTCAGCAGCCAATATTGATTGGCAATCAATCGTTGATCACCAATAATTCGCAATTAATGAACTTGCTGTAGTCAATCATTACCAATCATCAACTGATCAATATAGATCAGTATTAATCGATAAAGAAGCCTTGGCTAATCATTCAGGTTGACATGATCGACATGAGACAATATCAAGATTCATTGGCTAATCGTTGACATGCCCATAATTTATTGATGAATGATGCAGCCAGTGGTTGACAATGTTTCTACCCTCCAGCTATCAAGCTGGCGCCAAATTGACTAGGTACATAAGTCATCAACCTGACATATTTCTTCATGATGCCAAATCATCGAATTTTCGGAGGTCTCTAAACTCTAAACGAAACACAGTCACAATGCCCCAAAAACACATGCCCACATCAAACGTCTTCTGTCTCACCCAAGCCAAGTCAGTTTCTGAAATATTCTGGATATCCAGATGATCAAATGGATCAACAGTCTGAGGAGCTTTCCACTTGAATCTACCCGACGGGCCACCAAGGTGAACTGAGGGTACAGCTCCTTCATCCGTCGTAGTCATGATGGCAACAGGTTTTCAAGAACCAAGTGATGGATTCAGTGCAGGCTACTTGTGGCATTCCACCCGTGGTTCGGATGCAAGTTACCAGTTGGATCACCACTATTCCTCCTTAAGAACATATTGATCATGGCATACAGTAGCTATAGGTCAGATCATCATAATAAGTAAGTTATAAGTCATATCTATCATCCCAGTGATCTCCCCACCAATTTCAAAAAATACGTTCTGAGTTGTTGTGTGTGTGACAGTCGAATGCCTGCATGTGTTTTTTTCTTGTATTCTACGCAACTCGCAGTTGAGCTGGACAAGCAGCGATTGAATCTGTGACATCTGTGACATCTTGATATTTCGATGACCTGCTGCGTACGCCGCTGGCACACCTCATGTAGCATTGCTAGCCTTTCTTGTTACACTGTCATTTCAACTGATGAAAACGGCACAACTTTGGGTCCCCTTCACTTTCTGGCGGTACCACTGTAGCCGCTACACGAAAGGTGACAGCAAATCGAGCCCACCACTGTGCTCTGCCGGCTTCACTGAGCTACAACAGCGGATGATTTTCCCTGTCATCCACTATTACGCATAAGCTGCTATGAATATGTGCTTTCATTATTTGTCATTCATGGTCAACCACCATGAGCCATTGCAAACCATCATGGGGTGGTGCTATGCACGGATTCGTCGCTTCACAGAACCATTTGGGCACTTTGTTTTTCCGCGAAGGCCTTGCGACGTGGATCACACTTCCTTTGGTGCACATCCACATCCTTCGCGAAGTGTCTCCCTGGTTCCCGATCCATAGATCACTGGAACCAAATCTGGGGAAGCAGAAACAAATGATGTGAGTCTCATTTGCTTCCCCAGAAGTGTTTCCAAGATCATCTGTTTCTGCAACAAATGATGTGAGTCTCATTGTATCTCCAAAGATGTTGCACTTTCCAAGATCCGGATCCAGCCCTCACCACTGGAGCTCACCCAAGCCGTGTGATGAATAGGACCTGGCTGCGCTCCCTCCATGTTCGCGTGGCCAAAGCTTTGAAGTGTTAGGGATACCGAGTGCTTTTGATCACCACTTCTGTGTTGAAGATACCAGCCTAATTTTGAAACAATTGCTTGGAGAAGCCAGGAAAAACTTCCTGCTCTGTGATCATTTATTGCGAAAAGGGAAGTGCATGATCGATTCAGAATCTGCAATCTGTACATGTGTATGATATCTTCAGAATTTTTGGAACTCACTCAATTTGTAAGGATGTTTACTGGCAAGACTAGAAACGTTAGCGAGCTCTTAGGACTGTTTCTTTCATGTGGCGAGAATCCAATATATATAGACATCTACATGCAACAAATACTTTCAATGATATCAAATTCTGTGTGATGTGCATTTATCAACATATTGCTTCCCAGGAAAATAACACAATAAGTAAAAGGCATACACACACACAAACCATGGATATAAGCAACATAATACAAATGACACAGGTTCACAATTATACATGATATATATGCCCACTGAACAATAGCATCACAAAATATGGCTGTGGGTCAAGACCCTGTACCCCTGGTTCCCCTATCATTCACCATTGTCTCCCTATTATTGTTGGTTATATTTGATTATTATCCCCCATTATTGGTTGGTTAATTAATATTGACCCGCCACCATGTCGCAATAGATACCCCTCTTCTATACTGGCAACAAACAGGAATGAAGAACTTCCAAGTCTGAGAGGAATGTTGGGGTTACTCCAGGCTGGTGCATGGGCTTAACCTGACCCATCTCTCTACACACCCTCCTTCCATGCGCAAATCATCCACATCATCTACCTAATCAGTGGAATTTTCATTGCCGTTGTTGCAGGGTACCATTCGACTCCGATGCATTCCGATGCCACTTCTACTGTCAGCAGCTGATGGCAGCGCCTCCAAACGACTCCGCCGACCACGCCGGCCATGAGCAGGGAGACGACCAGCAACACTTGCAGCCTGGACAGGGAGACAACATGACCTGAGGCCATGGCTACCCCAAGCCTGGTGCCTCTTAGGGGTGGACACCGCTATTCATCAACGTTCAGAAACCGGTCACCCTCAACTGTCGACCCCAAGTTTTAACACCCCGGCTTTCCATTCGCGAGTAGTAGCTGCAACTATCGTTGTTGGCGGAGCAGTAGCGAACTGCAACTTCACCATTCAGAAAGAAAGTTAGGACAAATCAGTGAGACGGGTGATGAACATTGATCAAACCCCATCAAAACAAAATGCTTAGAGCACTTTCAAGCTTTCAAGTGACGGAGAATCATCAAGCACCAACTAGGTTCACGGGTCGAGATAGGGACCATCATGAATCACTATCTTCAAACATCGAGGGCTACTTCACAAGGGCACCGCGTGGCTTGACTTAGCTGTCGGCCTCAAAATTGTGAACCGGTCAGTCAATGTTTGCTGGATCTGTTGTTGGTGGTCTATGTACGTGATCAACCACCACCCTAGCCATGAAAGCAATGCATAAAGGTACGATTAAAGTACCGAGATCCTAGATCTCATTGAAAAATGCAACCCCTCTGCCAAACGCATTGTGGAATTGTGGTGGGTACACTTACAAACTACAGCACAGGGATGATGTTGAGACTACGTGCATTTGACATGATTTGACTACTGCGGTTGCAGGTAAAGTGACTGCCAAACTCATCAGACTATGGCGGTACTAATCAAATCCTGTTAGCTTAATTCAGTCAGATTCTATGGACCGTCAGAATGCAATCAAAGGCACCACAAGCACACAAAATCCAACAAAAAGAGGCCACATCACATGATCAACATTTTGAAGCCAGTGGACGCAATCTTTGAGTTGGAAATGTATACTTATGCCCTTAGGCAATGGGTGCCATGAAGCATTTATAGTGGATATTCCCATTTAGAATCTAGAACAAAAACCTTTCAACATTCTTCGAAGCATTGGTAGATCAGACTTTTGCACCTCAATTGTCAGCTCAACAAGCTTAGCAACATTACCTTAATATACCTTCATGTTTCTGTCGGCTGCATTTTCCCCTTGCACAACTTGTCCGCCATCCCACGGCCTCAACTGGGAAAGAGACAGCGCATCATCCTCTACTTTCTGGGCAGGAAGCACTCCTGCTGCACGGCCCGGAACACATGCTGCACGCGAATTCTATACACATATGTTACATATGTTCCACAGAAGGTCTACATACAATTTAACCCCAAAAGTGCTGCATTGGCAGCAAATGGCCTCTCCATCTCAAGGCAGAAGGAAAACCGTCTTCACGATTGCAGAATCAAGACTGGGCTAATTCTAATATTGTACAATGCATATCAATGCATCCAAAATTCAAGGCCAGTCAGGTCATTTTTAAGAGGTAGATGTTGACCATGCCATCAAGCCATGAACAAGTTGGAGACAGATCACATGCGTTCTGCTGAGCTTGAACATGCGCAAAGTAATCATGGCAAACCTTCTCTTGGAGTCCTACCTGCATGATCTGCACCATGGTCCAATCATCAACCTCCCAACGAAAATCAAAAGCTATTTGTGGTCTCTATCACTGGTACCTGTATCCAGCGTGTTTCATAACCCCCATGATTTCACTGGTTGACACAGAGCAGGAGCCCTTCCGTGTCAGGGCTGCAACACCATCCCATCCCGCCTGCGATCAAGAGAATCAGCATAAGGAAAGGCCTTGTGGAGGACAAGGAATGGGTTCAGGAGGCTGAAGCGACATTGAGAGACTTGGAAACACCAAATGCGCTTTGGATAGCAAACAAAATATGATGACAACCGGTCTTTTAGAGTATGGACCTTGTAGCTTCATCAAGTGCAAAGAGATTGGGCTCAAGGAATTTCACAGAGTTTCGGAGTTCGCGGTGGGTAAGAACTTGTGGCGTCATCAAACCACCGGTGTTGCTGCTGCATTGGATGGGACGAATTCTGCTGAGGCCCCTGGGGGAAATCTGGGAATGCCTTTTTGCTACAGCCAAAACATGACCACCAGTCAAAGCAAAACACCTGGACAAATGGGTTGGTGAACCAAGCTGAGGTTGTCTCAGTAAGCTTGGGGTTTTCACACTTGTATCTCCAGCGTACCCCAAGCCTTATCGATCGCTTCCAGGGAAACCAGCGATTTGGGGGCTCGCTTCGAACCCAACTCCAATCTCCAAGATGCCCCACCAATACGCAAAGCAGAAAACAGGAAACTGCATTCCACCAACGCACTTGTAGTCCCGAGCAGCCTGGAGGCAAAGGTTTCACCAAGTTTCACCATGCCATGGTTTTTGTCGTTTCCAACATATGGCATGACACCATCCCCGTGTTGGAGATATCCAAAACCGTCTGATTCGCCACGTATGTCATTGCAGTCTATGTGCGACAATCACTTTGCAGTGATCCATGTGTGTAAATTAATACTAGGGATCCTGTTGTATATTTTTGCGCATGCTGTGGCATTTATTGTATGGTTATATGTAGTCATAGAGTTGAAACATGTTATTATACAGTTACAACTGGAAACACCGAACATTCCAAAGATACTGGCCCCCAACATTACCGAACATTGGCTGCCAAGGTGGACACTGTAGATCATCCAAAGATACTGGGCATAACCAACTTTAGCTCTTTCACAACTGTGACCTGTGACCATTCACTTCAGTCATGGCATCAGGACATCTTCTGTTTGCAATGGTCAACCTTGGGCATGCCAAAGTCATTACCGACTTTAACGTCCGGCAAACGCAAGTGTACACCTATAGAGTATACCTGTTTTGGATTGTTTTGGCGTGAATCGTTCTCTCGCATTTCAGCAAGCCTCGTAAAGCCCCACTAGCAGGTCGGAAGACAGCGCTTGCGACAACTGTCCCTGGCTGACGTCCAAATCAGCGGGATTTCGATTCTCGCCACATGCAAAGGCCAACAAACACATATGTTCGAGCTATCACGGTTGGAACTTCGCCCTGTGCATCTTTCTGAGCCCAGCTCTATGATCAAAAGGCAGGCACGGAGTCTTCAAGAGACTTCAGTGCATCAACAACTGAATAGCCCCAAAAATGAGTCGCCAAAACAGCGGAAACATCGTGATGACTCCCAATCTTTAGGTAGTCTTGATATACATTCCTATTAAACCTATCTTGCATGATGACCACCATGGTGAGTACATGAGTCTCTGGGTGCTACACCAAATCGTACATATGGCCATGACAATGGTGTGTGGCTCCAACCTGCTGAAGCCATTGAACGAGTTGCCAAGGCCTTGGAAGCGATGCCGCACAGGTCTTCCTTCGTTCACTTTGGAGCTGGTGCTTTCATCATGACTGCTGAAACGAGGTTTCAGACCATTTTTCTGGTGCCGCTCATTACCTGGGACCTTGGAAATTTCACTCTATGACCGTCGATGGTGACGTCCGTCAAGGTTGCTCTTGCCTTTCTCCAGGGTTGCTGATAACGAACCCGCTGTGAAATCTTGAGGGTACGAAACTATTGGTGGATCAAGGTGGTTCTCAAAAATATACTTAAGAACCTGGCAGTTGCCACCATCCCCAAAAAAAATCTCACAAAAATTGTTGATCATCCCAGTTATCCATGGGATAAAATCTGCATGAAACTGCTCGATGCTTGGATGGACCAGCGCGACCTATGAAACACTACGCCGGTTATGCCCCCAGTGGTTGATCCATCAATCAACAGAAAATCTTTGTTTTTCAAGAAACCATGTTGGCTAATGGCCATTGCAGAACTCGTAAGTCCTCGTCCTTGTCAATATCCATAGCAAACAATAACTTACTACCATAGTATTCACCAACACAAAACAAAACACAACATTTACACATACCAACTGGCATGTGTGTTACTACCGGTGTTGCCAACACAGAAATAACACAACCAACAATATTTGCCCACATTGCCTTGCACCCTGCGCTTGGGGCCCTGGCAGGAACTTCTGCGCGTTTCGAGGAACTGCTGGCACGATGGTCCTAGGAAAACAGCAGGAGCGATTGCGGGGAGTTTCGGTACCTTAACTACTTCTTGCAACCATCTCAAAAGTGAACAACAGTCCACATGCCGAGATATTCATCCTTGGGTATCAGTTTTTTTGTAAATAAACTCCATAGACAGGGGGCCATGCAAACTTCAACAATCCAAGCGACCCTGACCGATCCATTTTGCACTGAACGACCCTGTGACACAGGCAATGTTTAACGAACACAAATTGTGCAAATATTCATGCTGTGTGTATTAACGTGCCCCAAAAGTTTGCATATATGCAATACGCACGTCAATGTAAATAAAAATCAACCCATGTGTCCATGTGCTTACAACTCTTTACATACGTAATGTGCACGCAAACGGTTTACCGAATGGCATGCACCCGACACTGATGTTTTCAACAACCAATGGACACACTCCTCAGCGAAACGCACGAATCTAAGACAACGGCTTTTCATAGAAACCCAAGAGAACTGCCTGAGACGCAGCGTGCTAACTTGACCGTGAACTTCAGACCAAATTGAAGGCTGCCTGTCCCGTGTCCCAAATCATGCGTAAAGAATGCATTCCCGTGGTTTAGTGATGGTAAGTTCATGCGCGTTCCCGCATGAAGGGCCACGCAATGACTTGGTGGCACAACATGTGCATTGGGTGCTTGTGTTTGGGTGGTTTCCCGATTCGGGGATCAAAACGTAAGTGAACTTAACACAAACATGCAAAAACTCACTGCCAATTGAGCAGGGTTGGTGCCTTCGGGGTCTCACCACCCTGAACTTTGGTTTTGCCTCATGCACAAACTCACGCAGCTTCATGGTACGTCCAACGTCACAGCAAACCCGGTGCTCGGGCGAGCAGAAACGAAGTTAGCCACAAATTATCTTAGAGGTTGTGCTTTGTTTGAACAAATATTGCAAATATGTACTCATTGTTGCCAATGGTTTACGCGCATGATTATTTGCATTTCTACCCGTGCAAGGGCACATGAACATGGAAACAATTGGAAACGTGCCACAAAACATGAACGCACACGCGCAAAACCAAATCAAAACATCAATTGAATACGTGGATACCTAAATTGCCAATTGCGTGTGACATGTGCTGCTTTCCCACCATGCAAAGCCACAACGTGCATATTCGCGTCCTCAGAGAGACTATATCATGGCGAAAACGCTTTATCATGCATGATTTGGCGGCGCGTCTTGCAAGCAAATGCAAAAACACGCGCGTAAATTATTTTTGGATATAAACGTTTTTATGCGGAAAAACAAAAAAATTTGAGCGCGTATCAAACATGTCCAAGCGCACAAACACATACACTGCATGGGCCTCTGGGGTGGGCTGAAGCACAAGGAGGAAACCATCATATGAAAAACCTCTCAAGTACAAGAAGCAGCGCCAAAGCAAAAAATACAATAGCTGGCTGACAGCGATGCAGGCTGGAAAAAGCGCCATGGCAACGAGCGCTTTTTCCTCGCCCTCCATCTAAATTTCAACCTGCCTCTGCCTCGCCATAGATCTTTCTTCTTTTCATCCAACTCTGCGGGTTTCCTTGCCGTGTTTGTCAAAATCCACTTGCTTCTCTGTTGTCCTCATATCTAAATTGCCTCCCTCCTGGTCCAAAACCAACTCATTGAGCTGCATCGTGCCCCCTTCCTTGGTCTCTCCAGCGCGCGAAAATTTGCCCCAAGACTCGAACAGCAACCGGGAAGAGAAAACTATAGATTTCCTACTGAACGCCCCGTAGGCGCCGCTTGCAGAGGCCTTGGGCCACGACCAGTTCTGAATCCGACGCGCTGTTTCTATTACCAGTTTCCGATTCACAAAAATGAGACGAAGCGGCTCCCCGATGCTGGAACCCACCAGACCGAGTTCATCTTCCACAGCAGCAGCTTCCAAGGTCGGCAGCGCTCGAACCAAGCAATCGAAATCTGCAGCTGTCCACTCTTGTTTGGCCATCCCGCTGCGCTGCCAAAAACAAAGGACTAGGCGACCGCATCAAAACCAAAAGGAGAAAAACAAGAGAGCGAATCATTTCGCGAATAAGCCGGAAGACCCATCTGAGGAGCGCACCTGAGCGGCTGACACAATGATCGGGCGTACAAGCGCGAGAAAATCCGGGTTTACAAGCGCGGAAAAATTCGGGCGTGCATACAAGCAAGCGGTCGCCCTATTTGCAATGTTAAACTGTATGTGTACACGCAAAGATAAATCATAAAAAATTCAAATATATATATATATATATATAAATATAAAAATACATATATATATATAAGAATATTTAGATATACATATGCTAAACTCCCCCCTGAGACCTACCTTTGTTCTCCTTTAGCAGACAACCCATTGGTTTTGCAACGTTTCGTAATGCAGATGTTGCGATGGAAGAATGTTGCTTCCAGGCACCATATTGCAATGCTGGCCAGAGCATGCTCGGGACATTCCCCAAGGCATTCGTGATGTCCTTTTTGGCGGAGTGGTTGCCGGCTGGGATGACCTGGAGCTTGTCTGCATCAATCTTGGCCAAAATATTTTCTGGAGCGGGCCTTGTCATCTTGACTTCCGGTTCAGAAGATTCAGTCGGCAAGCTCAAGAAATGCGAAGCATTTACGGAAGGCATCGCTCCCAAGCTTCAATTTAGCCAGCAACCCCTTCGCGATAAATCACCGAAACTGCTAGATTCAATTCAGTTTCTTGTCTGCATCACTTGATCATGTTCAATATCTGTTAGTACTGATTTATCACGAAGGTATCAAAAGAAATGCGAAGCATTTACGGAAGGCATCGCTCCCAAGCTTCAATTTAGCCAGCCAGACCAAGCTGTCAATTCAGATACGTTGGTCATCTTTTTTTCACACTTACCCAGCGTTGGTTATCCATGTTTTCACACTTACCCAGCTGCAAGTATCTCAACCGATGTCCATTCATCTTTCACATGTTCTTTTAAATAGTCACTTCTTAGGCTGCTTAGCCTTGGCCGGCGGATCAAATACCGGCGCGCTTCGCAGCGCACGGTCTTCAATTTCCAATAAATATTCCCGATATTTACTCATGAAAGAGTTGCGCTTCCAAAGCGTCCATTTGAGGTCGCCTCGGACAAAACTCCGCCAGGTTTCTTTCACCTTATCAGGGACATTTCTGTTCTTGAAACTAGTACCGCGTTCTTTGACCAGATCAGATAACTCCTTTGCTGTTGGCTTGGTTCTTCTGCTGGGACGAGGCTTGGCACACAGTTTGCGACGCTCATCCCGATCCATTTGCAGATACTCTGTCGCACACATCCTCTGCGTCTGAAATTCTCCATTTCTCCCCCCACATCCTGAACAAACTTCTTCCAGGTTGGACATGCGAGTGTAGCAATTCAGACATTCGCTATACTGGACGTTGTGGCACTGGCGCTCCCGCTCCATAATAGTTTCGTCGATGCTGGTCATCGTTGGTTAAAAAGGAAAATCGGGAAAATTTGAAATCAAAAGTGGATTTTGAGCAAGAAAAGCTTGATTCATGGACATCATTCATCCCTCCAGCTGCGCTAGCCATGATCTGGCGCACATTAGCTTCTCAAAGAGATATTCCGAAGTGTTCTGTTGTGATTCATCCCTCGCATTGGTACCATTAATGAAATTGGTACCCTTCCATAAGTTTGAGCCATCCCAAGCCTTGCTGGCAACATAAGGGCAAGATTCCAAGACTACCATCTCTCCAGAAAATTGGTACCATTGGGTTTTGCGCTCTCTGGCATTGGTACCATTGGTGAAATTGGTACCCTTCCATAAGTTTGGGCCATCCTAAGCCTAAAACCATGAGAGGGTACCAATTATGACAACATAAGGACAAGATTCCAAGATTACCATTTCTCCAAAGAATTGGTACGCTTGGTACAATTGGTACCCTCTCAGGGTTTCGTGCTTTTTGGCATTGGTATCATTGGTGAAATTAGTACCCTTCCATGGGTTTGGGTCTTGCAAGACTTTCAGCCATGAGTGTGCTAGCTCCAGATACACTCTGCTGTGGAACAACTATCTCAGTTCTTGGCATTTCAAGAAAAGTTGGTCAGAGATTGCTTCTAAGCAGCCTGCCTTGCTTATAAGCAGCTTGCCTTGCTTATAAGCAGCTTGCTTTCGTCAAAGCAAGTTCATCATGCCTACTAGCAATTCTTTGTTTTTCAAATTTGGCAACATTGCTTGCCAACCACAGCCACTTTCAATCAAAGTCTCTTCGTTGGACTTGGGTCATCCCAGCGCCTGAAGGCATGAAAGGGCATCAATCCCAGCATGGCTGCCTCATCTCTTGGCATTTCTTCTGTCAACTAATGCAAATGATCAAGCCTTCTGCTTCCGGCTCTGGCAAAGCTAGAGGAATGGCAATGTACAAGTTCTAGCTGCACAATGCCGTTGTGGAAAAGCTATGTCACTTTCAAACGCGATTGGCTATTGATTGCTTATCAGCAGTTTGCCTTGCTTGTAAGCAGTTTGCCTTGCTTATAAGCAGCTTGCCTTGCTTATAAGCAGCTTGCCTTGCTTATAAGCACTTTGCTTTAATCAAAAGTAGTTGGCCCTGGTTGCAGGCAATTCTTCTTTTGGTATGTTTTTTCAGTATGGCAACCTCCTGGCAGCTCTGATGTAAAAATCCCTTTTGAACAGGAAGTAGGCCTTGGTGGAAGTGAACAAGCTCATGGCCACCAAGTATTCTGACCTTGGAATTGCTGATGGTAATGGTCTCCCTCGACTCAATGCTTCAGACATCTTTGCAAATGATATCCCAGTGTTGAGACACGTCAAAGGTCGAAGGGTCAGGAGTGGCCGCTCACTAGAGCCTAGCCACAGATGAGAGAAGAAAACACATCCTGGCTGTGTGCAGAACAATGGAGAAAGCTTAGGACTTGTGTGACAGGAAAGAAACCATTTGGAGCACAGCAGTTTCCAAACAATTCCAACATGCCTGTGAAGCCTTTTTGGCTCATTATGGATGGCTGGCAAAAGGCAGCATGAAAAAGGGTGATTCCATTTGGAGTAAAGTTCAGAAGCATCACCTCCTTCGCAATAAACCAAAACAGTGTAAATACCTTGCGCCAAGAATGTGCTGGACACAGGATGAAGAAAGCTTCGTGCCCTTGATCGGAGCAATTGCTGCTGCAAGTGTGAGAAACATTTCTAGCTGGATGTCTCCCTCCAAGGTGATCAGCAAGTTTCAAAATGATTTCCAGTTCATCTTGCAAAGGATTTAGAACCCAGAGCTGGGAGAAGAACCGGAAGAGTGAAGATGAAAAAGAAAAGAGTGTGAAGAAGACATGCCAGCAAAGAGATGGCTGGCTTTGCAGCCATTGTTCTTTTCTCTCTGACACAAGTGGTGGCTGGATATAAGATAGCCATTTCGTTTACTTGCGAACAAGTGGCAGTGGCTGGATAGCCGCACTGCTGCCTTTCCCAGTGGCGGATGGATAGTCATTAAGGTGGCCTGTGCTGGCTGGATAGCCATTGGTGGCTGCACTTGGTGACATTGATGCCCACACATGGTTTTGGGTCTTGCAAAAATTTCAGCCACGAGAGTGCACTAGCTTCAACTGCAGTATTCTGTTGGGGAATAGCTACCTCATTTCTTGGCCATTTCCAGCACATTGGCCATAGATTGCTTATCAGCAGTTTGCCTTGCTTATAAGCAAAGCAAGCGCTTATAAGCAGCTTGCTTTGCTTATAAGCATCCTGCATGTCAGGGCCCAGGTGCCTTGGAAGCCCCCAGGGGGCACTATTACCTACGCGATCCCATATATATATATATAAATATATATATATATATAAATATATTTATATTTATTTACATACAGTTTACATACATATAGTCAATATATATATATATATATTATATGCATATATGTAGTATATCTATATCAATTCAATATATGTAATTGTATGACTATGTACATTAAGTATGAATTAAATATGCAGGGAACAAAATATCTCTACTGGGCCTCTTCTTTGGATAAAGCAACCACCACTCTTCTCTCTGCCAAAGTGCTGGAAACTGATCCAAGTGGCTCAGCAAGGAGGAGCGCCTTGGAGTTTGGGGATGCCCCCGGCCGCTGGGGTGCTGCAATTTGATGCCAGACCATTTTAATATATTTTAATCAGGTGCCACATTAGGTTTCAATTTGTGGATATCATTGATATCTAGGTGCTGGTGTAAAAGGTTTGATCATGTTTGACATATTCAATTTGATCAACAATCATGAAAGACTGTATTGTGATTGCTTCTTTGATTGGGAGCTTCTGGGCGCGATCCTCAAACTATGACCCGGTGAGAAGGGAACGTCAGCCACTTGAGCAGTTGATCCCCAGTCTTGTAGTGATCAGGAAATTGTTATTTCGCTCTTTAAGCGAGACTTGCCCTAATAATGAGCAGACCACTAAACACCTAAACTGTGTAGCTTATTTGATCTTTCTACATCCTTTCCGACCAGCTTCGTTTTGAAGCCCATTGAACAACTAGGTGAACCAAAGTCAACCTTGCTGAATCAAGGGTTTCCATCACGACCAAACCAGCAACCCTGGTAAATAAGAAGGGCAACACACCCACAGTCTGTAACCATAGAACCACCAACAGTACGTCAGTTCATTTTCATTCCCGGGACACTGAACCGAATGCCATACTTTGGGAAGTCACGCCCAAATAGACAGTACAAGCAAAGAACTAGTGCGGTCCAAGGTTTATCTGACATCAATGGGTAATCCTTGCCGCAGCTCCGGAACAAGGCTGATTGTGAGATAACGGAAAATTCATCCTCCAAACGACATACCTAGCCTATTGCGGTTTTCGATTTTGATCGGAATCTTCGTCCGGAAGAAACTCAGAGATAAGCAGCCTACCAGCTGGCCACACCAATTTGACCAAGCTTCACTGGGCGATCCGAGACTGAGAATTGGACGATCTGTTGAGACTAGAGGAAGGGGATTACAGAAAGGAAATGATAACCACTGCTCTGCATCAAATTTGCATGTTTGAGCGCAAAAAGTGTGGGGACGTCCCTATCTCATTATGAGTAAGCACTTTGAGTACTCAGGGCATGCCAAAAGCCAGTGGTGAGCTACTTAGTCTTATCACATGGCTGGGCCCCTTGGTCCCTGTAGCTGCAGTAGTGGGTAAAGGACGACTCTTGATTCACTGGCACTGATGATAGATGAATAGATCACAAAAGGCGTAAAAACGAACAATAGACAATGTGTACAGTACACATACTGTGCATGTATCATATAAACCAGGCTTCCCATTCCTGCCCAAGTGTGCATACGCTGGGTCAGCGGCTGAGCAGGATGAACAAACAGAAGGAAGGCATTGCCTGGCTCCGCGACTTCCAAAAAGAACTAAGGCGGGGAACATGCTCCATAGGCCACGGAGATATTTTGCCGAGACATATCGTCAAGAAACCTGAGGATACATGACGTATATACATCAGTCTAAAAATTCAGAAGAGGCATTAAGATAGATTCTGTAAATTTACACTTCTTCTAATTCATATCGTCACGTCTGTCGCAATAGACACACCACTGGAAAAAAAAGAAGGGTTCAGTCCAACGGTCAGACTTTGTCTGATCAATCTCTACTTCCGTAGCAGCAACAGCCGCACATTACTGCCCAAAACCAGCGGCCTGCCAAGAAGACAAACAGGATGAGGGATCTGAAGGGTCTCTTTCTGAGGTTCATGGGCCTGAGTATCAACAAATAACTAAACAAACCTTAGCTTCAACTGAAACACCGGTTCTTACGGCATCAATTGCAATTCACACCCGAGTTGGCTGTTTGTTCCGTTCGACCATGACAATTGAGGAGTGTGCCGAACCATCACCAGTGAAGGAACCTGGCAGGCAGGGCAATCTGGCTCGATGATGCTGCTGAAACAGCAAGATGTCCTCCCCAAAATGCAGCCATCATTCAACCAACAATTGTCGGCAGGTGTTTCCAAATCAGTAGAGGGTCACCCAAAATGGTTGGTTGCGTCCCGTGTAAAAGCGACAATTTCTGGAATGGTTGGGAGTACCTTCAGAACAAGAACATGTAACAACATCATGGTTAGGTGATTGTTATGAACTGGATTACATTTCACCATTTATACATTATGTTATCACCCTTCATTGAGCAAGTATCAACATGATTAGGATATGAATGATACTCTGTGATTGATGAGTGTTGATAGAACAGGTCATGAGCATCTGCGATAAACTTGGTCATCCACCGATCAGGTCCTACTGGGGCCCTTGGGGTTCCAGCGCTGCAATTATGGGTGTGCAATGAAAGATTTCACACAGGTCGAGGATTTGTTCTTCCAAGTCTGTCCTCCAAGTTGCCTTTGTAAATTATGGCCAAATATTCAGTCACCGTTGGGTACTGTACAGTACTCTATGGTCTGCAAGTAGAAAGTGCCAAAGATTGCCAAAAGTCTCAGAAACGGCAAAAGAAGGACAACAGTTGAAAGGTGTGGAGAATCTTGACACAATCGACGCGCAACATGCCAGCCATGCGCACAGGATGGTCAAAGGCACAGCCAAAGACCAGGAGTAAATCGTTACCGGTGCCAACACAGCTAACAGCCTGGCAGTTGACCATGTTCAGGAACTCCGTGGCTCTGAGTGACTTCGGCCCTGCAATGAACAAAAGGGGATTCACCATCTGTAGAGGGCACAACTCCATCTTAGCTATCACCAAAACAGTGGACAAATCATGAATTGTCCATGATCTTTGGTGATAGCTTAATCCATTAATCACCCCAAGCCAAATGCTTTGTTCGAGGGGCCATGATCTTTGGCCGAGCTTTGGTTCTGATTTGGTTGCTCCAAGTGTTGGCTAGCTGGCCTCGTCTTTTTGGTGGACTGCGTACTGAAATCAACCACAGATCTAATATACATGCTAGTGGTGTTGAGTCAGGCAAGCTTGTTATATACTAGTAGCATCATGAAAGCTCCAGTGGTTGCGATATGCATCTGATTCCAAATGATGGTCTCACAGCTTATCTTCATGCTTGAAACTCCATACAACTTCAAACAAACCGTCGCTCTACACACGAACTCATCTTGCACGTTCATTCAACCCCTCCACAGTAGGCATATACAGTGTGTGACTCTACAAACACTATCATTTGCTAGTTGTACCCCACCGCCATGGAACCCATCATTGTTGATACAATTTCTGCATATTTCTGCAACATTCTTATCAGGATGTCCATCATCATGAGTTTCACTATCCTAATAAGCATTTTTATCATCAACACAGGCCAAGAGTATCAATAATTGGCGTGGCCATTTGCAAGACATGTAAGATCATGATTCAGTGCAATGTAGCCAAGCGACGCGAAACCACTGGCCACGCGCACCTTGCACGTGGGCTCTCCGGAAATTAGGGTATAGCTAGCTTTAACTCCCTCCGTTCCCCGATGACACATGTGGTGGTCCGGGGCATCTCAAGTTGAATCGGTTGGCCTAGGGTGTTGATAGCCCCAAAAGTAATTGTTCATGTTGCCAAAATAAGACTTCCATCCAAATGTGCCTTCATCTGGCGGATCGCATCCCTTAAATGTCTTTCACAATACTCCATCACAATGCCCTACTAGAGCTGCCATGGGAATGTCCATACACCCTTCAAGAAACTCTGGGAATGCCATGGAATACAAACGAAAAATGAGAGCAACCAACAAACCACCAGTTTTTGGTATACTTTCTACCAACCAGCACTACCAACATCTACCAACTATTGAACATATCAACCACTTGCTGCAGTTGGCTCTACCAGTTGCTGGTACTGCTAGATGTTCCCATGATGAATTCGATCGCTGGTAGTTCCACCAGATCCCACTGAGCTTCCGAACGGCTTCCCAAAGAGGACAGGGCAACTGAACCCCCGGCAATTTGGCACCTGGCACTGAATCCCTTCCTTTGAAACGAATCTCTCTTGGAACCGAGGTGTCTTGCCAGCGCACGCATTGTTCAATGGATTTGTCTGCAAGAAAGATTCAGAAAGCAAGAACGAACAATGTTTTTGTTGATTCGCCCTTTGGAGAAAAATGGCAGCCCTTCGGCGGGACATACAACTTGACAGAACATCTCGACCCGTTCCAACATCTCCACCGGTTCAAAACAAAGAATAATTTGCCTCATTAGTCTCAATCTATAAATAGTCGATAGGACATAGTCTCTAGGATTGCATTGATCCCCACCGTTCCGTTCCGATCACTAACAGTTTTGCATGGAAAGCGCTTACAACGAACCAATGAACGATGGTTAATGTTCCACAACAAACCAAGGTAATGTAATTACTACCACTGAGCAGGGTTCTGAAGCACCAGTGACCAGCAACCATTCTCAATGGTTGGATCATCTACTGTAAGTGTTGATGACCAGTTAATCAATCAATTGCCCCGCATTCACCATCAGTAAGCATCAACTCAACTCACTACGAGTGCACCATCCATTTACCAATTAAGCATCCTTCTAAGCTAAGAACAACTCACCAACCATTGACCAACCATTAATCAATACAGTTGAGCATCAATCATCATGAAAGACACCTTTCAATGCGTTTGATCACCATCGCTGGGTGTTCTGCGGGCCTTCCTCCGAATACACTGCGAAGGCATAGCGGCGTAAGGCCAAAGCGGCACACAAAGCCACGGATCCACCTGTGTCGGACAGGCGATGAAGGGTTGGGTGATTGGGTTTGGTTGGATGATTCTTTCGCGAAGCCAAACATGTTGGGCTTTGTTGGACGATTGGGTTTTGTTGGAGGTTTTTGTTTGAATGGGAGAAACCGCTCCACAAAACCGCTCCAACTCCTCATTGAAGAAGACTCATTGCCCACAGAAAAGGAAGACTTCGTTCCAGGCGCTGCGCTCATGCTTCGCCTGCTGCCAACCAACTTTGGGCCAGCTGACGTCGATCCGCTTCCTGGCACTGGTGGGGGGTTGTACCTCCGTGCCTTGAAGTTCAAAGTGGGCTCAGTGTACCGAAGTCATTCTATGAGCCAGTTTACTAGCAACAAATTCTATGTCTGTACATGTCTATCTTCACAAGTTTATGAGCAAAGTTGTAAGCTTCTTCCAAAACATGTGAGATCTCAGACGTGTTGAGGGATCTTTCGTGGTGGAATCACCGTGGGCACACCTAGTCATTGCTCTTTGTGAAGGCACCAATGGACCAAATTCGGAAAGCACTGGCAGCTGGCCTTTCAGTACCTTCCGTACGCTATTTTGCAGCAATATGGATCTAAGCTAATTAACTTGGTCATTTCATCTCAAATAGCCTACTGGCTCAGCATGGACAATGGCCTTTGATGGTCATTGCTGGTCTATGTGATGGCAGTGGACTGAAGTCTGGTATCAAAAAGCACACGCCGCTCCAACTCCGGCTGTTTAGCCAATGCCAAGAGTGACTGTGTCAGAACCCTACACCCCTCACATTCACTTCTCAAAAATGACAGACATGGGTCCCCATCTCAATCATCGGAGATGTGAGCGCAAACTACTGCATACCCCACCTTCCGATGTTTACTTGAGCGGCCGCCACACGGTTCTTGTTACATTCTCACTGGTTTTGTTCATGTTTCTCATTGTGCCTAATGATTAGTTCAAGTCACCACCAGTTCATTACCAGTACTGTAGTTGGCGTTCTCCACACTTGGTAAGTGTACAATTGTCTAAAAACCATACATTTTGGTATGTTGCTCTTTTTTTCTCTCTCTATGTATACATACCTGTCCCGAATTCTGGTCAATCATCCGGTCAACTTTTTGATATCTATTTGCTGGTCGGATATATGGTTCTGGGAAGTTGTGGGTGAAACTGTCAATGCCTTATTGTCGCTTTTCCACCCAATGGGAGCAAGGCTTTGTCGTTCTATGGTACCCCACCCACTCTTGAGCTGTAGCATTGGCATGGTTGAGAATATGATTAATTAGTATATTTGTCATTCGGACTACTCTACTATTCATCACAATTTACCATGTTGATTTTGGATTGTGCGACAATTATCAACCAATATCATCCATCACTATCTATACTTATTCACCATCATTGTTGACCATGATTCACCTCCATTGTTGTTCACTATTCGTCATGTTTCGTACTCTCACTACCATTGTTGAACTATCAGCCATTGTTTCATACTATCCTATTCTACTGGAAATACTTTGGGCCAATCATCGCCGCCATGTCGCCTCCAGCTGCGTCCGCCGGACGCAAAGGAGGCCCGGCAAGGAGAACGATGCCCACCTGCGAAGTTCGGAAGGTTCCACCGAGGCTACATGAAACTACTTAGGGGTCAATGCCCTACGATAAAAATAATGGCTAGTAGAAGCTCAATAAATGCATATAAATATATATAAATATCTATTTGCTGGTGATTTTCTCTTTCACAAGGGTTACTGGATAATACTGGTTGATCATCAATACTCAATTATATGGATAATATAGGTAAATAAAGGATTATAAAGATGAATAATTATGGGATGATACAGTGCTTGTATGTACTCGAAACTGCACAACATTTCAATGTAGAGGTACATGTGTGCTGATATGATGTCTGTCCCAACAGCAAACGATAAACGTATATGCACTTTATTGCTCTTATATGGAATGATATGCATGGCAAAGCTGTGTAGGTTCAATCTCAAAACCAACACTCAACTCCGCAGCAGCTGCATCTATGCGCAAATGCTATACACATCTCCATGTCTGATCTCTGCATGAAACATCTCTCATGAGCTTTCATCAGCATATTTGCCGTTGCTATTGCGGTTGGGCAAAGCGGCAGGCAACTTATGCCCCCTTTTCGATATTCGAAAGCTGCCGCCTGTGGGTTTCACCCATGGCCATCATCAACATGGCACTACCCGAAGCCTGGGAGGTGTCAGAAGTTGGCACCATATTTGCTAATTGTTACGAAAAATAAGCAACAATTATCAATGTGTATCAGCGATTAACGATTGGCTATCAGTGATTATCATTCATAGTGACACCCAAAGGTGGGACCCAGCAAAGAAATTGCCTTCGGTTGCTGTGCGACCAGGGAAAAGGTGAATTTTTCAGAAGCAAGAAATGAAGCATGTCACCGACAAAAGTTCCCAAAAGGCCAGGATGTAGCAGCCAACTGTTGCAAGCCATCCGGAGTGCCCTTGGTTTCGATAGGAAAGTGTGGCCGCGCTGGGATCTCCCACCGCGCTGATGGCGAAGACCGAAGCCAAGCCCACCAGCAAGGAGCGGATGTCCCGGTAGGCAGGAGCGGTCCTGAACGGCAGCTGATATCGATGAGGTGTGGAACAAACAAATGGAGCATAATTAGGTAGAATTCAATGGAATATCCAAGAACGATAGCAATATGGTACTCATCCTTTTGTCTAATGCAAATTTACCTTGTGAGGACTGTATCTTAGTTTGATGTAGCACGATCTACGGGCTGGGTGCATGCTTGACGTGTCCATCAAAAGGCAAGTGCATGTTACATTTTCAGCAGTCTGGATAGTTCTTGTATATTCATGTAGGGTTCATGGCATGGGTTTACATGGGTTGGTCCATCACTCGTAATCTTCCCCAAACCACGAGTTCAAAAAACTTATGGAATTTGTTCTGAAATCATCACGAACTTGCTGGGCGCTGCATCACGAGGCCACTGAGAGACCTGACCCAAGGAAGCTAATCAGCAGCAACTGCATGGCAAAGACCGGATACAGGTAGAACCTACCAGCACCGCAGCTGGTTGCGCAGGTGGGGTTCTCCAGAACCATGGACAGCAATCCCAGGCCAATGCCAGTCATTGCTTCTCGTTGAAATCTTTCGCTTCCGAAAGACTCAATGTGTTGTTCCCTTTCCCTTTCTATGATGTCTGGAATATGTCTGTCAGAATATGCAACTGCAAAAACATTGGACACTCATTGTTTTTGAGCCGCGAGTCTGTTTACAAGGATTCAGCTTAGTCCGGTCATTACGGGTGTGGCTTCGTTTTGTCCAAAAAATCATCACTTCCACTTCCAAATCAACATGGTTGGGAACTATTGAACATCTTGAAAGCAGCAACCGTTGGTCAGGTAAGCACCAGCCATGCGCGACAAACTCCTCAGCCGCGCACCCGTTTGAGATGTGGCTGTTGGGCCCAGTGAAGAAGTAGAAGTTGAAGCTATGGTGCAACTGCTGCAAGGCATTGCTCATACACCTGGCAGTCTCAGCTGGCATTTTATGCAGGGGCTGTTGGGGGATCAGATTCGATGATCAATGCTGGTGTGATACTGAAGAGACCATTGTACTGTGATGACAGCTTGGAGAAAGTTAAACTGGTGAAACTGCAACCAGTTTCCAAGAGGCAGGCATGGCCAACCACCAAGTCCATACATCAGCATCCCAATGGCTTTGGTAAAAACCCCAACCGGACTCCCTCTTCTCCCACGCGGCAAGGTCTTTGTTGTTATGTCTACGCTGAGCTTAATCTGGTTAGATTCTAGTTTCTCATCCATATACCGTATATAATATCTATCTATATATCTATCAATCTATCCATTTATCCATGCGCAGGCCACCTCAACAGGCCCTCGATGGACATGGTGAGGCCGTCCAAACTGAGGGAGGCAGCGAGGAACCCAGGGGGATCACCCAGGGGTATCCATGATGGAGACATTTGATCATGATTACTACTCTGGGATAGGAACCAACCGTAATCAACAAGCGGGAATCAACATCGATGTTGATGCTGATGGACCATATGGGACTCAAGCATAGGGATGATAACCAACCATGAAATGATATCAATATCGGGAACCATGCCTCACACGGTCATTTAAACCCGGGAAAACCACAATTTTTGGGTAGTTACCTTGATTTACAGGACAACGAACGCCTCTGAATCTACGGAACATGATGAGTTGGGTGGTAACAGTTTGCCTCCCAACTCTTCCATCATCTCCATCGATGTCCGGACATAAAATTCAGGGCATGTAGACTCACAAGCAACCAACTTAAATCCCAATTGATTGCAAGGTCTTTGCATCGTTCCGACCTTGCTGGTTCACTTGGTTTGATAGATAGATGTTGCGAGGTTGTCGAAAAGGTCTGCCTGCCACATGTGTGGCTATATACACAAAGATGCACGAAGCTAGATCTTGCAGCACAGTCAGTCGAAAATTCTGAAGGATTCTGTGGCCCTGACAGTGCTGTAAGGCTTGGCCACCCGACTTCATCTTGCTTGGATCACCCTTCTTGTTCCTGGGTTCCCGTCATGAGACCATTCTGGGATCAGAACTTCAAGCTCTGAAGGTAGCGTCTGCAAGTCAAACTCCAGGTACCGGAGTTATACAAAAAACAAAGGTCGAAAAGGCCAGGACATAGCAATCTTTTCAGGCATAGCCCAGGGCAGGATTGATAGTTTTGGCTGCCACAGTTGTTAACTCATAATCACAGCCAAACAGATACGCTGTTGACTATGTTTGTGCAGCATTTTTTATGCTGTCCCTGACAAGTGGCTGATGTTGCAAAGCTCTTACACACACACAGCGGCTCCTTTAGAAAAAAACATAACCCTCCGTCAAAGGGCTTCAATGAAAATACATGAAAATACGTAGTAATTGTCTCGTTTTCAGCTGCATTATATTCAGGGTTCAATTCAATGAACTGATCTAAGCCTGCCCATCTCATGTACAAGTCTGTACACTGTAAACATATTCAAATTTATTTCAATGATACCGCTTTGGACTGATGAATGTCCCTTCAGGCTTCTATGTTTACAAACCAATGCACAATTTGGCTTCCTACGCGCACACATAACTGCAAACTGATAGTGATAATTTGGTTAAAAACATCCAAGATGCATACATTGACACTAGCAGGATCTAGCTAAACAAACTTGGACCACACCTATCCCAACATGTCAAAGAGGCTATCATCTCAGAGATCACTGTACCACATCTGAGTTCCAAACACACCTCTTATGGTGAAGGCCGGCACCTGGCGTGGCTTTGTGGATGGTCAGCGAATGTTGGTATTTGGCTTTGCCAATAATCAATGGTTCACTATCTAGCAAGTCTACCAAGTAACAACATCTAAATGGTCTAGGGTTCAGGGTCTAGGAGTCTATCCCAATATGGTCTAGCTCTAGCTTCACCATCTAAAAGTATTCAAAAGTGTTGTACTCATTTTGGTGAGCGACCATTGATGGATACAGCCACATTGGGACTTTTTGACGGCTCGGAACACAATGCGTGCAAAAGATGAAACATGCAAAACCGCTGCAGTGACCAACTCAAACATCCCATGTGTCCTCTGATTGTGATGACCATCTGAAACGGCAGGCTTCAAAGAAACCCTCATCTTATCCCGTCTGCCCATATCTGCCCTCTTGCCCAACTTGAGACCCAGTCAGCTTCCAAATTCAACTTGGATCCAACATCTCCAACTGCTCCAAAGGCTCCAACTGATACAACTTCACTCATTTCCCATGCTCCAAAGGCTCCAACTGATACAACGCTTCACTCATTTCCCAAGCGAACCACAGAACCCGAGCCGAAAAGTCTCTTCTCCCAGCGGTGCCTGAAGCTCCAGGAAGGGCGCATGACCTCAGCAGCCGTCTGCCAAGGGCACAAGCAGGAAACTTTTAGTCCGCTAAACAGTTTTCACTAATTACAACATACACTTACAAGTGTACTAAAAATTAGCACTGAGGGTCGAGCAGCCGTGAAGGTGATTTGGCAGCCAATATGAATCACTCAATTAAGACATATAGGTTGACAGCTGAAAAAAACTTTGCCTTCTGAACCAAAATCTTGGATAAAACCCCTGATGTTCAGCCACTGCTGGTCTTGGACCTTGGATCTCTATCATTGCAAGCTGGACGCGCGACCAACTAACAGATCCCGCATGGACACACTTAGCAACAAGCAGACTTCGCTCCACGCATGGCCCCTATGGATCCAGAACGATCAACATCTGATACTACATAACTCATTTGTTCATGATCCTTGTCATTATAGCATGATGGGACTGTCATGGCGAACTGCACAGAACTACTAATATGATCACAACATGACTGACTGATTCACTGCATTTAGTTATAACATGCACTAACTGATCACAATATAACCGATGCTACAACCGGTTTGTAAGAAAATCACTGGCTGTAACTTCGTCAAACCCTTCTGGGTGACAGGCTGCTGTGAACTCCACCGTTCCTGCCAGTGACAAAGTTCGAAAGCCCGTGCCAATCACCTAACAAAACACCCGGGAGATACGGATCATATACTGTGGCATACTGTGGCTATGTTCATAGCTGCAAAAATGTCATCAACCTCTGGTCATGTGCCGCAAACAGGTGGTCTCTCATTCTTGGTCAACCTCTGGTTTGCCTGTTGAAATTTTCCGTTGAACTGATTGAAGAGCAAGACACATATATGGCAAGTTAAGCTTTGTCTTCATACCGCTCATGTAAGTGGAGGTTCTCCTGGATCGTCTCCTAGTTCTGTGTGGCTAGCTAATATGGATTCTCATGAGAGTGAATGATTGCGATGACGATGACGATAACGATGACGATAACAATGACGATGATGACGAAAACAATGACGATGATGATGACGATGATGATGATGACGATGATGATGATGATGATGATGATGAATGTGATGATGATGATGATGACGACACTACTGCAATGATTGTCCCTTGTCAATACGATATATTGGGTCACAAATCAATTCAACGAAACCATCAAAGTGAGACTTCCCCATGTATGCACAAAATTGATGGAGCACCTTGATTGTGACCATCTTGAATTCGAAATGTTGTACTCATGCTGGTGATGTCTTTAGAACAAACCGGGCAGAATATACAGTCTGTAAATTCAATGATCTGATTCATCTGCCATTAGTCTAGATTTTCTGGAACCTGCTGCTAAGTTGTTGCTTGATGTTGCTTGATTTCACAACACTATTTGATTGCTTTACATCATATCATCACATTCCCCTTGTGGGTTCAAAACATGCCATTTTGGGTTGGTCATAGAGAGTTGCCCAGGCTCCAATGGTGGTGGCTGCCCACTATATGTTTATGTTTTTGGAATATGGCGACTTGGGACACGCCCGAGTAGAAACCGTCATCCTCGCACCAACAGCTTGCTTTTACAAACCACAGTTGGTTTGCTGCATCCACGTTACCCAGGTATATCATGGTATATGTTTGATGTCTATGTCTTATAGACCAAGCAGACAGCTAGGTCCAATTGGTTGGTTTCCGGTCATGAACATGTATCATGTTCGTGGAATTCGGCCGGACATTTGTCGACGATCAACAAAATGCCCCACACCAATTGACTCATCAGTTGGCATCGTTGGTGCATTCTCCATATCTCGTCAATATCATATCTCCATGTTTCCAGCCCATTGGATGTCGTGCTGCTTTCTTAGTTTGTTCGTTGGTCGGTTGCTGGGTTGCTTGGTTTGCTTGGTAGGTAGGATGCCTGGGTTGCTTGGGTTGTTTGCTTGGTTGGTTGGTTGGTTGGTTGGTTGGTTGGTTGAACCACCAGCTGACCTTTCAACGCGGGACCGCGCCTGGCATGGTGTAGCACCGACTCCCAGGCGTCTCGATGGCGAATGGCCAGGCCATTGTAGTTCTGCAGGGCCCACAGGGTGGCAACTCTTAGGCCATTGCTTCGTTGTTTTCAGAGTCAAGTACTTAACGCATGTCAAATATTGGGGAAATCGACCAACCAACATATGTTTCGTGGTTCGTTTTTTTTTTCATAGTTCATCAAGCAACCATTCCAAATCTTGGGGAATATGTTATATAAACACCACATGGGGTAGCCTCCAAACTCCTCCCCAAATGCAACACTCATCACTCTGATAGGAAACGCTCATTTTGACATGTCGTATGGTCCATTGGTCATTCATGAACGGGCTCAAGGATGATCGCTCTTGATGGAAAATAATCCCCCTACTGCTGTTTCGCCCGCGGTCTTGGAGCTAAGCACGTTTGCCACCTTGCAGCCAGATGGTTTTTGTCTTAATGAAATATTCAACTTTGTGACCTTGGATAGCAACCGTTTTTGGAGTGGGCCCCCCAACACCCCGCAAATTCTTCAGATAGGGAAACCACCGACCAATTTGCACAAAACACCTTGCCCCCAGATTTCCATCTCAGACACCCGAGCGGAGACGGAGTAGCTGTTCACCAAATCCTGGCCCCAAACATCAAATCTGACTCATCTGGGTGGTGAACAGCATATGCAGATTACAAAAACGCCACTGCTGAATACAAGCTGGAAAAATGTCCAGAAATATTCACGAATCAATACAATCAGAATTCAGCAAGCACCAACGATTGACGATTGGCAGTAACTTTCAGAGCAAAATTTGCCAAAAAACGGGATCTGCACTGATCTGCACAGCAGAATCAATAGTTTGTTGATACTCGTTACCAAGTCAATATAATCATACGAGGGTCGAAAATACGCAGAGGTGTAGCTTTTAAAACAAACATGAGTTGTCCATGAACCCCTGCCGGGTCAATACCAGTCATGATGAGAAAAAAGTCTACACACATCCTAAGAGAGATGACCATGTTCAGACTTTTCTCCTTGATCACAATCGAGTAGCAGTTGATTGTTGGTTGTCTTCGAGTTGTCTCCATATGTCTCCATATAATTTCACAAGATGTTGGTCTTACTGTTGGTGATTCTCTCCTGTTAACCTATAATCCCGTAAATATCACAATATTGGTTGCGCATAGATGATTCACCATGATTCACTGTACTTTTTGGCCACTTCTCGTTTCTGATCCAATGCTTTGGCCTATGTAAACGCTTGAGGATTATGCTCCTTACGGGCTTCAGGAAGCATCATCAGCCAGTATTCACCACTATGAAACATCATTACCCGATTCAGTAATGGATCGTGAATCGACCATTATGCACCATGCCAATTCTCGTAGTGGCAAGCATTACTTAACCATTTGACAGCCATTGAGAAATTCATCACGTGGTAACCATGAACTAACCATCAAACAAACATCATTCATCATCAACTAACCACCAGCTCATCGGCATAATTAAGCATCAACCGACCTTCATCAACAGGTTCCAGTGACTACCCACGTCAGCGCACCTGGTTGGGCACCATACCGTTGATGCCTTCCACATCCAACAGCAAGGATGTAGCCTGCAGTTTCGCACAGCTTTCAGCTCGGGGATGCCTGCAAATGGCTGAGAAAGAAGGATATCAATGGTCAACAGTTAGTTCATGGTTTGTCCACAATCAATCCTTGGTCGTTGGATTGGTCAATCATTGATCAATCTATGGTGAATGAATTGGGAATTCGCTAGAATAGAAGGTTAACATGGCCACTGGTGCTTGGCTCAAGTTTTGTAGGCTAGCACCTGGTAAGCCTTCTAAGGGATGCTAGACCTGCGTCACAATGGCCGCCCCCCATTGGGTGCTGCTACTCTCCTTCACCACCTTCGCGGCGCCCTTCGCTGCCTTTGAGCATTCATGGTTTTGGTGGGTTGCAAGTCCACCAGAAGCCGAACATGCATCGACGGCACCCGGGGTTCCCCTGGGAGGTGAAGCAGGATTCCCTGAAGGGCAGGCCGAGCCCTCCGAGGAAAATATTGAAAAGGGGTATGCCCACATTTGGGGCTACTCCGTGCTGCACTTTGATGTGAAATCCTGGTTCGGGAAAGCGTGGTTCAGCACACCTCTGGCCCCTGGACAGCTTAGCTCTGCTGGCGGCTGGGGACTTTACTTTCTTGATCGGCTGGGAGTTCTCACATGCGGCGATTTTTGGCCTTGGGTCGGATGGGGTGTACTGATCACTCTTACCGTCTCATTATCATTTCTTTGCCTCTACATTCTCATCTCAGTCTGCAGACTGATCCGGTCTTTCTGTACCTGTTGCTGCAAGCAAACTCGAGCTGTGGCAAGGGAAGTCGGGGAGTTCCTCCCGGAACTGCAGTTGGGAGGGAAGTATGAGACATTGAGCTTTCATGGACCAAACACCCGTGAAGGCATCGAATCCGAGTTCTATCAGAGAAACATCAAGGGCAGAGGGTCTCAAAGGAAACCCAATGATGTGGTTGTGATGCTGGAAGAACAGGTAGCCCGGGTCTGCATTGCAAAGCCTACGCATCTCTCGATGCGAATGGACTGGTCGACCTAGGAGCTTACGCTGGGTGGAGTGCTCGACGTCTAGCTGTCCTCTTTGGTCGGTGGCTTCGGAGAATGCTAGGGCTCTTAAAGTGGTCATTGTATCATCTGAGTGGACTGTCCTTGCTGCGAAGAATCTGCCGTAAGGAAAGCCCGATCCGGGTGATCCAAGAAGGGGCCACAATGAGACCCTTAGACCCAGATTCTGAATCAGAAGCTGAAGCTATCGAAGATCCATGCGAAGCAGTGCTTGTCGGCCTTGAGCATGGTGGGAAGCCAAGAGCATTAGCGTCCGATCCCTGCTTAGACCAGGCGTCTGGGGACAATGTTCGGTTGTTGGAGACTGACCGAGCAATGTCTGATGTGAAGAACAGGTCAACTGTGCGTTTGTGCGATCATCATCGCCAAGTCTACACTGCCGCTTGCGCTGGGCGAAAATGTAGTGTCATTTCCTGCTATGAACCAACCGCAGGTTCCAAACAAGGGGTCCCCTTGTGTAGACATCACCTCATGGAGATTGGAGCTGGGGCAAGACCTGCTAGGAAGGTGAATTGGCAAGACGAAGCGGAGACACCTCGTTCCGAGGTACCGAAAGAGGCAAGCCAGCCAAACTCTCCTAGAACCCCTAGGAAAACAAATACTCGGACGAGAGCCGCCTCGGCGGAACCAAGAGCAGCTGAGCAGCATCGACTTGAGGGAGCCTTGGTCCAAGGCAGATGCCTCGCATTGTTAAGACCTCAACAGCTTCAAGCCCCAGGCAAACCCCCAAGATGGATGGCTTGGTTTGGAGAAATTTTAGGTTTTGACGACCAGGGCAGGGCTCAAGAAAGAGTGAAGTTCCACCTCCCGGAGGCCGGAGTAACAGGCTCAATCCTCAGTGCCCAAATCCGTGCTGCACCCAAG
Source organism: Symbiodinium kawagutii (assembly GCA_009767595.1). Classification (NCBI taxonomy): domain Eukaryota; class Dinophyceae; order Suessiales; family Symbiodiniaceae; genus Symbiodinium; species Symbiodinium kawagutii. The sequence continues at coordinate 266,104 of VSDK01020427.1, forward strand.
ATGAGTGATTCCTGGCAGGATCAGTAGAGATTGGGTGCAAGGTTTTCTAAGCAGCACCCATGATGAGGAAACTGCTCAAGGAATCTCCATCCTGCTCAGTCGGGTCAGTGAGGAACAAGCCGAAGCACTCAAAAGTTGGCAAGGTCGATGCACCGACGGGTCAGGGTCACTTGACTTCAAAGGATTTGTAGGAGCTGCACTGGTGAGGGAGATCCTCCCTCATTCATCAGCATACTTGCTTCCACACGAAGGTCAAAGTGAGAAAGAAGACTTCATGACACCGCCGAGACCCGCTGCTTCATCCGTTCCAGAGGAAGAACAAAGCAGCAAGTTTCCCACTTACTCAGTTCAGACACCCGCGGAGGTCCAAAGCGCAATCGTTGCTGCAAAAGAAGCCTTATCTCAATACGATCCCTCAGAGATCGATGAAGGGGTTCTTCAGACCATCGCCTCTGCGTTCGATGTCGAAACCAGTCAGCTGGGAGCAGTTGCCTCCACCCCTGGATGCATCAAAAGCGAGCACGAAGTTGAAAACCAAGGAAGTGAAACACCAGGTGCTCCACCCGGGTTGCCACCACCAGAAGTAGAACCATCTCATTCTGGAACGTCCAAAGGACTGGTTGCACCTATGTTCCAAAGGTCAACGAACCCACTGCTACGGCGGGATACCACCGGAGCCAAAAGTGCCAAGATTAGCTTGTTTCCAACCAGTAGTCAGCCTTCAGCGAAAGTCTCACCCTTGCATCCAGTTCATAGGACAGGAGCCAGCTACGGGGAATCACTTGGGAGTTCCTCCCAGATCCAAAATGCAGACCGAATCATCCATGCAATCGATGGACTTCGAAAATCACAAGACGAGGACAAAAGCCTTGTAAAAGGGATCCTCAGTTCCATCAAGGATGCTGAAAAGATGGACGTGTTCTTAGCACGAGGGTGCGGAACCTTGTCAATAGAAATTGCTGACGGCGTGTATGGTAAGGAATTGTTCCATGCAGGCAAGCGGATTGCCCAGCACGCACGCCATATGCTGCACACCATCAAATGGCCAGTTCTGATGACCAACAGGCTGCTACTAGGGATCGCTGGTTTGTGGTGGGGTGGACCAGAGGGGTATACAGTGCACGCAAGCGACTGTGTGACTGCTCGTTCCGAGCAGCTCGACACCTGGGTCCCCAGTTCAGATCACAAAGCAGAACCACGTAGTAAGACACCTGGGGTCTTCAACACCTGGCTGCGGTATGCTGAAAACTCGATCCGAGTGTTTGGATCCTGCTACGGCACGGAACACATTCAAGAGAGGTTGGACTGCCTTCAAGCTTTGAAGGAAGCTCATGAGGAAGATGAGCACGCCTTCCCAGCCCGGTATTGCATAGACCTTTTCGAAGAGCTGTCAGCGGTTTGGTGTGAAGAAGTGAGGGAGAGCAGGAGACGGTTGTGTGCCTTGCTGGGCACAGAGAATCCCCGACTCGAAGATCTGAAACTACTGGCCCTCGCACCTGGAGCAGCTGGACGTGCCAACTTTCAATTCCCCCGTGTTTGGGATCTGGGGGATCCCTCTGGATACTACCAAACCGTGGTTGTGCCAAGGCAAGAGAGGCAGATGTCTCGACTCCTTCACAAACAGCTGCATGACCACAATCTCAAGACTAAGAAGACGGCTGGTCCAGCCGAAGGGGAGCAACACGAACCAGAACCTGATGGTAGAGCAGGTAAGGCACCGAAACTGAACCTCAAAGATAAGGATCCATCAAATCGTTCAGCCTACCCTGCAGGGAAAAGGCTGCAGCAGAGCGAGGCTTCACGGTCCGTTGAGCACGCTCCCAAAGACCCAAAATCAGGAAAGCCGATTTGCTGGGACGCTGCCACCCACATGGGCTGTGCCAAGGGCTCCAAATGCCCGCATGCACATGAGCCATTACCTGGTTTGGCAAAGTTGGACTACACGGTTGCTATGCAAGTCATCCGTAGGGGGGGCTTGAAAGGCAGCCCCAAGATCGATCCTAAAGAGGTAGACGGGCGAGTTGCTCAGCTCCGACATCAAGCCCAAGCCGAACTGGATGAAAAGAAACAGCCAGCCAAGTCTCGTGCAAAGCCAAAGGCGAAGGGCAAAGCCAAAGCAGGACGAGATGCCGAAGAAGATGAGAAAGCTGGGAACAACTGGGAAGTTCCTGAAGACTATGCAGGCCCCTTGACATCCTTAGAGCATGAATTGCAAGAAGCAGTAAAGGGACCAGATGCATCTTGGCTGGAAGTTCCTTCCGGTGAAATTGAGGAGGAATCCCCTCCCCGGGATCACCCTGACCCTCCGAAATTAGTAAATTTAGGTAACCTAGAATTTACGTAAATTTTTCGATTTAGGTAGCAAAATTTACGTAAATTTTGAAGTAATACCTAAATTTTTTAGGTATTACCTAAATTTAAGTATTACCTAAAATTTAGGTAATACCTAAATTTTTTTTAGGTATTACCTAAATTTTATTTAGGTAATACCTAAATTTTTTGTGAAGCTGGACATCCAGCGTTAGCCGAAGAGGCATGCCAGATCCTCTCTGCAATGAACCCCGTTCCAAAAGCAGGGCATCGATCCGATGCCGAATTCACCCCTCCCAAATGGGCTGATGGCGTCGGCATAGGTGATCTTCAGCTCAGTGGTGACTTGGAAGAGTTTGGGCCGATCCCATACCGGGATTACCAGGATAAGATCATCACCGAGATGTCTCAAGTCCCAATTGCTGAGGGCACTGAGGTGGAGGAGCGTCAGTGTCTTCCACTTCACGTCGGCATTGGCCTTGCTCTAGCTGCTGATCCAGCGGCTGCACCAGATCAGGTCTTAACAAAAGCCGCGGAACTACGGCACCAGCTCTGGAGTGA
>VSDK01020438.1:13245-37284 GCA_009767595.1 Symbiodinium kawagutii
GTTCAGAGCCAGGGGTATCCGTATACCCTTTTCAAGGGTGAGCTAAGGAGCTACAAGGAGCGGTGCAACCAAACGCTCGTAATGCTCATTCTCCTGAGATGGCACTATTTGTAGATCATGGACCTGTGGGAAATAGAGGTTTCTCAAAATAAGGGACCCAAAAATGGTTGGGTAATTGCTCTAAATGACTATTAATGGATGATTTAGGGGTACCCCTATATTGAGAAACCACCAAATGATTCTATTAATTGCTATGGTTGACTCAGTCACTATCAAAAATACTAAAATGGCTTGTGGTTTGATTGACATTTTTTATTTTCACAAATGTAATCGTTTATTTCAAAAGGTCGGTTGACCAATACTTTTCATAGGGGTTGAAACCACCAACCAGTCAATATGCTTTCAATAGGGTAGTGACTCCCAGCAACGTCACCGACAGAAAGGTAACAAAGACGTTTTCACAATAGTTAGCCTTCATTTGCTATCCTTATTACGCAATAGCTCCTACTCTTTTTGTTTCGCCAGTCATTCTCATTAGACCCAGAACACTTTTTGAACCATGGTCATTGTTGGTCCTCATTGTGAGACAGCAACGTTGGTATCATAGGCTAGGACTCGTACAGCTGATTCGTAGTATGAAACTGCTTGGCCTCCTCCCAAGTTCAATCCATCCTGGAAATAAGTGGCGCGGACAAAATCGTGCTTCTATGGCTTTCAGTAGTCACTAGTCATTGCCCATCCGTTGCCAACCATTCTCAATGAACAACTATAATGTTAGCCATTATTAACTATAAACCGTTATCAAGTACGATTAACCCTAACAACCATAAACCATCTTGACCCATTATGAACCATGTTGAGCCAATTAAAACCCTGCTATTGTTTGCAGTCATTTGTTTAAACTAAGTGTTAATTAACAGCTATAGACAAAAATATGCAAAGTGATTCATCATTGATCATTCGTGTTAATTAACAGCTATCAACGACTGCATGCAAAGTCATGCGTCATTCTTCAACATGATTAGCCCTTTCTGAACCCTGCGAAACGCCTTTCTGGCTGACCTTTTCGCGTCAAACGAGTGACAACTCACTGCCTGCGCCAGATGGAGAAGTTCAGACGCAGAAGCTGATGGTGCGATGGACCCGGAAAGATGTGGCGGACAGAGATGTTCATGTTGAGGTATCCTAAATGGGTACTCCTAGTTCTCATGGCTTCTAACCCTTATGTCTAATGATAGTAACCAAAATGTTTGGTTTACTGCCCATACACGGTTGGTTCTGGAAGAAGTGTTGCTTTTCAACATTTAGGAGAATTAACCCACCACCTTTGGGGTTTCCCTATTTGAAGAAGCCTTCGGGTGGGGGAACATTTTTTTACCATGGGCCACAGATGGCCATAGGCTGGCTAATTCACCCTTAATCAGTGGTTCATTGATTGCATTCAGCAGGAAACCTGTGGCTAATTTGATTAATTAATCATGGCTGCGATCTTTAGGCAATAGGCTAACTTATGGTTAATAAATCGTTAGCAATGGGTATGCCATCATCAATGGCTAATCATTGGAACACCAAGAACAGTGGGCAATAGGCAAGTGGTTGATGGAGATATGGTGCGGTCAACACTGGTCATCGATGGGGATGTGGTGGTTGATGGTGGTGGCTGTTAATGGGCAAATGGTGAGAATGAAAGAGGCGGACACTATATTGGATACCAGGTGGGCCCCCCAAACGTTTTAAGTTGATCAATAAACCATTTAGCTGATTTTAACTATAGTTACATCTTCCATTAACTGGTGGTTACCCTAGTTATAAGCCAAGTTAGCTAACGTTTAGGGGGCCCGGTCCCTTGTAATGATTCGTCACTGACCAGCAACTTCTACAATGGGCTTTTGCCGAGTGTGTTGGCCATGGGCTTTGTTGCGCGCCCTCATGGCGAGGGTCTTGATGGCCCTGAAAACAACGACCAGCAATCATTGGCGTGAGCCATTCCAAACCATTATCAACCATTATAATGATTAATGGTTTTCTAACCATTATCAACCATAGTTACCTTGTTACTAACCATTATCAACCATTGTTACCTTATGAACCTGTATTCACCGTAGCAAGTTCATCCAGTAATCAGAAGTCATAAGAGACAACAACGGTTCTTGAGGGTGATGATGGGTGGTGGGCTGGTGATTGGTGATGGTTAATTGTTGACGGGTGAGTTTTCGTTTGGATGCCACCATGGCATTTGGGTTCATTTTTGGAAGTGTTTTATGGATCTTATAATTCTCACCTATGCTGATCGTTGCTGATTGAAACCCATGTAACCCATGTATTTAAACCATGGTGAATTCAACCAGCTACAACTGATTTTTTGGCATAAAATGTTCAAAGTGTTTTTTTGGTTGTTGATTGTTGATGACCCATGGTTGGTACATATTTGTTTGTATGACCATTGTCTACCATTGTATTCGTGTTGTTGGGTTGTTTGACCATAGTTTGTGGCTGCGGTTTTTCGTAGCAACCACTAGCTATTGTCATCGTTACTTGTTCCCATTGTTGTCATTGTTTCACCATTGCTATGTATTCACCATTGTTGGTATTGTTACTTCACCATGGTCATTGAAACATATTGACATTAGCAATCTATGTTAGCAGCCATTCGTCAATCAACAATAATCAACCATGTGTTTTTGTTTAACCATTGTTGTTATTGTTTTGTTTGATCATATTGGTTATCAATGTTAGCAGCCATAAATCTATTAACATCAGTCTTTGTTTTAACCATTTGTGCTTTTCTTCCATTAGTCCATTATCATTAGCAAGAACACTACAAATCCCATAGCAGCTACTAGCTATGGAATTATAATGAATTATACATGTTTGGTATGGCTATAGTTTTGATACCAATATTGATGATCACTCACATTGTATGTTTGCTGAGTTGGTTGAGTAACATGATCATTAAGTAAATTCACCATGGTTGTTGTTGGTTGTTCTTGTTCAGACCATTGTTCAATAACATTCCATAGCTACTGGCTGGTGGGTTTAACCATCTTGTTGTTGAGTTGTTTGTCATGGCGGCCACTGGAACTATCATTGCTATTGTTATGCTTATTTTTTTCATTCACCAATTAATTCAGTTTGCAATAACCTTGTCACAGGGCAAATCCTTTGGACGACCTTGCCACTACCATTTCTTTGTCATTACCTTGCAATTAAGTGCTTTGGTGTACCACAAGTTAACCATTGGTACGGTATTGCTACCATTTCCTTGTACCCTTAGAATTGTTAGATAACCAATAGTACATACTAATCACCATTTCTTTTCACACTACCATTTCTTTCAACAATCAAATTTCTTTTGACAATACAGCTGTTAATCACGACTCTTTGATTCCAATAGTACATGCTATCAACAATACCATTGTTTCTTAGTTCTTTGACATGGCCACGCAAGGTGGGCCCTCCTGGTTGTAAATTATATCCTCCATAACTGGTAGGTATAAGGTGGGCCCCCCAAACGTTATAAGTTCATTGATAAGCCATTTAACAAGCTAGTTCTATCTGCCATACCTGGTAGTTACATGGTGGGCCCCCTAAACGTTAGCTAACTTGGCTTATAAGCAAGGTAACTACCAGTTATGATAAATTCAACTATAGTTAATTGGCTTCTGAATCAACTTAAAACCACGGGGGCCCACCTTGTACCTACCAGTTATGGAAAATATAACTTATAACCAGTTATAGCTGGTTATGGCCATTTCACTATAGATATATCTTCCATTTGCCTGGTACTTACCCCGTTAAAAGCCAAGGTTAACTATAGCTGGTACAACTATATAGTTAGATGGAACTGTAGATGGTTATCAAACCCATTAGTTGAGATGGCTTATCAATCAATTCTGGTTAATAGAGGTCAATATGTGTCAACTAATGGTTACCAGTTATTATAGATATAACTAGCTTGTTAAATCAGTGAAATGGCTTATCAATCAACTTAAGTTGATCAATAAACCATTTAACCATAGTTATATCTTCCATAGCTGGTGGTTACCCAAACGTGAACTAAGCCAAGACATCGCCAACTAAGGTTGACCCATATTGACCTTTATTAACCATGGTTACACATGAGTTGAGATGGCTGGTTCTCATATCAACCATTGATGGTTTATTCATGGCTTATCAACCAACTGATGGCTATCATACCCAGGTATAACTACCATAAATGGCGTATCCATCAACGTAGCCAACCGTTTCGGGTGCCCGGTTCCCCCCCGGTCCCCGAGCCGTCGCCGCGGAGGTGGCTGCTGAGCCCTTGGTCCAACTCGCCGACCTCACGCGCTTCCTGACGAAGGCCAAGCCCCTCAAGGGTGAGGACAGCGTGCCACAGGGTGTTGACCGCCGAAGAGCTGACGTAAGGGGCACCAACCAATGATGGCTTATTGATGGTTAATAGTGGTTAATGGTTAAAAATGATTTACAATGATTTACAATGGTTTATGATGGTTTATAATGGTTCATGATGGTTTATAATGATTTTTTAATGGTTTATAATGGTTTTCAATGGTTCATAATGGTTTTTAATGGTTAATGATGTGGCTAATGATAGGGGATAGCTATGGTTAATAATGGTTACGTGAATGAGTTTCGTTGGTAAGCATGAATGGCAAATTGTTTATTGATATGATGGTTTAATAGTTGTTAATTAGCTATATGAACAGTTTCCCCGTAATGTTAATATGTTAACCCGCATTGACCTATCGGGTTGACACAGATAGGGATCATTACCTGCATTTAATCAATGATTTTCGTAATGTCTCAATGATATGGCTAATGGTTAAGAATGGCTTATCCCCAATGGTTACTACAAGGTGGGCCTTCTTAGTTGGCGATGTCTTGGGTTTGTTCACTAGGGTAACTACCAGCTATGGTAGATATAACTATAGTTAAATGGCTTATTAATCAACTTATAACTATGGGGGCCCACCTTGTAGGAGATCATTCCATCTACCCGCACACACACATGTGTATAGTAAATTTTTGATGGTTGTATCAATGTATACATGGTTGGAGTTGTCTTTACCTTTTTCTTTTCGAAAAATTATTTGTATAGAAATTTCAGGAAGGCAATGGAAAAAATAGTTTTTCTATGCTTGCATATGTTTAGTAATCTATGTATGCTTAAGAATTGTCTATTGCTTTTCTTTTTTTTAAAGTATTTCTATGTATTTGTTCATGTTTGTTGGTATTGTACATACATTTCTTGTTCATAGTCAGGGAGGGGGAAGTGTGTGAGAAGCCTCCACGGTTGACATTGAACGCAAGACGTCACTGCGAAGGCTTTCAGTACAATGCGGAGCTCCCTGGTTATCACATGGTTTTTAAGCCGTTTAACTTTTAATCATAGTAACTGACTGGTGGTTTTGTGATTTCTTTTATTTTCACAGTAATTATGAACAAACAGCTGGTTGACTAATATTTTTCCTGGGGGTTATAACTAACAACCAGATAACATTTGCCAGAACTGATAGTACCCTAGTTAAAAACAGACTGGGCTATCTTGGGTCCCAAGCAACTGCCACTCATCGCAGATTGTTGTTGAATGTGCCAGTCCCTGGCTTGATTGTCTCAGTTCTTTGTGCTTCGGGTATATATACAAGGTTTTCAGTCCGACATGGATAGGCCAATGCATTGCATGTTTACATTTACTGATCATCTTTTGATCTATACTGATCGGTACAGATCTGTATCTACACTTGTTTGATGGCATAGGCCAACAAATTCGTATTTACCATTGTTTCACCATATAAATGTGAGGTGTCCATATTGCTAATTTCCGGAAATCGTACATATAACCTATCCTTCAATAAATCGGTCGCTTATCGAATTACGTCATACGACAGTCCTTTCTTGCCCATACAATGATGTATTTATTGCTCTTCATTCCTTTATAAACATAAATTTCAATTGATATTGATTAATCACTTATCTTTTCTTGTACATATACAATGTAATCAATGACAATATGGTGGTTTCTCAAAATAGGGGACCCCCAAATCATCCACTATTAGCCATTTGTAGTACTAAACCGGCTATTTTTGGGGCTCCCTATTTTGAGAACCCCCCATATCAATGATTTGTAGATTTTATGTTCTATGAACTTTTGCATCCCCGTCGCTGGTCGTTGTGGCGCCTCAGGTCACCCCGTGTGTGGATGAAGCGTACCTGCAATTTTGTCATCGGATCATCGGTGCCATGGGGGGGCGGGCAATTGGGTGCGTCCCAGCTGAGCCGGGTGGGGGTTCCAAAGGGAGTCGTAGGGATTTTATAGGGATCAGTGAGGATTCTGTAAGGATCAGTATGGATTTTAAAAGGATTAGTAAGGAGTTTATGGGGATTGGTAGGGATTTTAAAGGGATTAGTAAGGATTTTGTGGGGATTGGTAGGGATTTTAAAGGGAGTAGTAAGGATTTTATGGGGATTGGTAGGGATTTTAAAGGGATTAGTAAGGATTTTGTGGGGATTGGTAGGGATTTTAAAGGGAGTAGTAAGGATTTTATGGGGATTGGTAGGGATTTTAAAGGGATTTGTAAGGATTTTGTGGGGATTGGTAGGGATTTGGTAGGGACGTTTAGGGATTGGTAGGGATTTTATTGGGTTAGAAGTGTTTTTTCAGGATAGGAAAAAATCTTGTGGAGAGAAGCACAGATTTTGTGGAGATAAGTAGTGATATGATGGGGATTGATTATATAGTCAGGATTTTATTGAGCGGATTCGTAGGGAACAACAGGGAACAATAGGCAGTAATTGGAATATAAATGCCTTGGGATTTCGTTGCAACCATTGTTTGAATGGCTTTCGAAACAACCACCATTGTTTAACTAAGGGGTTTGATTACTCATTTGCCAAAAAGATCAGCCATTGTTTCTATGAAGGAATTCAAGGGAGCTTGATGGGGTTGACATCGATTGACTTTGTGACAAAATCGTGAAATTGCATTGAGTTGGTTGCCCAGCTATTGAATTCAGTTCAGTTGAGTTGGTTGATGTGGTGACGGACGGTGATCCCTTAAATGATTGGTCATTGGTCATTGTTGGTCAAATTGATCACTGTCAATTCTAATGTTTGGGATATACCTGGTGGGTCTCCATGGTGTACCTGGTTGATCCTAGTAATTAACAAACCCCACATTTCCTTCCAGGCGTCCAAATGACAAGGGAGGAGCAACTGGTAGGAACCCATCATCATGCTCCAAGGTAGACTCTGAGGGTTGATCAAGGTGTATCATGCAACGGGTGTTTAGAAAGGTTTTTGATAGTTTCGGGCTTGTGGTTTCAAATGCTCGGTGCATGATTCATGTGCATGATACATATTTTGTCAATACAAGAAAGCAGTCACCCTTTATGTTCTAGTTAGTGATTTAAAACATGCCCTTTTCCTAGATATTTGGCATTCGTTATCAACTCATCATGGCAAGTTGATTATCAGTTGATTACATTATCGTACCTCATATCTACTCACAATTGGTTGATCAACTATTGCCAGCCACTACTGCCACCTAATAGTTTTTGAAGATTCTTAGTTGAATTTGGTGGCCGGCAATAGTTGATCATGCTTAGTCCATCTTACCTTTCCCTTGTTCCTCGGGTGACAAGAGGGCACATTGCAGCGTTTGGGATGAAGCGATCAGTGGCAAGACCCACAGCCTGAAGAGGAGATCAGCTGGCCGAGTCTCACCGCTTCGAATGCGGTTCCTGGCACCTTTGGGAGTTGAAGACCTCCACTGCAAAGGTGTGGATCGACCTCCATCCATGGGGGTCCTCGTTCCAGCACGGGCTGGCACAAGCATTCAGCTGCTGAAGCACGGGTGATGCCTTGGTGGCAGCCGGTTTGGACCCCATTGCACTGCGAGCTCAACGGGCGCCGCCGTCGGGGTCCATCAAGCTGAGCCAAGGCACTTGATCAACAAGGGAAGGCTCCGATCAACAGCTGGTTATTGTTGGAGCCCAAACAAGAACAGTTTTAAAGCCGATCAAAAATCCCCAATGAGCTGTTTCTATTTAATCTCTGGCTCAATAGCTGATTCGGTCAGTGTTCGATGGATCCTGGGGATGAAAGGCTTCGATCTTTACATAGTCCTCAACTACCATGTGACCCCAGCGAAGTCAGAGGTGAGATCCCTATGGGCTTAGAGATTCCCTTCAAGGTTTGCTAGTAGGTAATGGTAGTGGTATGAATGGGTAATGATTACAGGTGATTACTACCCATGGTCCGATGGTGATTACTACCAATGTTGCTTTCCATAGGTAATTACTATAGGTTTTTGCTACAGTTGATTACTACTATAGGAGCTTATTAGATGTTATTAGCATATGTGATGGTTCCCCGTAGGTGATTACCAATGTCAGGATTGCATGATGGTAAGACCACTGCTAGCGAAGAGACCTCAGCGATAATCATCCAGTATCATGCCAGGCTTGCAAAATCGCAGTAGTCTACGCTGTAAACGCCAATAGAGTCTAGAGGCATCAAACCGAATAGCCATTATGTAAGTAGAGTCATGTCCCAAAATCACTGTTTCAATAAACTACTTCATGTGGTGACAGCCTACTTGGTCGCTCATTCCCTCACCTATGAGCGGCCATGTTTCGGTTCATCCGTTTGTAGGAGCTACCAGCATCAAGTATTGTATTACGTCTATGTGGATAAACCAGCAACAATCTAACCCCAGATGGTGCTTTACCATCAAATATGGGGGGTTGTGGTCGGTCTCCCATGACTGTCCCAGCTGAGGTTTAATTCTTTTACCGCATGAACTACGGACCATATGGACTTTCTGGACTTTCCGTTTGTAAACAAACAGATGCCCAGATTGATCTGCAACAAAAGGAGAACCCACGTTTTAGCCAAGCATTTATCCAATGATTCTTCCAAGGGCGGGCCCCTTGCTTATCATCAATTGCTTAATAAGCCCATTTAAGCAAAGCTATATCTACCGTTTGCCTGGTAGTAGGTAAGACATCTTGGGTAACTTCAAACAATCATTTCAGCAATTATTTTGCCAATCTCTCAGACAAGCATTTAACCAATTATTTAAATCATCTAGGTATTCATTTGGGTAATCATTTGTCTAATATTTCTTAGGTAAAGTCGACCATCACCAAATGGATCTACTACTTCATGCTTTGCTCACCAGCGGCGTAGGCCACCGAATCCGCGACCTTCATAGTGACAAAGACTACGAGGCGACCAACGTCCATGGCGGTACCCGGGGGACCTTGGTGCAGAGCTGTGAAGTGAACAGTTGGTCATACAGAGTGGTACCCTTTGGTTAGTCATGCTTATAATGGGTTATACAGTGAGTATACTTAATGCCAACCCTGGATTTTATCAACCGCTGGTTGATCAATCAGGGGTATCCCCCAAAAGCTGTAGTTTCCCATTACAATGGTTTCCCCCCAGTTTAATAAAGCGAGGGTTCATCAATCCGGGGTTGGCATTGCAAGTGGTGGATAATGGGCTCTAATGGTTTGTCATTAGTGACGAAAAGTGATTATAGGCTGGTTCACAACCCACCATGGAGTGTAGTTATATCTACCCTTTACCGGGCAGTTGTCCTAGTAGACTAAATGGACTAACTGATGGGCAACACTTTGTATGGAATGGCAATGGTATTCAACCTAACCACCGTAGATAATCCCATTGCTTGAAAATGGTTGGTCAGTAAGAAATGTAATGGTTGATGAGTAACCTCAAAGTTGTCACGGTTGATCATAATAGGTAAGAGTTGAAGTAGTCATTAATGAGTATCACTATCACCGTCATGGTGAGCTTTCATCACCGTAGCTCAACCATCATACCAAGCGAACTTTACTAGTGTTGGTCAATCATAGTATCATCCATGATTCCCAGAAGCGTCCCCGCGGCCTGCAACTGGTGCTTCAAACAGCCAGCTTTCCAAGATCGGTGTTCCCATCACCCAGCGAATGATGACGTGAATGCTGCTTCAATCATTGGGAGGTGATATGGCAAGATACGCGACGTGATCGTTGAAGGAACGGCGATTTTGTTGTTGGCAGCTTCCACAGGGTGGGCTCCCTCCAATTCGCGGGGGGGCAGCCATTGATCAAATAAATAATGCCTCCATAGGCATCCTGGTTGTAAGCTCAAGGGACTTGGGCTGTGAAATTTTTGGAATAACTGGTGTACTGACCTAGTTCTCCCAGTGAACAAACAAACCAGTTTGATTTGCCGCAACTACTAGCCCAGCTGTGGACTAAGCAAAGTTCACTGACTGGTCCGGGCTTAGCGTCACTGGATGCCAGATACTCTCAATGCAGTGGTGCCCACTTTGACAGGAGTGGTTTATAAGGAGATTTGTGCAACAAACATCGTTACGAAAGTGTTTGTGGCAGCTCTGGCTGCTAAACCAGACTGAACTTTGGGGAGGTCCCGACCCAGCCAAAACCAGCCGGAGCTTGTAGATGCGCACGACTGCCAGAATTTGGGTGAGAGCACCCCATGGCACAAAGTGAGGCCAAGATGCACTGCACCACTTTCAGGTGCGGCGTGCAAACCCTCAACAACACAGGAGCGTTGGTGCGGCTGAGCGTGCTGTGCGGAAGTTGAAGGAAGCTTTGAGTACGCTGCGTGCGAAGATGAACGGGGGAAACGTGGATTTGGTGTTTCAGCCTATAGTTTTGCAGGATGTGTTGACCTGTGTTGCCTTGACACAACCATTTTTCACGTGCACATAGAACGGATTTTTCCACACTGGAATACTCCTCACAACGGGCTCTAAGCAAACCTGTCACAGCTATGTTTGGCCAGACCGTGTTGGCAGAACTTCCTGCTGCAAAACGTTGCTCCAGATCATGGGGGATCCAGGACCGATCCTGGGTTCCACAGCTGAAGATCTTGCAGGGCGGAGCTGCTCCAACGGGAGCCATGCCTGGTACGATGGCCGTGTCAAGGTTGCCCATCAACTCGGGGTGGCTAGGGATGCATGGGAGCAGGGGCAGGTTGATATTGATGATCGATACTAGATCAGAATTGCTGATGATGATGGTGTACAAGGGTTGGCAATGATGGTGGTTGAGAAATGCTGAGAGTGATTGACCATGGTTGATAGTGATTTACAGTGGTTGACACTGGTTTTCTTTTCGGGATTTGTTTCTTCTGCTTTGTTTCTTTTGCTTTGTTTCTACTGCATTAGTAGGGATTGACAAAAGTTCAAAATGGGTGGTCACAGTCTGATGAACTATGGCAACGTCAAACTGGTCGGGGAGAAAAAACAAAGACATGGATGGCAAAACAAAAGCACGTTCAGTCAGGAGGATATTTTTTTATGGTAGCGGCCATGTGATACGTGGCAGTGGCTTGGTAGTATATCAAATTGACCATTTGTGATTAACAAACAGTGTTTATTAACAATTTATTTGCCGCAGGTTGCCCATGGACCAACAGTTGAATAATCATGTGTGAGCACTAATGAGCAGAAATGGAGAAACCAATACGAAGCTTCCATTGGCCACCTGTGATGGTTGTGGTTGTCAAACATTGATTAACAAAATGTTTAACCATCGGCATTAAGTATCAAGGGTTGATCCACGACTTGAGTAGTATTGAAGTGAGACATTGACCCACCACTGTAGCAACATTCCTGAAGTACTCATTGAAAGTCCAAATGAATCCTTATAGCTCATGGTAAATCACCAGCTATTCAAGGGGCATGAACAACGACGAATAATATTGCTCAACCATTGGCTCACCACCCGTAACCATCCTTCACGCATGATCATACACAGTGGGCCCCGAATAAGCCATAATTAAGTTGGGTTTTAACTAGGGCAACTACCAGTTATGACAGATAAAACTATGGTTAAATGGCTTATTAATACACTTATAGCCATTGTTAACCATTGCGGGGGAAGGGCAGAGACCAAATGTGCGCAGCCATTGTTAACCATTAATTGGCCCTTATTGACCTCTATTATAGTTAACCATTAGTTGAGATGGCCTTAGCAACCAAGTTATACCTGGTGGGGGCCACCTCGTAGCCCTGCTGCCATCAGCCACGGTAGGTGACATCCTTTGAGATCTACGCCTTGGGCCTTCCGATCCCCGCCGGGGGAACTCAGCGGCGATGCGGGGGGGCAGATCCAAGGACGTGACCCAGCCACCAATTTGTTGAGGAAGAAAAATCCATCCACCTTGACCATAAAATCATGGCTAATGCAAGGTGGGCCCCCCTGGTTATAAGTTGATGAATAAGCCATTTAACTATAGTTGTAACTACCATAACTGCTAGTTACCCTAGTTATAACCCAAGTTAGTTAACTAGGGGGGCCCACCTTGTATCATATGTGTGTAAACTGGGTAATATCAATCATATCAATTACCCTATCAAAATGGGTGAAAGTCCGAAAATCATAGGTTTTTAGCCCAAAAACATAGGGTAATTGAGGCTTACGGCATATTTCCGTTCATGTTAGCGTAAAAATATGGATAAAACTGATAAAACTGCAGAATATGTTGGATAAATCCATCCATTCATGTTAGGGTAAGACTGCAAATAGGTGTTTTTCGCATATGGATGAAAAGTCCATCTACAGTTGCTTGTGTTGCTTGTGTTGCTTGTGTGGGGGGGGGCATGCAGCTGTCGGTACGTGGCATCGAAAATTTTTGACTGTTTCCAAGTTGCCTGCGGCTCCAAACTGCTCATTTCTATCGAAGCCAGCATCTTCCGGCATAGCACGAACGTAGCAAATGCTACAGCTGCCAGATGAAAGTCCGAAGAAAAAGCGACCTCGCCGGAGCCAAGGCTGAAAGACCTGGGGCCCTGAAAGATCCCCATTGTGGAAGGTCGTGGTGCACACCAACCAACACAGGTATGTTTGAACTGACCGCCTACGCGCTGATGGCATCAGCCGAGGAACTGCGGATCCTCCTGCCCCAGTGGAAGGAACTGCAACAGCAGCTGCTGGAGGGCGGGCATGTTCGCCCGCCGCATGAGGCCGAGCCTGGGCCGCCAGAGTTGCAGGCGAAAAAGCAACGGAGGAAAAGGAGGACGCGGAGCCTGCTGGAAGAGAAGGTCTCGGAAGATGCTGCAGCCCTTACCAGTACTGCGATCACAATTTTAAGGGTCCCATGGTGGACAAACACTAGCACTTTGCCAAAAATATGTCGTCAGATTTCTGCCAGTGTTCAGAAAGCTTGTCATGAGACATTTCCAGCATTCCGACCGAAGCAGATCAAAAATTGGTGACAAAGTGGGGCCCCCCAGGTGCCCTACTGATAACTTAAGTCAACTGACTAAGGAGCCTCACCTTGTATGTAGCGGAGGTTCTTCCAAAACAGGTGCTTCAAATAAACTTGAGTTTTGCCCAAGCACTTGGGCAAAGAACCGGCAGCCCAGCTCCAAAGTGTTGTACCTGTAGCTGATCCAGCAATGGTTCCCAGCAACTGGTTGTGGCTTTTTGATCAAGTCGTGAAATGCAATCACTGAAGACCTTGCTGGCATTTGAGATCAGCCATTGCCATAAAATATAGAGCTATATTTGTTGCACTATTCTTTGCTAATGTTAGCTCAACTACCATCATCATACACTAATGTTAGTTGCATGAGTTTTTCAAAACTAGTTCAACTATCAACCAATCGTGAAGCCAAGCTGGTTAGCCATCATTAGGCAACCTTAGTGATCATCAGCCTACTTCTGTCACGCCCCGCTACGACAAGGTGACCCAATGGCAATGGAAAGAGATAGAATCATCATCAGCCATTATCATGAACCATTCATGATCAGTACTGCCCATGGCTACAGCCATGACTGACTAACCAATCACTTATCATTATCTTTAAGCACAAGTTTACCATCATTCAGCAACCACTAACCATAACGATTCCTGGGCCATCACTTATCACGAACTGTTGATCGGCGTAATTATCCATGACTTAACCAGTATTGGCTGTTCATCAACCACTCGAACCACCAGTGCCCAAGTCTGGTTCCGCATGTTCATGTTGGACCCCAGCCCAGCTCCGACCAGATCCATACCGTGACGGCAATCGATGGGGATGCTGCCCCAATGCCTGGGCATCCCAGATGGCGACCGGATGAAGGGCGGCAACGCGGAAGCAACGCAATCGAGACATGCGAGTGGCTTGAATTGATGATTAACCAGTACTTGGATGATCATCCTGCTTAGGAAGTGCTCAGTAACCATGCTTGGAAACGACCTTGGATAACTGGGTTATACCGCCTATAAATAGGTGAAGTAACCATCGCTGACCCCATGAATGGATTGTTATTTGCGGGTAATTATTCAGGTTAATTGTGTATTGAGAAACCACCAGCATTTTAGCCATCAACAGCCTGTGATTTTCCATCAAAGATAGGGGGTTGTGAACATTTGGATTCCTTGCCACGTATATTAGTTGCAACCACCATTAACCATCATTAACACCCATGGGACATGGTTCATAGTGACATGGTGAATGATGTTTTGCCAATGATAGTGTGCCAGATCTGGCTGGTTTAGATGGTTTGGTCACTGCATATAGTGTGTTTGCATTTTTCATCGCGATTACGAGAGAGAGAGAGAGTGAGATTGCTAGACATAAGTGTAAAAATAAAAAGCAAAACAAATAAAGCCCAACCGGATCCCTTCCCAAGTTGGGCTATAAACCTGGTAGACATTCGAAATCACCCCAGTGAAGTCATAGTTCCTGAGTCTATCACCCCAGCTAAGCCTACCTAGTTCTCACCCCTAAGCTGCTCCCACCGGTGGTAGGCTCAGCTTTGGGAGGTCGTGGGTGCTGGCCAACCGCGCCTACACCATCTTGGGCAACGTGGACGCCGCGAACGTGGCGCAATTGGAAGTGAAAGTGGCGCGGGATCTCGGTGGGAGCGGGGGATTCCTGGGGAAGCCTGTGTGGCACCAGGATCCCGAAAAACCGCTGGTGGATTGGTGGGGGATTCGGTGCGTACTAGGAAGGGGGGGTCACAAAGAGAGGAGTTGAAGGATATTGGTGGGAACAGATGCTCAGCGAAAACTCCGTGATTGAGTGCGAAAGGGTGGGCCATGAGTTTCCGGATGGTTGACCATCAAGAACTTAGCGATGGGCCTGTGTGAAAAATTTGATCACCAGCTGACTACCCTTCACCATCATGGACTGGTTCATTCACCAATCAGTAACCGCCGTGGCCAACCATCATGTCATCATAAGCCATCATAAACCATCATAAACCATCATAAACCATCATAAACCACCATTTGCCAAGCTTAATGATGGCTTTGGGGCCTAGCTTATACCACATGGGCCTCCATTCCCAAGCCCTGGAAGTTCCATCCCCCGCAGGGGCCTGCTCGCCTCTCAGGCCTTCAACGTGCTGCAGGGCAAGGCCGAAGACTATGGCTCCGCACTGGAGCGGGGAAGGGCAGGTGGTCATGATTGGATGGCGAAGGCTTCACCAAGGGGGTGCTAGGGGTGAAGTCAGGGGTGAAGTCAGGGTGAAGTCAGCCGTGCCCAACATGAGGACTCAGCCTTGCAACAAGATTTCAGCGGAACAGCTGGTGGAAGAGCAAGCAGTTCTCCGATTCTGGGGCCAATTCGGGTACGCTTACCTGAACGATTTCTTGCGAGGCTTCCAAGTGCGCGAATTGAAGCAACATCATCTTACTCCTTTGCTTTGTGTGCTTCAAGGCATGAGCCCCAAAGAGTTGAACGGCAGCGGCCGCTTTGAAGGCCATCACAAACTTCCAAGCGGTCTCAGATATGCCCTCATATCTAGACAGCGATGGAGAGGCGGTCTTCTATGTGGACCCGGTTTTTCAATGCCGAAGCTCGTGGTGAAACTCATGGTTGATATGGTTGGCTTCAATGGTTCACTCATGGTTCATGATCAATGTGGTGGTGAACTCATTACTGGGTTGATGATGGCCAAAAATTACCGGCTATACAGTATAATTATGGCTACCTTGAGGTTGAGAAACTTGCAAATGATGATCGCTAACGTTCATGAACATGGCTGGGAATCTCAATAGCCCCTGCTGCAAAAGCATGGACATCGCATACGTAGTGAGGTCACCACGCGACAGAGCTTCGGAGTCGTGGGGGGCCATCGCAAGCTATCCTTGACAATGTTAACGATATCAGCTTTAAGCATCACAGACATTCCCAACCATGGAGTTAATCTTGTATTGAGCAACATCGAACCATCACAATCAAAATCAGCCATCATTCATCACGATTCAGCATTCTGAGCCATTAGTTGAGGGGCGAGACTTAAAAACAGCTCCAACATGATCTAACCCAGGATCCCCCCTCCAAGAGAAACACCTCCTGACCCCCCATTCATCTACATGTTTTGTTGTGTGAATGAACTCATTATCTTGAAAATAGTGGGTCGAAGTGAATGGTGATAAGCATCCATTGGTCGTCATCGTATTATTGGTTGATCATGGACGAACAGTCGGCTAAGAAGGTCTCAGCAGTTTCAGATTGACACGCCCTAGCTTTTCGCTACTGGTGGTTAAAAGTCCGAAGGCCCTGTCCAGGAACTAGGCTTCAACTAGGTGTGATGAGAAAAAACATTATCAAGCAGGGTAGTTATTGATTACAATAATCATCTCAACTATGGTTTCAAGGTGGGTAAAACTTGAGTTCCGAAGCATTGAACTATACATCATGTATATATTTCTAGATAAAACCATTTGGATATAGTATATAGCGAGAGTGAAATATACTTGTCATAAGATAAAATTTACCCCATGCACTTATAAACCAAAAAATCGCTATCAACTGAGGGCCCCCACCTGATATAATCTACCCCGACTTCACCATCGGCGAACCCCCTGGGGTTCAGCCACCAGGACAAGCTACAAGAACAGCTCGAGGGTAACACGTCTGAGGCGACTTGCCCCCGCCACGGTGTGGCCAAGTCGCGGCCACCGGTTGCTGATGGATTCATTGTGGTTCGCATGGTGCTAGCACTGCTAGAATCTGCATATCCCATGTTCACTGCACTTTGCTACATCTCATGTTCACTACACTGCACTCTGGCAAGCGGTTCGCTAGCGGAACATCCACTTGTTGTTGGTTTCCTGATAGAAAATCGATGAAAATCACAGATTTGAGCTTCCCAAAGGGCAGTTGATCCCATGTTTCATCGGTTCACCGTTGCGAACGGCTCCGCCTGGCCTTTGCAAAGGCTGGCGAAGCGAATGCCGGGTCGGGGTGCCGAACACCACGGTTGCAGCAGCTGAGAAGCCTGCAGTTGGGCGAAATTCTGAGCCGCCCTTTGGTAAACCAACATGGCAATGACAAATCCAGCGATGATTTTCTCAGGTTTTTCTACCAAAATGGTTGGTTTTCCACGTTAGTTTGACAGCAGGTAGCTGTGGGATACTTTGTGCTCTTGAATACCTAGCACCGATTCGTCAACTAAGCAGTAACAATGTTTGAAAACGTGGCCAATGGAGAGTAAGAACCATCTCACAATGGTCAATCAAAATGGGATACTACCTGAACAAATTAAAGGTTGAATAATAAGTAAAAACATAAAGGTGATAGTTGGTTGGAGGGAGGGCAGTTCAAACAGCTGACACAACCAAATCACATGGTGGATAGTTAAACACAAGTTGGTAAAAAAGGAATACTGAATATGCTTACTACAATGGTAAATCAGAATGCAGGTGTTTTGAGAGTTGATGAATACTATTACCAACTGCTAATGTACTTGTCAGTGCAAAGACTCGTCACCGACAGCCGCTGATTTGGAACAATAGTTTCGACCAACTTGCTGGTGATTCAAAACCAAACCCCAGGAATCACACAGCTGATGCTGCTACAGTGATATAGACTCATTTGGCTGGTGGTTGGGAGGCAGCGATGCCCCGAGCCAGCGGTATACCTAGGTCCCTTGCACGGGGGAGCTACAGAGCTAGGAGTGGTGTGAAAATTTATTGTGAGTCATACTTGTGAAGCCGTTCTTTTCTGATAGGGCGTAATGAGCGAGGATGATGACCACTGGTGGCAAGCGCTTTGCTTGTTGATTGTTTATAATCATGGTTGACATTGGCTAATGGCTGCGAAAAAAATATTAGCGAGAGTTGATTGTTATCTCTTTTTGCTTGCTGCAAGGTGACGAAGTTATGAAGTTCATAGATGCGAGGTGGGCGCTCTCCAGTTCAAAGGCATAAGTTGCTTCAGATTCGCGGCTCAAGCAGTTAGCTGAAGAAGCTGCAGCTGTAGTTGGTGAATCCAATGCTTCGCAGTCTCCTCACTTCCAAGAAGTTTCAAGTGTTGAGCCGAGGAGGTTTTTTGCACTGTCCATTTCCAAAATGCTTTGCGAGCGGTGAATGTACAGTTTCAGTTCACAGCCTCGCAGTGTACATACACGAGCAAATCAATGGGACATTTGATGATATTTTCCCAAAAATTTATGACCGAGTGAACGACTTGGAGTACCCAAACGATGGATCAGCCACAATGGTCACCATGGATGATGCAGTCGTCATTGTGGAAGACATCGGGGCGCATGCAGATGACCTACCGACCTTCCTGGCAGACGACAAGAATCTTGAGAAATCCATTGGTTTCCCGTTGCCGCATCCGTCGGAGGATCCGCATGGCTGTTCCCAAGAAAAAGATTTGTCCACAGTAGAGATCCGTGACAGATCAGTGGAACAAGCAGAGGGGATTTGGTTCAAACCAGGTCACTCAAGGGGGTTTAAGGTGTACTCACGCACTGGCGCCATTGACATTACACATGTTCATGACAAGTCTCCAATCGATCCAAGATTCAATATTTGGTACCGGGCCCATAGGAGTCCAGGCTGGATGGGATGTGGAGGACGGTGCGCCAACGGCTCCCCACCCAGGTGGTGGAATGTTGAGGATGAGGATCCTCCTTTCATGAACCGAGACTTGGCGCGTAAGGTAAAGCAGTGCATTGGCTATTGCACGATGGCTCGCAGGGCGCAGGGGAAAGGTTGACATCATAGGTGACCAGCACCGCTCGTTGCATGCCAAAGAATTCAGCTCTGTTGTGCGCATTTTTATCCATTGCGTTTAAGCGTCGCAGGCCAATTTGTTTTTCGCTGATCATAGTGGCGAGCCAAAGCAGCTCCGGGCTCGGATGGATGGCTTCATGAAGAAAAGGATGAGTGAGGGAAAAAACATAGGTACCGCAACTGGTAGTCACCCTGGTTAAAACCTAAATTAACCTACTGGGGGCCCCACCTTGTAGTTTATTTGTTGGTAGTTTATGGTATCAACTATGTTGATATTGGCTGATCATCACCCAAGGAGACGCAACAACACACAAGCATATTCAGAAACAATCGTGGAAGATGTGTCATGTCTTTTCATTGGTGCACTCAATAAGATCCAATCCCAGTAGTTTCTTAACAGAGGAGCCTTCTGTGGTTCATGTGCTCCAATTCGTGCTTGGTGGTTTCAAACCTTAGCTATTTTCCCTGGGAATTATTAACAAATGGTTGGTTGACTCATACTTTTCATAGGGGTGATTCAACCATCAACCAGATACAGCTGTCAGCAGCTTCGTACGCAATCAAAAGCAGATTCATGTAGCCGCTTACATGGTGAACAAAGTCGGAATAGTGCAGTCGTTTGAAGCACTACTCACATTAGCGGAACAGTTCCATAGCAAAGCATGTACTCAATGTTGTGCCCCCAAGAATAAACGATTCGTTGGTGAGCACAACTCTGGCGCAACGCCGAGGTTAGAAGCCCTCTTCGCCCCGGTGCGAGGGCACAGACGACCCGGACGCCATGACACAGCATGCCGTGAGCATGGCAAAGGGAAATTCAGAGGTTTAGTGATGATTAGTTAATGATGGTGAACAGGGACAAACAAGATGTTAGTAATGGCAGATTCAGCTGTTTGGTGATGATGGTCATTAATTATGATAATATTCAGCGGTTTAGTGATGCTTAGTTGTGGGCCATTAGCTTGTTTAGTGATTCAGCTCTTTAGTTTTCCAATGGAAAGCAAAAAGGGCATGACTAAGCGGCGATGTTTTTTTTACTGATGCTGAAAGATGATGAATGATGGTACATATGCGGATAATTAGACAGCAATAGTAATTAATGACAAGGATGATCTATGGGAGATCCAGTTTTTAGTAACCCCCCCAGCCTTTGATGCTGAACAGGCTATTTATGGTTGAATTGGTGGGGGTTTGTGAATATGGATCTAGCGTAGTTGGCACAATGGCCATTACAGTTTTGATTAATGATCATGATTATGATCATTAGAAATACTTGTACTTACTGTGGTCAACGTGGTTCACTAGTGACGGCATTTCGCCCTATCCTCAATCCTTCAAGCCCTGAAAAAAACAGGGCCATGGATGGTTGGGACCCTTGAAGCTCAGGCTGTTCACGTCCAATAAGAAATGACCAAACTCGTTAACCTGCTGGGATGTTCGCTACTACCCATGGCTTGTTCTAAGCCTTTGATGCTTGTTGGCAAAGACTACTCCATGGCAACCTTGGAAGTTTACTCAACATCCAAATGCATAGGCAACTAAACACTAACCAAATGGCTTACTCATGGCACCCTCGGATGCTCGTTGGCTTGACCCCTGGGCAACGAAAGCAGCCAAAGCTGCTGGGAAGATGTGTCGGTGGTCATGGATGGTGGTCCAAACTGAATGGTTGACGTGTGACACATTGGTGGGCCCCCCACCCTGTTCACTGTTCACTGAGGTCTTAAACGTGGGGTAACTATCACATTATGGCCCTGTACATCCATCAAGTCTCGTGAAATGTTGAATTTTGATCAACTTCTCACCGGGGTGATGTTCTCAATATGTATCATCAGCAGTGGGAAGTTGTAAATGTATTTCAATGCCCAGGTAGTAAAACATAGGCACCTTGTCTTCATCTTTCAGCTCTCATGTTCACTGGTGCTATGAGCCCACATGGCATTCCGGTGCGGTTGGTGTCCAAGGCGTTCCCACTACTAAGGTTGTACGCTTAGCGGAAGCGAATCGCCAAGAGGCAAGCACGTTGTGTCACGGCCGCTTCATTGATTAGAGATGGCGTGGATGTGTTGATGTGTTGATTGTTGGTTAGTAAGGGTTTTATTGTTGCGGTTTTTAGTCGTTGGTTGGTTGTTAGTTGCTAGTTGTTTGTTTGTTGATGTTTACTTTGTTGGATTGGCTTGTTAGATGTTTGTTGTTGATGTTGTTGCGCGTGAGTTCACTTAGGTTCAAATTTGGGAAGCTAGTGTAAGCTGGTAGTCATGGTAGATGTAACTAGAGTTGAATGGCTTCTTAACCAAGTGCAAACTAGGAAAACCTACCTTGAAAAAGATGGTAGACGTGACAACTCATTATGTGGCCATCCAGCCCTCACGCCCTCACTAGAACATCCGCATTATATCAGCAATCTCAGATGGACGGTGGCTCCAATCATGCGTGACAATGTGGTGGATCATGATATGAACTGTGGCCGCTCGTGGCTGCAACCCTCAATGATGGTTGAGAATGGCTAGCCATGCCAATCCTCATGTTCAAGTCTGACTATTGACCGTTGATGATGATTGGCACTAGCAAATGAGAACTGGCTGGTGGTTTTAATTTGTTTCATTTTGCCTAGTGCTGCCAAAAGGTTGGTTGGTTGACCAATATGTTTCATAGGGGTTAGGGAGTGCAAGAAACCACCAACCAGACAACCATTTTATCACTGGTAGAAAGACCATGAGACTACTGGCTGAGAAAGCTCGGTGAGAATACTCCGATAAATAGTGCTAAATAGTAATGACCAAGCGTCGTGGATCATTTGAAAGTTAGTGTGCGTAGATGAAGAATGTGTAAGACGCAAGAATTGCAGTTGTTCATCTATAATTTCTATCGATTGCAGCTATATACAATTGCATTTATGAGTGTTATACTTTGGATTGTAGTTGTTTATTGCTGTTTGTTGACTATCACAGCTGCCAATGATTACAATTCCCTCTTATCATTAGGTTCTTTCTCATCACATACTACGCCCTATCATGATCTCGTGGGAACTGCAGAAATAGATGCTGACCAATGGAGATCCACATAGTAAACCCCGACTGGTTTACCAGCTCAATGGCTGGTGATTTTTCCATCAAAAATACAGGGTGCGAGCCTCCCATCACTGGCCCAATTAATCTCCTATGAGGTTCATTGAGAGCTAAATCTCCTATTAGATAAATGAATACGAGGTTAGTCATGGTTGATTAAATCGAAATTTAGTTTGCAATGAACCTATTAATTGTTAATATCTCAATTCAGCTCATGGTTTTTGTTGGTTCCCCGGCGAATCATCACCAACCGGCTCTTTACCAGCTGATCAGCTAAGCATCATCTGGCGTTTGGGCGCGGTGAGCTAGAACCAGGGGCAAGCCATATACACTGGGGTAACACGTGGGAACTAGGCCAGGAGGGGCCCCCAGAAGTGGCAACCAACATCCACCAACCAGTTGTGGTCGTCATGTATCTCATGTTTTTTGATAGTCAGAAGTGTTCAAAACCAAACAAAACAACCTCCAACCATCCATGGTACATGGTAGTCACAACTGAACATCCGACTTCATCCAGTCAAATTGGTTCAACTTGGATGGTCCCATCGGGTTGACCAACCATTGGACCCCTCCAACTATCCATGGTGCTAGTCATTTCGAACCCGTGAAAGCCTCCAACCACCCAACCATTGAAACCCGTGGAGGCGCGGTTCACCCGGCAGCGCAGGTGATGGACTTTTTGGCGTCCGAGAAAGCTCGATGCGTCCGGGGACATCCGGGGACACTGGTTGTGGTGTGGGGCTGTGCTTCGTTGGTTGGCCTTGGGTTTGGTTGGTCATTGTTGGTCATGGTCGGTCGCCTGGTGGTGTTATCCTCAGTTGTTGAATCGTAGTTTTCAATAGGGTTCGTGGTGGCGAACTATGTGGTCAATGATGGCTAATGCTGGTTCATGAACAAGTGAATGATGTTCTGGTAGTTGCTGATGGTTCTATGTGCCGGAACCAGAGACATGTGAAATTGGACCATGCCCGGTAAAGGCTTCACATATAAAGGATATTCAGCACATGCTGGATGGTTACATGGCGATAAGGTTCCATAAGCCAATAGACCCATCACGCAGCTGATGACACCCTCTTGTTCATTCATTATCCCATATATTGGTGGTAGTTTGTGAAGCGGCCACTTGATCATTTTTTTTAACACGGACAGAAACGGTATCACTGTAATATGCATTAATCATATCAATTTCCCAATATGGGTTACTGTGGTGTTTAACAAAATTGGCCAGCTTGTTCCTAATGATGCCAAATCAAAGCTGGGTGAGTCAATAAAGCAGCCAATTAAAACTACTTATGGTCCCTGGCTCTTTTTCATCCCTGTGTCAATGCATCAAGGCACCTATCAGGCATTAACCAAGCACAGTTCACCATCACCAATCATCATTTACCAAGCATTAATCAACCATCAACCCCTGTTGACAAACCATTTCCAACAAGTCATCAACTATGCTTAAGCACTGTCACTCATCAACTCGCCATCAATGACACCATGAATCCGCACAGCCGTTAAACTTTGTCAAGCCAGTATCAACTACAAAGGACCCCACTTTCAACCACTAGACTATATAGTGAAAATGCTCCATCCAACAACCACAAATTTGCCATTTAGCGATCTTTGAGTTCATCAAAACCACCTTTTACCATCAATTCACTAAGAATCAAGCATGTGAATCAACCACTTACCACAACTAAGCTACGATTGATCTTACTTAGTGATGAGTTTAGGATAAAACTTGGATAAGATGATGATTTTAGGAAAAACATATCCTTTTTGTTGCCCTCAAGCTCTGGCTCTAAGAAAAACATAAATCTTATCAGCCGTTAATAATCATCTCATGGTTGAACAAAAATCACTAACATGATACACAACCTGTATTATCCCTTATTAATCATCAACATGTGACCTATAAAGATGATGGTTTTGGGGGCGCATGGCTACATCACCAGCCGTTACGCTTCAGCTG
>VSDK01020438.1:37302-69164 GCA_009767595.1 Symbiodinium kawagutii
CCGCGGGCCGCGAGCCGAGCCAAACAACACCGAGGGCACAGCGGAGGTGAATGGATTCCTTGCGGCCGCAGATGGAAGCAACCATTAAGGGTGGTTAACAAAAGGGATAATAAATGTTGGTTTCTGATGATCGTATCTACCTGTTGCTTTCATCTATTTTCATTACTTTAGGGGGGGTTACACTAATCAGAAACCACCATTAACCACCGATTAGCCATTGTTTTAGCCTTACTTCTAGATCAAAATCACCATCAATTCACCAGCATTAGCCACCAGTAACCACCATTGATGGGGTTATAGCCATTGATGGTGGTAGTGCCAAATTCATCAACCAGTTGATAAACCAACTAGATTCACCGTTTAGAAAAAAAAGGTTGCTATAAAATGGTGGCATTGAAAGGTGGTTATCTGATAAGCAACAAACATGGTTGCTATAAATGGTTGCCTTCGGTTGGTTATCTAATAAGGTGGTTTAGAGTGATTTCTAGTGCTTATAGCTAGCCATTACATGCCATTAAATGCCATTAATAATGGTTGATCATAGGGAGTAATAAGCAACAAACATGGTTGATTATAGGGAGTAATAAGCAACAAAAATGGTTAAACAGCTACTGGCTTGTGGTTTTATGGGTGCTTTTTTCAGGGGTTGTAACCATTAGTGATGGTTGATAAGAGGGAATCACAAGCAACAATGCTTAACAAGGTTGGTTGAACCAATGGTTGATAATTGGGACTAGCAATAATGGATGGACAGCTACTAGTTGGTCTTAGGCTGTTTTTCCTGCTGCCACTTCCTCACCCACTGAGTGGAGTAAGTGAAGTGTCACTTACCGATAGCCATTGATTCATGCAGAAGCTACATATCCCTACAACCACAAGTGGTAGTGGATGGAGAGTTGCTAGGTATCTCCATGATATGTCGATCACCAGTTGGTGGTTTGATTGGCATTTTGTATCCCAGGATGAACTCATGGTTGTTTGGTTGGCAGACATATTTTCATAAGGTTTA
This sequence comes from Symbiodinium kawagutii, assembly GCA_009767595.1. Taxonomy (NCBI): domain Eukaryota; class Dinophyceae; order Suessiales; family Symbiodiniaceae; genus Symbiodinium; species Symbiodinium kawagutii. The sequence goes on from VSDK01020438.1 coordinate 38,312, forward strand.
TTCCCACCCACCGAAAGATTTCGTTTTTTTGGTCACTGAACAATACACCGCGTGAATTTGCGGCTCAGCAGATGATGATCCACATCTCTGGAGCTTCTACGCAAGTCGGGCTGCATGTGGGTGTTAGCCTTCGCTCGGTTTCCGTTGGAAATCCGAGCGCGAATGGCCGAATAGCGCCTTTGCACAACGAAGTGCTGAAGCTAAGAGATTGCCTGCGTGAGGTATTCGAAAAGGAGACTGAGCTTGAGAGGTGGTTGACCGAAGCCACCTGCCTTCTTAAGACCTGCCTGGTGGCACAGACAACCCAGCAGCGGTGGCAGGAAGACTGGGCACGTTGGTGCAGGCTGAAGTGATCCTGGATTTCGGATGAGAAAAGACGTCAAAGAACAGTCTCCTACTTGAGATGTGATCCATTATATACTTGGTCCATCAATGTGGTCTGAATTCTTTGGAAGTGGGTGCGACATCGTGATCGAGGATGATCGTGCATCCATGGATGATTTTCGGTCATCGAGGGGAAGAACCCTCGTTGGTTAATTCGTTTATCGGTGGAAAATGGCACTGCGCATTGTCTATTTTCTTGTCACGGTATTTTGGCCACCACAACCGCAACTGATCGGTGACAGTTGCCCCTGATCATCTATGTTTGTGTTTTTCTTCTTTTGGCCGTGGAGTGGGTGCCATTTTCTTTCGGCTAGGTGATCAGCAATGTTTGGTTGGTATTGGCCTCTATATGTGCTTGCTCAATTTTGCCTGTCATTTCATTTAGTTTGGTCAGATCACCAGGGCCAATTGCCAGTTATGTATGGTACAGTATGTAAAGAACTGGTGGCAAACAAAAACTATGGGTATCAATTTCAGGGGTTTATACATGCACCTATGCGTTTGCTAGCAGCTGTTGCGGGTGGTCTTAAAAATGGCCATAGTCGACAGGTTGGTGGTTTTCACATGTCTATTTTCCCTAGTAATGATTAGCAAATGGTTGGTTGACTCCTATTTTTCATAGGGGTTGAACCTATACAACACTTGCCTCCGCCAAGCGGTTGGTATGTGCTAGACCCCAACCAATGCGAAACCCTGGCCAAAAACTTGGTTGAAACTACCAACCAGTGATTATCAACCATGGCATATGCCCTTGGTTATACCATTAACCACTATCATTACCATTTACCTGAACCACGAATATACCATTGAAACTACCAACCAGTCGACAGCTTCAATGGCTACAAGTGGAGGTGGTCCCCGCTGGCCGAATGGTCGCGACATCGCCAGGAGCAAAACTTGGATCCCAACATGCGGGTCACTTGGTGGACGGCCTCGTGTGAGATGATGCGACAAGTGCTGATTGATCAAAGGTTAGCGATGGTTAAATGAAGATTAGATGATGCTTAAGTTATGGTTGAAATGATGGTGACATGATGGCTAAAATGATGGTTAGAATTGTGCTTAAATGATGGTTGAAATGATCATTGAAATGATGGTTGAAATGATGGTTAAAATGATGGTTAGAATGATGGGTAAATGGTGGTTAAATGGTGGTGATTGATGGTGACATGATGGTTAAAATGATGGTTCAATGCTGGCTAAATGATGGTCACTGAAGGTTGACTATGGCTGATGGTTTCGATGGTTCATTGACTGACTATTGATGGTCCATCAAGTTTCTTTGTTAAAGTGAGGCCCTCGGGTTTGTTAACTTTGGTTAAATTTATAGCTTGAGAACTATAACTGGTATGGAAGGCGCAACAGTTGCAATCTATCACTAGAGGGTTTGAATGGTGAGATTATACCTGGTGTGCTCACAGATGAGAGGGTCACACTATCCCAAACACTTGCTGAATGAACCACGTAAGGAGAGAGATAAATTTTAGCGTAGTCGGGTATTATTTGCTATTGCGTAGGGTATAACTGTATATAGATATAGCTATAACTATCGAGAATTGCTTGCTTTGCCATCAGCTATAACTACACTATGCACTATACCTATCACTTGTTCAGTGGCGAAGCCTATTCCACTCACAACATTCGTGGGCCCCAGATGGCCGTGGTCCCGTGTGTATGCTGGAAGCTACCGCATGAGAGGGTGGAAATGATCAGAAGATAATGAATCGTATCTCTAACACAAAAACATTGCAAATTGTAGTAAGTGATTGTGAACATTAGGGGTTATAAGGTGTAATGGTTGATCATGTTTTAATCTTAGGGCAAATCAAAAACAACTATTTTTTATTTATATATCTCACATATAGATACATGTGTATCGTGATCAATATCCATATTAATCATGCATGATTTTTCTTTATAAGTGCAATAACTAATGGGGACTATAAGGTCACATATTTGGGAATCTGAAATATGATTGGTATATATATCACGATAAATCTCGGTATCAATCATTGCCTTTGATGATCAACGATAGGGATATAAACCAGCAAGCATGTTTGATGACCATTGGTTTATCCATTGATTCGCCATCGCACATCCTGGGCTGATGAATACAAGGTGGGCCCCCCTAGTTATAATTTGGTTTATAAGGTCATCTAACTATATATAGTTATATCTATTACAACTGGTGGTTACCCTAGTTATGACCCAACTTATAGCTGGTTAGGGGCCCACCTTGTATGAATATCCCATGAATCACTTGATCATTGAGGGTTGGGAATGGTCGGTTTGCCCTCCCGGAATGGGGCTGGGAAGCCTTGCTACAGCCCGGCGTGCCCCCAAATCAAAGGGGTGTCAGCGTACCTGAAAGACAACATCCTTTGAGATCTCAGATAGGTAAGGTTTCACGTAAATTTATAGTCGAAGACGGCCATTAGGCAGAGACTTTTCTGCTTACTGCGTATGGTTCCCCCTAGGTCTGGGGGGGTTTTCCAGCTGTTCAAACGAGTGGCTATTTGGAGGGATCCTGACAGGGACTGTAGTTAGCAGAATTTGCTTTGACCCCGCAATCGATGTTAGGTTTTGGGTTCCTAGATTCTGCTTACTGCAGCTCTTTGCTTTTTCCTAAGGACCCTTTCCATCTTAATGTGGTAAGAAAAACACACCGATGAATTCAATTTGACAATTTCGTTGTTACTAAGTTAAATTGACTACTCTTAGTTGAATTCGATTATTTTGAGCTGAATTTGATGATTTTTAATCGAGTTTGAGTATTACTGATTGAAATTGACTACTTTGAATTGAATGCGCGTACTATTGTTGATTATGGTCAGGGACACGTAATAAGCAGAAATCCTCCCGTGCCGGCAGAGAAGCAAATTGCTCACCACCCAGACTGAACATGAGATTCATTTGCTTATTACTGCCCCTGTCGTTTGCCAGCATTGGCAAGGGGAAATCTGCTTAATACTGTCCCTACTCAGGCCCCATTGGTCGCCAAACAAGTTGTAAGCAGGGGAAAAAAACTAGAGATTGAAACACTGATATTCTGAACATTAAGGGCTGGGGTGCTTGAGGGCACCCTTGAAACACATGCAGCAGTTCACCCTGGGAATTGCCGAAGGACTCAAATTATTAGTGATTGTTAGTGCTTCTTGATGATTATTGATGGTTATTAGAGATTATTGGTGATTGTTGGTGACTATTGGTGGTTTTTCGTAATTATTTACGAGTATGGGTCATTATGGGTAATGATTGGTGGTTCATGGTGATTAAAAGTGGATATTATTGCTAAATGTCATTTGTTATGAATTAAAGTCTCCAAGCAAAGCCAACTGCAGCAAGCAGATTGGAGAATCTTCTTGCCAAGGGCCCACAATTAGGTGATTATGAATCATTATTAGTGCTTTTGGTGATTATCAATGCTTACTTGCGGTTACTGCTGGTTATTAGTGATTTTTAGCGATTATTGGTGATGATTGGTGATTCTTGCTGCTTGTTACTGATTATTGAAGGGTGTTGGTGATTGTTACTGATTATTATTGGTGGTTATTGGTAACTATTGGTAGGTAGTGGCAGGGATTGGTGATGATTGGTGATTCTTTGTAATAACTAGTGATTATTGGTCGTTGTTAGTGATAATTGGTTATTATTATTGCTTGTGAGAGGGTATTGCCGATTACTACTGCCTGTTTTGTGGAAGTCTTTTTGCAACCAAGCTCGCTGCAGTAAGCAGATTGGGGAATCTGCTTACTACAGTCCCCACTATCAGGCGACTATTGGTCATTATCAATGACTTTTGGTGAGTATTGGTGATGATTGGTGGCTATTAATGGTTGCTGGTGATAGTTGGTGATTCTTGGTGATCATTTGTGATTATTGATCGTTGTTAGTGATGTTTGCTGACTATTTGTGGTTTTTAGAGGGTATTGGCAATTACCATTTTATGTTTTATGAAGATGTTTTTGAAACGAAGCCCTTTGCAGTAAGCAGATTGGGGAATCTGCTTACTACAGTCCCCACCACTACGTGACTATTGATGATCCTCAATGATTTTTAGTGACTAATAGTGATGATTGGCGGCTATTAGTGATTGTTGGTGATTATTTGTAATCCTTAGTGATTTTTCAGTGATAATTGCTTATTATCATTGCTTGTCAGAGGGTATTGCCGATTACTACTGCCTGTTTTGTGGAAGTCTTTTTGCAACCAAGCTCGCTGCAGTAAGCAAATTGGGGAATCTGCTTACTACAGTCCCCACTATCAGGCGACTATTGGTCATTATCAATGACTGGCGGCTATTCATGATTGCTGGTGATAGTTGGTGATTATTTCTGATTATTTGTGATTATTGATCGTTGTTTTTTTTTTTCATGGGGACATTCACAAAAGGTTGGTCATCTTCTGACTAGCTCTCAGCATTGATCGTTGTTAGTGATGTTTGCTGACTATTTGTGCTTTTTAGTGGGTATTGGCAACTAGCATTTTATGTTTTTTGAAGTGCTTTTTGAAACGAAGCCCTTTGCAGTAAGCAGCTTGGGGAATTTGCTTACTACAGTCCCCACAACCAGGCGACTGTTGGTCATTATCAGTGACTTTTGGTGAGTATTGGTGATGATTGGCGGCTATTCATGATTGCTGGTGATAGTTGGTGATTATTTCTGATTATTTGTGATGATTGATCGTTGTTAGTGATGTTTGCTGACTATGTTTGATTTTTAGTGGGTATTGGCAATTAGCATTTTATGTTTTATGAAGATGTTTTTGAAACGAAGCCTGCTGCAGTAAGCAGATTGGGGAATTTGCTTACCATTAGGTGACTATTGGTCATTAATATTGACTTTTGGGGAGTATTGGTGATGATTGGCGGCTATTTGTCATTTCTGGTGATTGTTTGTGATGATTGGTGCTGATTGGTGATTATTGCCAAGTATTGGTGGTTATTGGCAGGTGATGATTGGAGGCTTTTTGTGATTATTGGTGATTATCGGTGATGATTAGTGATTATTGCTGATAATTGGTGAATATCTGTAATTATTGGTGATGTTGTAGTGATGTTTGCTGATCATGGGTCGTTTTAGTGGGTATTGAAGATTAGCGTTTCATGTTTTATGACGATTTTTTTGAAACGAAGCCCTCTGCAGTAAGCAGATTGGGGAATCTGCTTACTACAGTCCCCACCCCTAGGTGACTATTGGTGATTATCAATGACTTTCAAGTGTGTAGTGCTGATGATGATTGGTGGCCAGTACTGATTGTTGGTGATTGTCTGTGATGGTTGGTGATTACTTAGTGAGCTGTTTGCTTGGTGTACGTTATCTGGCACCATGCAATCCCATTTCTCACAATGGAGGCAAGCTTGAATTTGGAAAAAAGCGACTTTTAGTGAATATTTGGTGATTATTTGTGATTGTGGGTGATGACAAATGATTATGAATAATTGTTTGTGATTCTGCGCAAGTATGTGTGATTATTGATGATTATTGGTGATTGTTGGTGCTTCTTGGCCCGCATTGGTGATTATTGGTCATTATTGGTGATTGTTGCAAAGAGGTGTAGTAAGCAAATTCCAAGTTGCATTAATGTCTCATAAGATCGCCTTTCCAATTCTGCAATGCCCTTTTTCTGACAAATTTAGGGGGGTTGGGGGTGTCATAAGCAGATCGTTTTCTGCTGAGAAGGCGTCCTTGACTTTAATTTGATTACTACTAAGTAAAATTGGTTTATTTTTCTGCTATGTTTAATTATTGTGATTAAATTTGACTAGTTTTGGTTGAATTCAATCAATCTAATCAACGATATCAATTGAAATTGAACAGTCTTGATTGAATTTGATTTGTTTCAATTGAATCTAATTGATCTTTATTAATTTGAATCGAGATGTTTTAATTGACATTGATTCTGCCTGACTAAGTTTGATTATTTTCGATTGAATGTGATTGTTAATTAATAATTGAATCGGGCTTTTACATAATTGAATTCAATTGCTTTAACTTAACTTTGATTATTACAAATTGAGTTTGACGATTTTGATGATTAGTAGTCATTATTGGTGGTTACGAAAAATGGTTGATAATTTTAAAATGATTATAGTGGGATTACTGGTTATCGTTGGCGATTATTACTTAGGCATTATCTACTGTTGCCATTTCTTATGCGTAGACAACTTTATACTAGGCCTGCTGCAGTAAGCAGATTCCCCAACCTGCTTACTACAGTGCCGCCGTTGATTGATTACTGGTGACCATTACTGAGTATTGGTCATTAGCATTATTGCCATGTTTGAGGAAAAAACCTCTTTATATTCAGCCCGCTGCAGTATGCAAATTCCCGAATCTGCTTACTACAGTCCCGCCATTTGGTGATAGTTGGCCGGTATTGGTGTTTATTGATGAATATGGGTAACTATGGGTAATTGTTGGTGATTGTTGGTAATTACTGGCGGGCATCGGTGATTATATATTGCTGATTATTGCTGATGGCTTTTGAGGGTTTTGGATGATTGTTGGTGATTATTGCTGGTTATTAATTAGTGATTATTGGTGACTCTTGATGATTGTTTGTGATTATTGATGGTTCGTATTGATTATGGGTGATTCTCGGTGATCATCAGTTTTGGCCATTAGTATTTTAATTTTGTATGGGCAAAATTATTGATACCAATCCCGCTGCAGTAAGCAAATTGGGCAATCTGCTTGCTACAGTCCCACCATTAAGTGACAATTGGTGATTATTGGAGAGGATTGGTGCTCGTTAGTGGTTATTGGTGACTGTTGGTGAGTGATTGGTGTATGTGGCAGCTATCTTTCATGTTATTCTTATTGATTGCATTCTACTTTTTTGGTTCCAAGTTATGTGTTTTTGTTTAAATTTGATTGTCATTAACCAAATTCGCTTGCAGTTGGCTAAATATTTGTGCCATGGACTCATTTTGTCCAGCTATGCTCATGAATTCAGAGGACCACCCCCAGTTAGCAGAATTTCAGAATGGCGGACCCCCATTGGGCACCCCCCCTAGTAAGCAGAATTGGTACAACATTGATTTTGGTTTTTGACCTATTCTTGACAATTGGTACACCCCATCTGCTAACTATCTGGGGTGGGACTAAATCTGCCTACTGGATGACCTTGACTATACATGGCTATGGGTCAGTTCACCCTTAGTCCCCCTGGTTCCCCATCATTGAGAAGCTCGTTTTCACTATGATTTGGTTGGTCATTATAGACCATTCTTGATGATTAATATTGACCCAGCTCGCCACATTTGGCCGGAGACGTCCCGAAATGAAACCTTTAGAGCTACCAGCTTGTTGGTTCCTTTGGGGATTGTGAACCGATTTGGTATTTTGGGTGACTGGCAGTTGGCTGGGAGGGAGCTAAGGAGCCAGATCCCTACATCTCGTTGGGGAGCTACGGAGCTACCACTTGGCAGTTGTCTATTGTGAATCTATTTGGTATTTTGGGTGAATCATGTTGGTGCACTATTCGCTTCTTCATATCCAGGCAAGATCAGATATGCTCGTTCATGGATTCTCAATGTCATTCTCACCTGTGGAGGTTCTACAACATTTCACCATCTCGCAGTCTCGCAACCATGTACAAGGCATTACACCACTGAGTGCCCTTCTCAAGCGGTATGAAATATGTTCCCCTATACTTTCAGATGGTTGGTTATTTGGTGGGTTGTTGGCTGATTGGTTGACTTCGCGTTCGGATGGTTCTAACCACTGACCAGATGATGATAAACCCTGTATTCCTAAGACATATCACTGGTTTGAGGCTTTCTATAGCCATAGCTGGCACGCTGCCTCCCCTGACATGTATAGTTTCACGCCAACAGCATGATTTGGGCGGAACTCATGGCTAGGCGGAACTATATGTGATCAACCGGTTGATGCTTGGAGCAATGGTTGGTAAATCAGTCATTGATAATGAGCAAGAAGTCATCGGGGTCCTTGGCGCGTTTGACATGAAAGGAAGGGGTGATATAACCATCATTAACCATCATTATCCCCTCCCATCAACCATTCACCCCATTAGTTAACCAGCAAAATTTGTTAATTGTGGGTATCCATCAGCTGTTTCATTATCAGCCATTCTTCGTCATGAATCTCAGTGTAGTCACTGGCATGTTGCAACGGATGGTCATGGCAATCACTCACCGTCCACATTGGACAAATTATTGGTCCAATCCAAATCACTGTTTATCCAATAATCAGTGAAACTATTCCATGATGATCACAATTGATTATTTTTCAATAGTTGCTGATGAATCACTATCCGATATCGCTCACGTTTTGGACAGTGACTATTCCAATAGTCACAGTGTGATGATTTCCCTATATCCGTTACTCATGTGACTCATGATGATTAGCAGCATTTAGCAGGCACTGTCAGATAGTAGTTACTTTAAGCACCATTTCTAGGATTCTCAATCCCATACACCATCATGCCACAGCTTCAGGTTCACACGGTGATGATCGTTCGGGGTGCTCAGCAAGGGATGGAAAACACAGCGTGAACCTGGACCTTACAATGGATCAAGCCCCAAAGTAGTCCACGTTTACCCACTGATAATCTTTCCGTGGGGAATTACAACTTTCTCGCCTTAGATCCATGTATGTGTTGCAGCTTGTGTGTTTATCCAACATGGGCAAACCAGGTCCTTATGCCCAAGCAGCAAACAGAAGTGTTGGAGTTGTTACGGCATTAGAATTAGTGTCACCCGACCTCAATGGAAGTCCAAAGCAACTTCGAACAGGAGCTGCAGTGCAAACATATGGCTATGGGTCAATATTAACCATCAATAATGGCTTATAATGACCAACCAAATCATAGGGAAAATAATGGCTAATGATAAGGGAACCAGGGGTACAGGGTTTTGACCCACAGCCATATCCCTTGGGACATGATTACAGCACTTCATCATGGGAATGTATACTCGCTGGCACGTGAATTTGCATGGGCTATGTGTTTGGATGGCTTTGCTGGACGCCAAAATGTCTTAACAGAACGAAGTATGTACAAGGTGGGCCCCCCTAGTTATAAGTTGATTAATAAGCCATTTAACTATAGTTGGAACTACCATAACTGCTAGTTTCCCTAGTCATATAACCTCAAGTGAGCTAACTAGGGGGGCCCACCTTGTACGGACAGCTTTTGCATAGCCAGCAGCTGTTGCGAAACCTGGTGGATGACCGCTGTGGCCGAGGCCGTTTCCGACGAGATCCCCTTCGAACTCTTTTGGCCCATGGTCAAGGACGACATCGCTACTCGCCAGCGGTGCTGTTTCATGTGGCGCACGCTGTGGCTATGCCCCAAAGGGTGAGGATATGGCGAGCTGGGTCAAGAGCTTAAACTGCCATGGGGCTAGTAGTGAACCCAGCACGAAAGTTCGACAGTTCTGACTATGGCTTGGGAACTGCGGTACGGTTTTTATCCTTTTGGCTCACAGAAATATATGCCAATAAGAGCATTGGGCAAGCACAAGCGTGTATCAGCAACAATGATTTTTGAAGAAGGAAATACAGCTGATGCTGATGACTGTATGGGTCATGATGGTGATGATGATGACGATGATGATGGTGGTGGTGGTGGTGATGGTGGTGGTGGTGATCATAGTGGTGATGATGATGATGGAGATGATGATGGTGATGATGTGGGAGTGGGTGCATGCCACCTATGGTGAAAACTGAGTGAACATCCAGCAGTTTCTTACCCGTTCTGCGATGCGCACAGTTGGATACTGACCTATCACTGGGGAAACGCGTGGTTGAGCAGCTGGTATCTCCTTGTGCCTGTTACCTGGGTCTATCAAATGATTCTCTTCGGTCATTTCGGTCACGCTTTCGTCCATAAATGGTGGTTGTAACCAATGGCGGATGAATTTTGAATGGTTAATACCGGCTACAGTTCTAATTTGAAATTCTTTTTAATGATCATGGCAGCTTTGGGCAATTCGCGTGCTAGTTTCTTTTCAATACTTTCTTGGACCCGTTCACCCAGTCAATTGATGCCAGTTATTGACCAAAGTAATTGCGATTTCTTTGTTATAACCAATACGAAGCATTATTCACAATTCTTAGCCACTCAGAAACCATGGTTGAACCACCATTTACTGACAAAAACTGCTTGCTTGAACTTGAAGCCTTCAGTGGCGGTAGAAGTGGGAACTCTGAAGTGGCTGCTGATTGGAATCACCGACCGATTGTGTGCACAAGCGTTGATCGGCAATCAGATGTTCATTACTGTAGGTTCATTAGGGTTCACTCAGCAACTGTTCAATTAGGTTGGTAATTATGTGTTCATTGATTATTGCCAGTTCGGCATCATCCGATGGTTTAGGTTCCTCACTCCCCATCAACAACACTAACACCTGCCTCCGCCAAGCGGTTGGTATGTGTGTTAGGGCCCAACCAATGCGAAGCCCTGGCAAAAAAATATTACCAGATAAAACCAGCAATAGTTCCTAGAAAATGACAGCCGTTGGTGATAGTACTTGGTTTTGGCTATTGGAAAAACACTCAGGTATTTCATCTTGGGCCACCGTAGGCAACTCTAAAGAGCGTACTGATTGACTACATTTACATTGCATTTACTTCCACCACATTCTTGGTATATATCATGAAATCAAGTGACTGCTAGTCATGCCGTATGAAAGATCATACCCAGCCATCATTGAACTATCAGTTGATCATTTCTTTCATATACTACCCATGATTTAGCCGTTCGGTCACCACCATGAGCCACGAGTAGTCGATGATGAAGCACCAATCAACCATCAACGAACCATTCGTTAACCATCAGTCAACCGCTTGTTGGCCAAAGACATTCCTAACTACAATTAGCCCCCACAAAATCCATATTTTTCATAAGTTATAGCAGGTTCTAAGCCATATTTTGGAAGCTACAAGGTGGGCCCCCTTAGTTAGCTAACTTGGCTTATAACTAGGGTAGCTACCAGTTATGGAAGATATAGCTATAGTTAAATGGTTTATTAAACAACTTATAACCAAGGGGGCCCACCTTGTAGCTTTCTTAGGGCACCACCTGGGGGTGCCAATGGTGCACTCATGAAGGTCGTATTGCTTCGTTCGCTTCACCAAGGTGGCTGCCGTGCGCGAACTTTGTCCCCGGGGGTCGCCGGGCATGGTCGGTGTCGCCCAGGGGGTTCACCCGGGGCGGAGATGGCAAGCACGGCATGCACAACGTCGTGATGGTTGGTTCGTGTTGGCTAGTGATAGTTGATGATGGGTTCATTCTTGCGGATGAGATAGTTTTTTTTTTGCGAATTGATGGTGGATAGTCAATGGTGATCAGTTTGGTGGTTTCAAACATTTTCTTTTTTCCCTCGTAAATATTCAACCAAATGGTTGGTTGACTACATTTATCATAGCGGTTGAAACAATCGCTGATGGCTCATGAGTAGTTGATCATCCGGAAGGGTGTCACCAAAAAGCTCATCAAGAGTTCCTGGTGGTTTGCAGTGGTTATATCAGGATGGCTGGTATCAAACTGGAATGGATCGTGGTTGACATGGTTGATAATGCTTGCTACTGGTCGATCTGTCCTTGAATTGGGTGCTACATTTTGTTGGGATTTCTCCAACCGGCCGACAAATATGCAAGGCCACACTTTGTCATGATACTGGTCAGTCATGAGAGTAAATAGCAACATAATTTTTCACCAAGTGACTTCGGGAATGTCATGGCAAAAGTTAAGCCCAGCTCTTGTTGGGAACTGGTACGCCGTTCACCATTGATGACGATTCAAAAGGGCCAAGGGATCGCTGCAAAGCTCTCACGTTGATTTGGACACCACGCCACTTCTGCACAAGTTACCAACGTGCAGTCGTAAATCTGTGAGCTTCGCAATGTTGGGGGGACTCTCCCCGGGGCGCAACGCCTTTGCATTACTGGAGTCGTTTTTCATGACGCAGGAGTTTGGAGCGCCATCTTGGATCCCGGCGGGAGTCTGATGGGCGGGCAATCGCTGGAGCAAATCTCATTGCCGGACAGGTGAAGACAGTGCAAAGGTTTGGGCCATTGGGCACATTGGTGCCCAGTTTTGAAGGAAAAACTGCTTTCGTGCAGTGCAGAATTCCTTTTAAGACAGTGCATGCACAAGCTGCGGGAGATCATGTCCACCATTTCGTCAACGATCCACTTCAAGCGCTTCAAGACATAGGCAGTAGGACGACTCAAGCCATATCAAGCCATGCTTGTTCTATCCAGCTCTTCGTGCCCCTGCTGTATTTGGTCCTCTGACCATATGAAACCTGGCATGTTTACCCGACAAGTCCGACAAGAATCAAATTCAATGGATTTAACCCAGCATGTTCACCCTACGCTACGAACCAGCTTGCCAAACAAACGCAATGCGTGTGACCCAGCATGTTTCCCCTACAAGAATCAACTTGCCAGACGAATACCATGCATTCAATCCAGCATGTTTACGCTACACGAATCAACATGCCACACGAATTTCCCTCATTCAACCCAGACCGTTCAACACAAAAATCAGCTCATCTCACGAGTACTACTCATACTACTCATTTAATCCAGCATGTTGCCCTACAAATCCATTCAACACATGGTTTGAATCCCATGGTTGACCTCTGTTGGGCCCATGGTTTGTATGGCATCACTGGGCGGCCAAGGAAGAAGCCGTACAGCAAGGTGTGCTGCAAAATGGCATGGGACCCATTGCCAAGAAGCTGACCCTACAGGAGGCCGCCATGCCATGGCCGGCAGTGCGGCAAGGTTGGAGAACACCGTGGTCTTTTAGAATTGGTACAAGATGGGCCTGCCATGACCCGCCTACATAATTGTGTCTTGGCTTATGAGCCGTATCTGCGACAAATCGTGGTTGCCCTAGTCGGAAAACAAATTAGCTATCTTTGGGTACGACTCTGTATGGGTCAGAACATGTCAGAACCATGTAAAACTAAAAGATGGTTAGTAGCTCACATCCCAAAAGTCGGACCGTTTAGGTCATGTACGGGATGCTCTCACTGCAGGGATCCCCACAGCCACATTGATTCTTTTGGGGTACCATTGATTGGTTGGGTTTTGTTCATTTCATCTCCTGCATGTTAGTTTTCCCAGCTGTGAACCAACTTAAGTCAGTGTTTCTCAAAATAGGGAACCTCCTTATCAGTCATCCATGATTAGTCATTTTCAGCAATGAACCAGCTATTTTGAGGGGCCCCCATGGCTTGAGAAACCACCAAGTCACGGATTCCCAGTTTTGCCGGTGGGGTCACCCCTGTCGCAGGCTGAAAACCTTGCAACCCGAGTCGGGCATGTGGCAGGGCAACTCAGTGGGGCGGATGGTACGACTCCGTTGCGGCTCGGCGGCTCACCCCAGTGAGTTACATCCATCCTGGAGTACAAGGTGGGCCCCCCTGGTTATAAGTTGATTAAGAAGCCATTTAATTATAGTTATATCTACCATAACTGGTAGTTACCCTAGTTATAACCCAAGTTAGTTAACTAGGGGGGCCCACCTTGTAGATAGAATCCCCTCTAAATTGAAGGAGAAACAGCGGGGAATGGACGGGAATGAGAAAACGGCAGGGAATGGATGGGAATGGTGTACCAGGGGATGGTGCAATTCAAGCTTTGAAGCCATCTACTGCAGGGGATGGTACAAATTGATTTTTGCATCAGGATTGGCACCGGTAGCCTTTATCCCAGTCAAAATAACGAACATTTTTTTCAAAGTGAGGCACTGGTACCTGGGATGCTGATAACCTTAGAGCCAGCTGGTTCATGTCCCTTTGTCACAGTTTTTCACAGGCGGCCGGGATGACTTCTCCGATGTATCATGACCTTGCATATCACAGGTGTAACCACAACAGCCACGTGTTGAAATGGTTCGTCGCGGTTGAGTGAGTGGAGGGCAACTAGAAAGTGACTGTTCTTACAGGCTAGCTACTCAGTTCAACCAATGGAGAAAGCGTCGGTTAATTTTCTCACAGACATTTAGTGAGAGCCCAACCAGCAACACTGTGACGTGGTACTCGGAAGGATTGATGGCATCCCATTCATAATACCATCGTTTTTGAGAGAGTTCCCGGGGCATTGAAGTGAGACCCGAAGAGGTGTCAGTGGCCTGGAGAGCATAAGGCACAAGCCATTGCTCGGTAGATCAAGGGGAAGCCATGGTGCGATTTTGATGATTTTGTCCCCTGTTATCCCGCTTTATCATGTTTGTTTTTTTTCAGAGGTGGATCATCCAACTGGTGCCATGGAAAGCATGGTAATTCCGTAGGCCAGTATATAGTATGTCTAATAATGCTCACCCGTGTTCTTGAATATACCAGCCTCACGGGAAAACAAACAAGAAGACAATGGCGAAGACGATTTGTCAGATGCAAGAAAACATCCATAGAAGACTTTTGGGAATCTGATTTAACTTCATGGCCATGATTCAGATTTCAAAAATCCCAAGCAGTTTGCAAACTGCAGCCATTGTTAATCGCAAAAAACATCCCCAAATTGCCTTTGATAGCCATTTAAATACATAGCCATTTAAATAGCCATGTAAATAGCTATTTAAATAGCCATTTAAAAAGCAATGTAAATAGCCATTTAAATAGCCATTTAAATAGCCATTTGAACAGCCATTAATAGCCATTGATAGCCATTTAAATAGCCATTTGAACAGCCATTAATAGCCATTAATAGCCATTTAAATAGCCATTTAAATAGCCATTTAAATAGCCATTTAAATAGCCATGTAAATGGCAATTTAAATAGCAATTTAAATAGCCATTTAAATAGCCATTTAAATAGCAATGTAAATAGCTATTTAAATAGCAATTTAAATAGCCATTTGAATCGCCATTTAAATAGCCATTTAAATAGCCATTTAAATAGCAATGTAAATAGCTATTTAAATAGCCATTTAAATAGCCATTTAAATAGCAATGTAAATAGCTATTTAAATAGCAATTTAAATAGCCATTTGAATAGCCATTTAAATAGCCATTTAAATAGCCATTTAAATAGCCATGTAAATAGCTATTTAAATAGCCATTTAAAAAGCAATTTAAATAGCCATTTAAATAGCCATTTAAATAGCCATTTGAACAGCCATTAATAGCCATTGATAGCCATTTAAATAGCCATTTAAATAGCCATCTTAATCGCCAAAAACATCCCCAAGCCCTGCTTCTTTAAAGGTGCATCAGGGGTCAACCACGGAGCAGTTTGAGGGCATCCGTCAAGGCGACCTCCCAGGAGCAGGTGGGTCACGATACCCAGGTGCAAACCGGCGTCACCGTGGACCCGGAAGCCTTGCAGGTGCGAGCTGCGGACCCGGTAGCTGCTCAGGCGATAGAGAGATGACTGATGAACTGCTTGAAGTTTGGTGAGATGAACATGTCAAAGAAAAGTTGATTGAACTTTGTGTTGCTGGATGTGCTTGAGATGACCTGAGTCAAGTTTGTGTTGAAATTTGTTGGATTTTTTGTTTTCAATTGGAATTTTGCGGGATAAGTTGTGAAAGAAACCAGAGTTTGATGTCCTGTCGGGAATCCCCCTGCGATCTCATGGGCTAATGGTGCTGCTCAGATGGTTCTTGCCAACGTTTTGCATAGATGGCAGCGCATACCTTAGATGATGATGTTCCTGCAGGAACAGGGTCAGACCATCAGTACATATAACTATACCTTATATGATGGTAGTGCTGCTAGCTAGGGTTTTTTTGATTAGGATTAAGTTTTAAGGTAGTGACCACATGCAACGATTGATGATTGCTTGGGATGTACTAGGGGTTAAAAACAGCAAAATGCTGATGAATTGTTTACTTTGCAATGTTTGCAGGTTCCTTGTGGTTTTTAGCTTCAGCCGCGAGATGTGGATAACATTCAATGGCAAACCTTCGGAAGCCGCGGCCAAAAACTCCAGGATTCAATGAACTAGTTAACTAGTTACAGTAACACATGCAACAAGGACGAATGAAGTGTTTCCATTCAATGAACATTCCAAATTTCTTCGTTTTGTTCTGGTCGATATCATGGGTCAATCTCTATCCCTACATACCCCATCAATGACGCTCTCACTTGCCCGCAGGAGGCGCAAAAAGAAAAGGCCAGCAACCAGCAGAATGAGTCGGGAGCTCAAGCCTTGCCTATCTTTGAGTGGTACTCCCCACTTTGAATTCGTTGACCAACAGCTATCCGACTGCAGTGACTAAATATATAGTGTATCATGGCTGATGATAGACGAAAACAGCCAACACGAACCAATCACTCATGAGATTTGGTGCGCAACCCGAGTAGATGAAACTGTTTTGGTCTTCCCAACGATGACGTTACAAGAAAAGTTTGACACCACTCCCCCACAAGAACGAGTTTGTGCGTGTGCAACACCATGTGTGGCTCTCCCCACATCCAGATTGGTGTCTTATTGTTGCGTATCACCCCCTGTCATCAACCATTACAACCACTATTCTCCATTACTAACCACCAAATGATGAGAAACTCCTCAGTTCAGCAAGCGCAAACCCGCCCCGTGACCGCCATCGGATCTCAGGTCCATTCAGCTCTCAAGCCGCGTGCAGTTCAACCGAGACAACACCTGGGTACCAGGCACCGTTTGGAGCCGCTGCGGAGAGGGCACTTGGGGGTGACACTGCTGGTTGGGCGTATCATCAACGATGCTGAGCTCAACCTGAAACTTTGTTGGGCACAGATATCGAGCACAAGCATCTTCAACCACAAGTACTATGATCTTTGGTGATGATTAGTCCTCATGGTTGAAGATGTTTTTGCGCAATATTTGCATGAGAGAGTCATTTTTTCGGGATAGTCACCACCATCAGTCGTGGCCGCTGGGTGCGGGAGGAAAGGGGGGAGTATCCCATCGTTTTGGTGAGTTGGTTCGCCCTGGTTGTACCTGAAATTGACCTGGAGCCATGACCACTTGATCCATGTAGTTGATTAGAACCCATCATCATCATGGCTGCCAGTGCTGGAACCCAGCACTATCTTGCATGACTGTATCTAATATTGCTGTATCTATTCATATAACCTAATTACGTTTCTTTTTTAAACTCTGTATAATGAAAACTTTGAATTTTGAAATACTTTGAGACTTGTGTGTACCCTCATACATGACTAGATGAATAAATATAGATGCAAATATATCCAACCACTCAGGTCCTTCCATCCAAGCATGATTTCACAGACCACTAAGCAGAGACGTTGTACTTTTCGATACTTTTTCTTACTTTTTCTTTCTTTTTCGTACTTTTTTATACTTTTCCATTCTTTTTTTTATACCATTTTTTACTTAGGCAGATAACAACAGATAACTAAAAAAGTGTTATCTGGAAAGTAAAAATAAGTATGGAAAAGTATTGAAAAGTATTTTAGTATGTTTTTTCGGGGGGCATTTAAATTATACACAAACATATCATTCGTGGATTGTCGAGGCGAATTGCTGCAAAGGACAATCTTTTTTTGGCAGTCGCGGAGCAAAGTGTGTTTGTTGGAAACTATAGCAACGTTTCAATGTAAGATTCGTTCACTCGCCAATACGTAGGCAGCATCCAATGCTTGGACAAAGAGAAAGTCAAAAGATGGCGTGTTGCCTTCCACAAAGAAATGATGGGTGAGGTTCGCTTGAAAATTTCATAGACGCGTCCGTGCACAGAAAGAATTGAATCTGTTTGGATCCAAGTCTCAGGCAAGAGCAGCATGGATTCAGAGATGAAAAGAATTGGTGTATCCTTGGTCAATTTCAAGGAACCAATTCTGATTTCACTGTCTGAAATCCATCGCGGCATGGCTCTATACTGCTTCATCTCTTCGAGCTGCAGGATGCAGAGCCTTGAGAGAAGTGCAGTATCTATGTTCGTGAGCTTGTCATATCTGTTGTTCACCTCTTGCTTGGTCATACGATGCTTTCTTTCCATCACTAAGCAATCGTAGAGATGATTATGTGCACGAGCATCGGGGCATAAATGCAAGCGGTAATGATGTTTGGGCCGACACGCGTTCACACCATAACAGCAAACAAATCGGAGCATGTGTGTTTTTTGTACTTGCTTGATTGCATCCGAGTTGTCAAAGCAACCTGAATGCTTGATGATGGTGATATGGTGAATTTCTTCGCACAGTGACTGGAAGCACGCCAAGAAAACTTGTAAGGCTTCAGTCACAGAAGGCGAGAGACAATGCACCAAGACAACGTGCAAGAGAGGCCACAACCCGATTTGAGAAGCAGCGTTTGCGCGCCATTGCTCTTCTCCAAAAAAAGAAGATTTCAAAGCCCGATAATTCGGCTTGTGAAGGCCTGTGAACATCTGACCAACGCGCCGAACTTGAGCTTCTATGAAATCCCAGGAGACTCCGTTCTGCAGCATTTTCTGGCGAAGTAAATGAACTTCGAGGCCCAGAATGCCTTGAGAGAAATAACAATGCAATGGATCATATACAAACTTGCTCGGTGGCAAGTGTCTTCGCAGTTCACTATCAACCTGCAATGCGCCCGGACAAAAATTCCAGCCGGTGTTCTTCTCAAGGTCATGTAATGTTTTCTTTGTCATTCCCAAATGATTGTCTTGGAAATGATCTAAGACTGTCCAGATTGCATGATCTGTTGCAGGAGGTACATCATCAAGAGTCGCGTGATCTAAAGTATGAAAGGAGTCGGACTGCTCACGTTCCTTCATCTTTTGCATGCATTGTTTGGAAACGATTGAGACACATTTAAAACATGGCTTGCGGCCAGAAGACCCCTTGCACGCTAAAACTGCGTGCAGTGCGGCCTCATCCGCAATGACCATGTCAATGCGTAAGTCTATGAGTCGATTGCTGCCCTGAATGCATAAAAGTTGCGGTGAGGATCTATCTAGAAAGCTTTGATAGAGCTGCTTGAAAATTGTAGCATTCCCCCCAATGATTTTTTTAATGTTTGGCATCCGTATGCATGTCCAGATTCCCCACGTTTGTTCATTGGTGCAGTACCTGCCCACCTTAGGCGCGAGATACCACATCATGATTTTGCGCGAAGGATCTGGCTGCAAAGGATTGCCACATGTGATTTCATCAACATACAATATTAGGGGCAGGGTGTCATTGGTGAGTGCACCCTGGAGAATTGTTTCAAATTCACTTGAAGCAGCCATCATTTGCTTCAGCAAGCACCAGACATCGACACACCAGAGTACAAATTGGGGTGTGTCTGCATCCGTGGTGGCTAATGAAATTGTGAAACAATTCTTTTCACGGAAGGCTTGCATTTGACGAGCCTGTTGCTTTCGCAACCCGTGTTCTGTCCTGGTTTCATTTCCTTCCTCTGTGTTTTGCGCAAGTACTTTGCTTGCTTGCTTTGAAGTGAGTCCGCGAACAATGGCGCCGCGCTTTGGCATGCTTGTCCAGGATTGTTGTGAGCCGAAAAGATCTAGATATATATGTATGTTTGCACATCGTTGGAGATAAGATATGTATTCATATTTATTCTTTGATGAGGTTGCAAATAGTTTATTGACCTGTATATATACTTTGACGAGGTTAGAGCTAATTTATTCATCCACATATGCTCTTTGACGAGGTTTCAAATCATGTATTTATATCCTTGTGAACGAAGCGCCTTTTTCCAACTTCGGAGAAGCTCATCCTTTCAAGATATCAAAAATCATCTTTGCAACGATGCAAAGGTATTGCGGAAGCCGGCACTCAGTGTGCGTGGTACTTAGGAATCATCAGCGCCCTTGCGCTTAGTTCCTTTGGGAGCCAAATCTTTGATGAACTGAGCGAAGAATTTGGCCTTGGTGCGCACCACTGCAAGCTTCTCCACGCTGTCTCTGTCCAGCTCAGCCGCAGGATTGCGCTCATAGGCTTGGATGAAGTCACGGGCAGCACGATGCAGCTTCTCAATCTCTGCCCATCGTTCGCGTGCATCGTCCCAATTGTCGCTCAGCTCATTCTGATTGTCCTTCATCGTCTTGGAATGCTGCGCAATCAAGGGCGCAAGCACAGCCTGAACACGAGTGGCGTCGCTCCACGTCTTGGAGTTGCGCTTCTGGTTCTGGGCTGCGAGCTTCGCAACTTGGGCAGGTGTCTTTGGACGAGGCTGCTTTGGAGTTTTGGACTTGACGATCTCTTCCTTTGCCTGTCCCAAGTCAGCACTGGCCTGTGCGTGTTCTTTCTGTTCGACACGCTCCTTCTGGTTGGCATCGATGTACTCTATTTCTAGACGGTACACCGTCCCGAGCACCGAATGTTCCTTCACATTCTCGGGCTTACTGCGGGACTGGATCAAGTCCGTGTTGTAGCCCTGAGCAGCCCAATAGCTCAACGGCTGAAATGCTCCGCCGGAGCCGGTTGCTCTCTCTTGCGAACGCACTGCTGAAATCTCTGTCTTGTATTTAGAGACCAGCTCGCTTTTCGAACACCCGGCTGCCTCTTTCCAGAAAGTTTTCTGTTGTTCAGGCGACATTCCTGAGAAGTCTGCCCGGCAAGCTCGGGAAAGCATTGCCGCTGCAGAATTACACAGCCGACAGAGCCACTTCTTGCTCTTCTTCTGACACTCTGTCTGCTCTCGAAGCTCACCACACTTCAGGCATTCCACCAGTGTCAGTCCATCTGCTGGCGTCGTGGTCTTCTGAGGAATTGCACCTGCAGCACCCACGGTAGCAGGGTCTGCTGAGGTCTGCGCATCCCCAGAACCATCGGCGGCAGGTGTTCCAGAAGAGCTTGCCAATGGCTCTGTTGGAAGGTCGCTCTTGGGGCTTTCCTGTCCAGATTGCACGGAAGCCATGGAGGTTAGAACTGTGTCTCCTTCCATAGGTTCCTGCTTGACTGGAGAAGCCTTTGCCAAGAAACCCTCGGGAGTAAGAGTTGCTGTGAAACGATCTTCTTGAGATTGAGATTCCATCGCATCACCCAACTTTTCTTTGGCATCCTTGGCAAACTCCTTGGCCATGTTGCTCAATGCACGTTTGACTGTACTAGTCTGATGATATGAGGAAAAGGGCTGCGAATACTAAGTTGCATATTATAATTTCTAAATCTATACATATATATGCTAAGTAAGATATTAGTATTCGATTATTTATCTATAAACTAAAGTTATAAATGTTTTTATTATATACATAAAAATATTTATATATATATATAAGAAAAAATTTCTTATAACATATGTGTTTATATATCTTATTTTATAAACATTATATACTAAAATTATTTATAAGTGGTTCTTTTTTAATTCACAAATCGAATATTTATTATGTTTATAGTTTTTTTTAAAAAAACAAATAGTAGATATAATATTATAACTTTTAGATTATAGTTTATTAAAAAGTTAATAGAGAAAAATAACAGATAACGACAGATAACAAGACAGTTAACAATATTTTAATATCTAAAAATACTAGCAGATAACAGACAGATAACAGACAGATAACAAACAGATAACAACAGATAACAGCAAATATTAGCAGATAACAACAGATAACAGTTAACCAGAGTTATCTGTTATACTTAAAAATTTAAAAAATATCGTCAGATAACAAACAGATAACAAACAGATAACTAATATTTTAAATCAACAGATAACAATAGATAACATATACATTTTTAATTTTAGTAGTAATATTATTTTTATTAAAAAAATATGTATATATAAATATATTAAAATACAAAGTATACTTACTGTTTAAAAGATATAATATTTTACAATTTATTTTTTTTAGATAAGTTATAATGATTCTATGATCCTGAATCAGTGTCATGATCCCACCATTGCCTAAACCTTTGTCTCTCAGCTTGTGCTTCACGTTGAGCTTGAAGGTAACCTTCCCTTTGTGCCAATCTGTCTCGATAAGTTGACGACCACATATCATATCGCCGTAGGGCTCTGCAAGTCTGAGACAGTTTGCCCATGGATCTGACATCTAAAAAGACATCATCCAATGGAATCAAAATGTCCATCAAAGTTCGATTTGCCGCCATGGAACAAGCTAATCACGTGAGAACTCGACACTTGATACTAAATGGCAACATCCATATACAAGTTGTTTGTTTCCCAAAGAGATACAAAAAATATAAACAACATCGCAAAACTGTTCTTATTGATAAAAGATAATTATATATATATATAGTTTGAGAAATAGAAAAAGGTTATGTTTATACATATATAAAACTTATATTTATAAATCAATATGTAAACATATAGATATTTTAATATTTATATAACTAAAAAGGAAACTTTAGAAGCTTGATATATTATTTAATATATATATATACACATATATATATATTACTTAATTTACAACATATATGTATATATATATATATATATTTATAATTATTTCTTTTCTTTATATTTATTTTTTTCCTTTCAAATCTTGAAATTGGAAGAATGATCTGCGGTCTTGCTGATGTGGCCTAAGGATCTAAAAATGCAGCCACTCCACGAAGCAAGGTTGCCATTTTGGCAGATCGATTGTCAGCTTCAGTAGCTGCTGCTGTGACCTGGGATGCTTCCCTCAGACGCAGAGGCGTTTCTGAAGTACTGTGTCCCAGCTGTCCACCATGGGAAACTGCAGCAGCCACTGCGCTGGCTGAAGGACCCAAAGTGCTTGGAGACCTTGATCGCTCTGGATCCTGAAGTCGATCAGGATGTTTGCTCATCATGTGTTGCTGCAAACTGTATCGAGAATCAAACCATCGCTTGCAGAGAGAGCAATCAAAATACTCTCTCAAGGGAGGGTCAGGGCTTGGAGAGCCTCGCTGTTTGGACTTCTTCTGAAGTGTGATGCAATTCTGATTGGACTCTCGATGCATATGGTATCCTGATGAAGAAACCCACTTGTGACAGGTAGGACATTGAATTTGACCTTCCTTCTCCTCATGCGCAGGAACGCGGAATGTCTTTGCGGGATCCACAGAGCGATTGTAATGCGATCGTGAGGACGTTGCCTGCGTAGACCTCTTCGGAGAGTCTCTACGGTGGCGCTCTCGACGATGTCGCATACGCCCTGACCGACCTTTGGACAAATCCCTGGACTTGTGATCGGAACGTCTGGATTCCCTGGCAGGAGATCTATCCTCTCGCCGTCTGGGCTCCTTGGCTGGAGACTTGTGAGCTCGACCTCTTGACTCCTTGGGTAATGCCTTGGTCTCTTTGGGTTTTTCTTTCTTCTCTTCTTCTTCATTGAT
Source organism: Symbiodinium kawagutii (assembly GCA_009767595.1). Classification (NCBI taxonomy): domain Eukaryota; class Dinophyceae; order Suessiales; family Symbiodiniaceae; genus Symbiodinium; species Symbiodinium kawagutii. The sequence continues at coordinate 61,872 of VSDK01020438.1, forward strand.
TTCTTTCTGAGATGTCTTCTTCACTTCCTTGTTTGTCGTACCTTTGTGCGGTTCCCTTTCCTCTGATGCTGACTTCTCGTTATCTTCAGGTGAAGCACCAGCTGGCGACGTCACATCTGCAGAGCCACTTGAGTTGGAAGGTGAACCAGGCTGGACTACCGTAGTAGTGCTGGCTTCCTTTGGCTTCGCCTCCGTGGCTTCCTCCGCACCGGTTCGGTCTGCAGGAGGCATGACACGGGCAGCTACACGGCGGATCGCCTGCATCTGACGACCGCCCTGAGGCGGTCGTATTCTCGTGGATACCCCCAATAATTCCAGTAATCCGCAGCAGGATCCCACCACTGGTACGGATACCAAGGATGGTGATATCCCATCGTCCGCAAACAAAAGGACTATGCTTTGAGCCACATATTGCGAGTCATCAACATCATAACATGCAAACACGTTCATCGTGAAAAATTAAATCTGAAGGAGAGCCAAGATGTCTAATCTTCGTATCAATCACCTTTCTGATGCTTACTTAGCATATAGGATTCTATCAACATCAATCCTTCCACATTTTTTCTTCTCTGGAGAAAAGGAGCATGTAGGAAAAATCAAAACTCAGATTGCTCTGTAGAGAACCGCTACATCACCATAGCCGCCTGGACCATGGTCTCCATTGGTCTGCTGCTAAGCTTGACACTTGTCGGACCACGATGGTCTCCGAACAAGTATGTCAAACCAAGCAGCACCAATGGACCACTGGCACACATGACGACACATTGGATACCTGAAAACTTCAAATCTCATTACGGGACTTGTAGCAGCTCGGAGTACATCCTGGACGATGGCGGCATTTACCGCATCCTTTCGGATAACGACGCAGTCGCTCGGCGACGGATAGAACGATACGTCCTCGTCCATCCTTGAGCGGCACCACCGGTTTCGAGCCGGAGGAGTGCATCCCTGAACTCGGACGCTTCATGGGTGGCTTCTGAGAAACCGAAGCGTTGCTTGAACTCTTCTGCTGATTAGATGCTGGCTTCTTATGTATGGGTTCCTTCAAGGCAGATCCAGGACGCTTCATTGGTGAAGCCTTTGTCGTATCACCGCTGCGACACGGACTGCGCAAGGAAGCATCCAAAGCAGTGCCTGCGTCCATCAATGCGAAAGCGCCCTTAGTCTCATGGTGATCCTGGGCAGGCTTCTGCTTGGATTCAGTTACTGGAGCTTCATCAGCTGCTTCATTTTCAAAGTGTTGCAAAAGACTTTTCGGTTTCACTGCAAGATCCTTGTCTTCTTCACGCTCATAATATGGTAATGCCAATGGTTTCTTTGGTGTAACGTCCATCCTTTCACACTTTGCACCGGCTCGGTTTCTCTCACATGGAGAGGCAAGCATTTTGAGCTTTACCGTGTCAGGAGATCTATGCTTCTGATGCACGATGCTCAAAGCTTGCCGAGCAACCTCAGCTAAAGATTGCATGGCTTGCAGCGGTGCATTCGGATACGATTCTGCAGGTGTTGGCACCAACGCTTCCACTACTTTAGGCTTATTCCTAGGACGCTTTTGAAACCGAATTTCATATATCAACATATTGTTCGGATGGATAGGCGGAGGTGCCAAAGGGACTTCATCACCACAAGCCATAGACAATAGTCGAGCAGGCAGTTCCTTGGGATCCAAAGGCAAATTCCAACATAATAATTCATCCTGTCCTTTCTGGCGCTCTACAAAATGCCTAACCAAGCTCTTAGTGGCTTTGTACATTCCACGCAAATCTTCCTCACTGTCATTTTGATGGTTAGCTTGAGATGCACACAGTGTGAACGACATCACCGACACCGCGATTTGTTCGCTCACTGTGCACAAGCCCAAATTCACCAAATGTTGACAAAGAAGACTTGAGATTTCGAAGTCTTTGCTAGCATCCTTAATGCTTTGCCACAGTGACGGATGAATATAGAATGGAAAATTGCTATAGTCTTGCACTTTCCCTTTTGATCCGGCAAAGGGAAGCGACATAGCTTCAACCATTGTCTGCGCAAAGTCTGCCAGCTCATCCTCGCTCCACGTTCGTGGAGGATATCGCAAAAGATTCATAGCCTCAGCCTGCGCTGATTCTGATCGAATCTCTTTCTTCAGTCGCATGGCGACATCGGCTCTGATGGCCGACCGCTGTTCGGGTTTTCGCTCAAGGTAGTCTGGAATTAACTTCAGGTAATCCTGCAATGATGACATGGATAGCGCGCGCGCGAGCGTCAGGCAGATCTGCTTTTTGAGCCCAGACACCCCTATCATTCACAACTCAATTTGATGATGAACTGTTGTGTTTCCAACCTCAGAAGCTAATATACTATGAAATCCATGCTATTCTGCCAGGTTTCATCTTTTGCTGATTTCAACAAAAAAAGAAAAGTATTAAAAAGTATTTTGCTTGTTATCTGCCTACTTTCCAAATCATAGCAGATAACAACAATATCAAAAAGCAAAATACTTTTCCATACTTTTAAAAGTATGGAATAGTATTGGAAAGTATTGAAAAGTATACAATACTTTTCCATACTTTTCCATACTTTACCATAACTTTTCCATACTTTTCATAACTTAAACTATACTTTTCTATACTTATAAGTATGAAAAAGTATAGATAAGTATTGAAAAGTAAGACGTCTCTTCTTAGCACCGCATCGCTCCTGGCGTCGCTGTCAGGCACTGTGATTGGTCAACTGGGAGAGCTGCTGAGCTTGGTCGGAGAACCCATAACGGAACAACGGGTCGCCTGTGGTAGCTGACACCTTGGAATGATGGCGAATGGGTGCGGTTGATGGCGGGAAACCTAGCATCACTATGGTTAATGGCGAATGAAGCCGTCATTAAACCTTACCAATCGTTGACTGGGTTGATGGTTTTTGACGGTTTTAATGACGGTCAACGATTGGCAAGAGGTTGCGAAATAGCTGATTTGTGGTCAGGATGATGGCTGACGGTTGCTGCCCAATGCTAGCGCAGTGATGGAATGAATGATAGTTGCTGATGACAGCAAATATTGCTCAACAAGGATCAATGGTCTGTGAAAATGGTGAATGGTGACAGAAGACAAATGTGTGCGCCAAAGGTGGGTAGTAGGATATCCGTGTGTACCTTGGCCCTAGATTAGCCCAGAAAAATGAACCAAAAGTGCCAAAATCATAGAACACAAATCCAAAATAGGGTAATTGAGTCAAGGTATGATCCATGGCTCATGGGTGTTCATGATGGTTACTTGATGGGTGCAAAGTGGTTATGGCAAGTGGACGACCTCGCTGGCTACCATGGCGCCAAGGTGGACGATGAGGGCGTCCTCTTTGACAAGTTGCCCCGTGCTCGCGTGCGGCTGCCGTGGGGCTTCCCAGTGGCAAGGTGGATGGCAGGCAGGTGGTAAAGGTGTTGGATTAATGGGTGCAAGCTTCTCATGACTAGTGGCTTTAAAAAGAGTTTTTTAGGGGTTATAGCCATTCATGAGGCATAAGAAACCAACGATAGTGGTTGGACAACTATTGGTTGCTGATTTCAAACATTCTTTACTTTCCCTACTAGCTGTTGACAAATCGTTGGTTGTCTTGATTCATTTTCATAGGGGGTTGAAACCACCAAGCAGTAGCGTGTTGCTGGTTTGTAACTGGGGTAGCATATTAAGCAAATGGTAGATATAACTGACTGATAATGAAACAGTTTTTGCAATTCGCTATAATTAAGTAGTGATAACTGGTGGTGGTTTTGAACATGTTTTAATTTCCCCGGCTGTATTTGCAAGTGGTTGGTTGGTTGACGCATATTTTGCATGGGGTGGTTCAACCACCAACCAGACATGATAGTGACCAACTTGCAGTACTTAGTGTCATTTGATGTTACATTGTGGATTAGCAATGTTAAGTAGTGTTACTAATAGGTTGATTGGAGTAATGATTAATGTGGATTAGTGACGGTCAATAGGCTGCTTCTTTACATTTAAAGTTACTAGGGAAATGTTAATGGTGATTTTTACATTGTAATTCGACAAAGGCGTACTCCCAAATAATGAAGGCTTGAGAGGTCAACAGTCACCATCACCATCAATCATGAATAGAGGTTAACAACCACCATTCAGAGCATGGTTGTTAGTAATAGTGATCGCAAACATCTAATACAGGTTAACCCTCACCTGTAGTCATTCGTAGAAGTTAACAATCACCATTAATATTACTGTAGACCCTCTCAATAAATCCCCATACTTGAGGGTGAATCACCAACAGTTTTTAGGGTAAACTGGGGGTGGTTGAGAAACAACTAGATCCACCAGTAGTTCTGGGCGGATCACCATCCCCATGATTCTTAGCCGTTCACCATGGGGTCCCCTACCATCTCCATGATAATTATTAGGATTATATAGTAGTTAATGTTTGTGGTCCAATTGGACAGATATTTGGTGACGGATCAACGCTGATCAACCATGAAAAGATATGAACAATGGATGACGGTCAATTGCCGCAAATGATAGTAATAACTAGTGTTTACTAGCTGAACCTTCGTGGGATGGCGAGCGAGAGAGCGAGACTAGTGTTTACTTATGATCAATGACGAGCAATACCAGTAGGGAGACCTGATGCCGCAGATTTGTTAATAATGAGTGGCAAGTGTTCATGATTTTTCAGGATGGGTGAGAACAACCAACAAAAACGGTTTTTGATAGTTAGGGTGAGTGATATTTTATTGGGTAACCGTTGTTAATTAGCATTGGTCCTTCCAAGGAGGAAGATGTCAAGGACAACCAAGAATATTCCTTTGTGGCTAGCCAAAAATCATGGTTTAGCTGAAAATATATCATTCGTTTTCAATCCTTCAAAATGTTTAGTCATGATTCATTATGGACGTGGTATCAGAGATACTTAGCATGAATATTGGTTGATTTTGATGGAAAAATGGTTGATGATGGTACCATTGGGATATCCAGGCGCTGGTAAACCACCCCTGGTTTTGCCAGTCAATACTGGAACTGGCAATTTGCCATCAAACTTGGGGCGTTGGTGGTCAAGAAGTCTCCCATGAACCATGCCGTATCACCACGTAGCATGGTTAGCTGCTTCCTGATTCAAAGTACCCGCAAAATATCTATGTTTTTTTCATGGTCAGATGTAGCTTATTCGGTTTTGATTCATAATTTCTAGATTTTCCTTTCTCTGGGACAGTAAACCAAAACACTACAGTGCTTTCGGTCCAGTTAGTGGAAGGGATGTAGTCAGGCTTCCCCATTGACAAACACAGTGTCGTTGCTGCACGATATCGATATAGCTTTGATGAAGTGAATTCATGATAATTCATGTGTGCCGGTCGTTTGCATGATAATCATATGATGTCGACCTTCGTTTATTCCTTCCTCACTAGACAACTTGTTTCTCTTCAGACTTTTGATGAGTTCGCCACAATGTTCATTTATCAGCTGTGTGCAGTCCCAGGCGTTTTATGAAGTTTGTGCCGGCTAGTCAAACCTGAATTTGCGGGGTCCGCCGCGAGAAAGTTTGATCTGCTTTGAATTGTTTGATTTGATTACATGCAATATGCATGTACATATTTTCATATTCGTACATTTCTAAAAAATGTGAGTGTGTATGTTATGTACATGACATGCCTTTTTTAAAACGTATATAAATACACACTTATTTGTTGATTGATTTGCTCATTTACACATCTATATCTTTGTGTCAGTGCAGAGGTGCATGTATACTCACAGATTCGTATTTCACCTGATTATGTATACTGTAGGTACGTATCATGCAGAAGTGTGCGCACGCGCATCTTTCTATGAACGAGCTGCCCCCGAGGCCGGGAAAGAGAGACAGTTGGGAGCCCCTGCCTCGCGAAAGCCACTCTGGGACGGAGCTAGGCAATCATCACAGCTCGCGATGGTTACAATGGGTGCTGCATGATCACTGGTTGGCAACTATGGTTGTTACGCATGGTTAGTAAATGATAGTAACCGCGATAATTACGTAGGTGATACCATTTTCTAATGTCTGATCATCCAAGTACCTTGCGGACACGGCTTTGCTATGTCATATGGACACGAAATCTATTTTCACTACATGCATCCTTTTGTTCATAACCCCGCATTGATGGATAATATGCAATATATCATCATGGGTGAGTGGTCAATATTGCTAAAGCATGAGATCTATCAGCATGGCGTGACATTTTCTTGTGGCATGGTGATGGGACAAGCTACTCTGTGAAAACAACTGGCGAAGTTTTGGCCAGTTCCCATTCTCAGGATCAATTTCCTGGAACATGACTTCAGAGTTTTGAAGTCAGAGTGGAAGGAGGATGCTGATGGTACCTGGTGGCGAGTGGCCACTTACAGGTCAGGTTGGGAGTTTTGGTTTCGCCACGCATCAATCGCCAATCAATTTTGGACATCTGAGAGATTTCTACCGTGGGCTGGCATGCTCACCACGTGGCTTGGGGCAGGAGGCTTCAATCAATACTTTCGAAGTGATACAAATCCGGAGCTTGAGGGCTGTGCTTCGGTGGTTATTGCAGTCCAAACGGTGCCGGCGCCGCAAGCTGAAAGCACACCATAGAGGCCACCCGCTCTCAGCTGGTTTGGCTACTGGGTTTGCTGGGCCAGCCCTGGACATCAATCCCTGGGCAGAAGGCGCCTGATCATCTGCAAGAACGTGAGGACATGGGAGCTGCTGCAGACTCCGTCTCAACCATGGTCTGGTGCCCTTGGTGACTGGTTGCAGATGTTTTCGCTTCAAGCAAGAAAGGCTTCATCAAGCCGAAGTGACGGCGAGTTCGGTCACAACACTCAGAGCCGGAGATTGGAGCTACGATGAAGTGTTTTTTTGGTCAGTATAGCAATGACTGGTTGCCCTTTGGCAAATTAAGCTGGAGGTGGCAATCCACCATAGGAATAGCTGGTTTACCTATTAAAAAGCTGGGGATTTTCAATACCCAGGTTGGTTCGCCAGAATGTAGCTATGCGTTTTCAACATTATCAAAAATTGATAATGGTTGATAGCAATTGTTCAACTATGGCCAATAGTCATTGATCATTTTACATCTTTGCACATGATCAACCAATATGTACTTACATGCTCATTCCACCGGCATCACATTGGCACAAGAGATTCTCACCATTCAAGCTATCAACACTGCACCATGTTTGTTTACACTGTAAATGAATTTACATATATGATTTAAGTACTTGCATCTTTGAATTACATCATTAACATCTCAATACTGCTGGCGGGCCTCCTAGCCACAAAGGCGCTAGTAAGTGCAGCTACCCC
>VSDK01020438.1:69327-119049 GCA_009767595.1 Symbiodinium kawagutii
TTTCTTTCCTTTCTTTTCTTTCTTTCCTTTCTGGGGTCCAAAACAAGTCTCATTTGACAGGCTTCTGATGGCATCATACTAAATTTAAATTAGCCCTATTAACAATCAGTAAGGGGAAATCCCAAAATTTTGGAATTTTCTGGAAATTATTTGTAGCTATTGTGAATGCTGTCCTATTATTGCAACTGCTGTGGGGCAAGTTGACATTCTGTAATTAAAAATCAATAAGGGTTAATTTAAATTTAGTAAGAGCTAAAAAAATCCAGATCTGGAAATTATTTGTAGCTATTGCAAGCGTTTCACTATTGTGGTTCCAACATTATCGGCACTTGATGTAGCTACATCTATATAGTCTCCAAGGTAGTACTCAACGATAGATATTCAGCAAATAAAACATGGACATATCTACCATTTGAATTTGATACCTACCATCGCTAATGCCACCATTACTCTCCGGGAAACTAGCCTGGAAGCTAAGATCACCATATCATTGGTACATTGTTACGATTCATGTGCCACCAGGAAATCAACCTAAACATCACCATTTTTGATAGCTAGGCGATTTACGAACGATGGATTTCCCACAGATCCAGATGAGTCTATCAGAAGGTGACCGCGATTGTTACTTGCCATGATTGAGGTTTCTCAACGACCAGTAACCATTCAGTAACTAAATCTTAGCCATAAATTCACGATCATTTTTGTCAAAGGTTTTTTTAACATGTATACACCAGTTTATATTGAGTAGGTGGTGACCGACAATCAAAGATGGGTGGTTATGGACCTGACAGGGCGGAAGCATCAATGAACCACCAACTGACCATCAAAAAAACCCTGCAACCAAGAATGACCACTTTGGAACTCCTAACCTCTCAAAACCCTTGGGCCACTTAACCCCGGAACTCCCAACTAATAAAACCCTTAGAAACATATAGCCATCAATTGACGATCAATTATACCATAGGTAATTGACCACCGTTTAACCATCAAGCATAGATAGAGATAGCTTCAGACATACCAGCAGCAAACTATATCAACTCAAACTAGCCATCTTAGATCCACTTTCTTTTTGTAACTATACATGCTCCCAACTAACCATCAATGAACAAGCGCTTAACCATCATTAACCACCAACTAACCATTGTTTAACCATTAATTCTAGATCAAAATCACCATCGATTAAAACAATCATTAACCACTAAGCTACAATTGATGGTTAGCCATCAGTTATTCAGTAGCTGCAGCTACAACATAACTACTATCAACTAAGTAGCCACAGCTTAACCACTGTTTCACCATGGTTTTTGAAGGGTTGTAAGCTACCTTATACAAGGTGGACCCCTTTAGTTAGCTAACTTGGGTTATAACTAGGGTAACTACCAATTATGGTAGTTATAACTATAGTTAAATGGCTTATTAATCAACTTATCACTAGGGGGGGCCCACCTTGTAAGGCTTAAGTAACTATGGTTATGACCCCATCTGCACATCCAGCTGTGCAGCTTTCAGGCATGGGCAGCGCGGGGGGCACTCCAATCCAGGCGGTGCTCTCTCAGGCGCCCAGCGCTGGCTGCTTGGATTTTGGGGGAGGGCTGGGGGGGAGGGCTGGTAGGTTTTCTAGGGGGTTATCACCAGGCATTTAAGGGTTGTTTATAACCATTAATGGTGGTTACTAATAGTTTTTTTTGGGAGAAAATGACCAACAATAATGTAATGTAGTGAAACAATTGCCAAGTGCGGTTCTTTTTCAACAGGTTTGCTTCGGGGTTTTAACCATTAATATAGTAGTGAATGCTAGGCGAGAGTAACCAGCCACATCCAGTAACATGTTTTTTTAATTTGGTAAATGGCTATAGGCGATTATAGTGCCTAATGATAAAGGATGATAAGCAACACAAATGGTCAAACAACTATTGGTTGGTGGTTTCATCGACAGTTTATATTTTCGCTAGTGTTAACAAATGGTTGGTTGAGTGACAGGCATGTTTCTCACAGAGGTTCAGACCACCAACCATTTCTTTTGGCCAACTGGTACAAGGCGGGGCCCTCAATATAGCTGGTTATTCTTTTCAGCAAATCCGTACCATGGTGGGTAGATACGACTATAGATGACTATAGTTCGATGGCTAGTTATAACACACCTGCTCTACAAATCCAATCTACGGTGATAGTGACCCCAGCTATTAAAAACGATAGTATCATTATAACACCACTCTGTTTATCAACCAATGCTGACAACATGATTTTGATAGATCCCTCGAGCCATGCTCACAAAAAAATGCCGGCTACTGGTTTTCTCAATGTTGGATCCATACAAACAAACAAACAAACAAACAAACAAACAAACAAACAAACAAGCAAGCAAACAAACAAACAAACAAACAAACAAACAAACAAACAAACAAGACATATTTGATGGCAAATCGCCAGCCAAGCTGAACTGGACGCAGTTTATCAATACGGACCTCCTATTCATAATGGGCTGTGGGTCAAAACCCCGTACCCCTGCTTCCCCTATCATTGACCATTGTTTCCCTTGTCATTGTTGAGGAATATCCCTACAAAATTGGTTGGTTTACATTGACCCATAGCCAATGGATCAACAATGGTTGTTTTAATGGGTTTAAGGCAGTGCGGCACCCGTTGGACGTCCCGGCAAAAAAAAGGCACCCTAGGGCAGCCAGAAAACTGGACACGGGCTTGGTAAACCAACATGTTTTCTCGTGGAAACCTTGCGTTGTTGACCAAACCGTTCTCTAAGCCGTTCAACCTTTGATAGCCATTAGTCAACCATGATCTAGGCTACCAGCCATTAGTCACAACTATAGATTGTTCAAAGGATTGAAAAAAACATAACTCAAGGGTTGAACCAAACCTTCGGGTTGGAAAAGAAAATCGTGTAAAAAAGAGGTGAGCGAAGCAACAATTACCTCAGCAGAGATTTGGTGCTGATTGAGGGTGTTGAGTTGAATTACCCAAGTATGGTTTAATTCGAAGAAGTGCTAATGAATCAGTTTTGAATGAGTTCATGATGCTTGTTGTTTTGTTGGTGTTGGGAATGGTTTGTTGGAATGATGAATAACAATTGAACAAGGCCAAGGAAACGGTGTGGGTTCATGTTGTCAACCATGATTCAGTCAGGATCACAGACACGACTTTGGCAACTGAGCGAAATCATATTTGCAACCATGTCCCAGCTGTCGTCAAGCTACAGGTGGTCATCTATAGCGGTTAGCCGGCAGTTAGCCATTAGTTAACCATGATAGTAGATGAGCCCTCAGCCTCAGTGACGCATCATAGTCGTGCAAGAGGGGCCCCCAAACTTTGTCAGTTGGTTCAGATTCAACACTGAGCCAGCTAGCTAATCTACAATAAGTGAAGTTGTACTAGTTGTGCAGGCCAAGTATGAACATTTGAAGGTCCACGATGAGTCTCATTATACTAGATATCAGCCATGGATAACCTGGTTGTAGACCATTATATCCACGATACGCATTTATACTTGAAGATTCTTCCAGCTTTAAGTTGGTTGATAAGCCATTGAATCCCAGTCGGATCTACCCCAACCATTTTGAATTCATGAAGCACGTGTGAAAACAAGCTATGTTTACCATAAGTGTACTTACCCCTAGCTCTCTTCAAGAACACAGCAGTCGTACCTGGTTCTCATCCGTTTGGATGTTTCTCAAAATTGGGAACTCCAAAAAGTAATTATTACTATACATAGAAAATGGTTGATGATTTGGGGGACCCCCTGTTGCTTCAGAAGCCATTCTTAAACAAACTATATCACAACTGGACTTACCACTAGTTCCCTTCAAGAACAAAGCCTCAGTATTTGGTTCATCACCGGTGGTTTCTCAAGTCATAGGTGTCCCCCAAATCTCCCACTCTTTGAACCATTTGTAGTACTAAGCCAACCATAGCTTTGGGGTTCCCCATTTTGAGAAACACCCGCCCATAGTTGGTATATCCCCCATTTTTTGTTGGTTGTTGGCCATGATCTCCAACTATTAGCATCTATTATATAACACTATAATCCTATCATCACCGCTTCATGGGTCTCCTATGGCTTGAGAAGCCCACCATATCTATCACACCCGGACCCCGCACCACCACCGCGCAGTCATTGGCAGGCAGACTTGGTTCGGATCCGGGAACACCTTCGGCGTCGTCAGGAGGAATGGGCTGGGGCTTCCCAGGTGCAAGATGGAGCACCAGGGTTTGGTGAGCGGAGGATGGAAGTGAGGTGAAACAACCAACAGTGTTTTTAGCAAGGATTCTTCTAGGGGTTGGAACCATACATAGGGTCAGAAACAATAAGAATGAATCATGGGGTTAGATGGCGAGTTTTACTAGTTTTACTAACCATGATGGGGTTTTATAGGGTTATGACCATGGATAGTGGTTAATAAGGTGGTTTTAGCAAAGATTTTTCAAAGGCTTGGAACCCTTCATAGGGTTGATGAATCATATTCATAAGGGATTCATGACAAATAATAGGGGATAGAAATGGCTAGTTAGAACCATTAATCATGGCAAATAAGAGGGAATAAGAAACCAACAATAGTGGTTGAACAACTACTGGTGGGTGGTCTGATTGTCATCCAATTGTAATTGTTAACAAATGTTTTCTTAACCATATTAATTAAGATATATGTTTCATCGGGGCTGAAACCACCGACCGGAAGATGGCTAATAATAGTTTTTTTGATGGCTGGTTTAAAACAATGGCTGTTTTTCCTACGAGATTATATTATGTTACTGGTAGTGGTTGGTTTACTTGGTTCAGTTCTTTTCAAATCAGCCATCAGTTGATAAAAAGTCGTGCTTAAAATCAGCGGGTAATGGCTAATTAGTCAAAGGCAACCTGACCAATAGTCTCGTTGTGATGGCATATGCTAAACTGTAATAGTAGATTCTGTGATGGTCAATGCTTTATTGGGGTTCAGAACGAACAGTAATCTAACAGTAAAGGAATGGTCGATCCAGGTCTTAATAAGCCATCAGCCTATCATATCCATGAATAGTTTGCGCTTTACTCACATAAAGGAGGTTGGTTAATATGGACCTTTGATCAACAGTAGTGAGGTCATAGCCAGCGTACCCTCGGAGAAACTAACCTAGAAGGTACGATTTGCCCTTGTCAATAGATATACCGTGTATAAATTGTGGATTTTCCGACCAGAATAGTTTCCCAGAGAGCCATGTTTACTCAACAATGATGGCTGATAGGTAACAGTTGCTAAACACAAAAGACTGGAACAATTCACCGCGATCGATCATGGTTTATTAATTGCTAGTGTGTGACTGAAAGTGTTGAAATTTGGTGAAACATATGATGTAACAACCAAGGCTATTGGTCGATGTTGATCAACAGTGGTAGATCCAGCCAGCAAGCCACCACCACGTCAGGACCAGCTTAGTAGCTTGCGAGCTTGCCATCAAATAGGAGAGGGGCTGTCAAATGTTCTTGGTATTGACCTACCATTCATGCGCAGTGCATTTTTTGGGTGTGGCTAATACTATGTGTGGTAGAGATAATGGTAGTAAGATGGGAAGCACACCCGCAAAAGCGACAGCGAACATAACATTACTTGATGATAAAAATGACAAGAGCAGTATATCACCCAATTGTAAATGGGTTTGTCCACAAGTGGTGTGCCCCAAAACTGTTGGTTTCCCTGTTGATATTGGCTATTATCGGATGGTTCGTAGGTACCACCACCATATGTGGACAAACCCAAAATCATAGTTATCTATAGTAAATAGTAAAATACAATGGACACATTATAGAATAATAATAGTTATTTGTACTAGTTATATACTAATAGTACATGTACTTGTTCGTAAAACATACGTTCAAGTTACAGTAGCCATCATGAACTCGATCCGGCCCAGCCTGGCCCCGGAACTTCCAGCCAGCCTCATGGACCCGCCATGAACCAGTACCAATCCTGGTTGGTGGTTTGATCCACATTTCTCCCCAGGAAATACACATGATTGGAGGGTTGATTAATATTTTTGTTCACAGGGGTGGTTCAACCACCAACCGGAACCAACCCAAATCATCACTGTTTACAGGTGCCATCATGAACGGCTAGCCATTATAGTAGTGGGATGATGGGTTATTCATTCCCCATTAACGATTGTTTACATTTCGGTGATCTAACATAACCGGCCGGAAAACCGCAATATTTCATAGGGAGGAAGTCTGGGACACCATGATTTAAAGGTAGATCACCGGAAAATCACCATATAGAGAAAACTTGGGAAACCATCAAGCATGAGTGGATTATTTGCTGCGAAGTGTTACTGTAGATCAGCAGAGGGTAGCCAGTCAGTCCCCTGACTCATCATCCGAGGCAGAACGGAGGGCACAAAACGCTGGTGGTGGAAACGGTTTGGTAGCACAGCTGGCGGCATCGGCGGATTTACACATTGTTTCGTGGATGAGTGCAATCAGCCGGCAGTAGATAGTGGTTAGTTACTTTCATTTATCAACCGCAACTCCAGTTGGTCCCTTGACGTTTTAGTTTTTTCCACTTGTTCTGCAGTAGATATGCATCAAACAATGTTTCCAATGTTCCATGTGTAAACCATTTACATCCATTTACCTATTGGAGATGGCTAATTTGATAGTCTAAGGATTTCTTATCTACGCCAGGATGATTAATTATGTTGGTGATACGGTCGTCATGGTGTCGGTGTTGGCATTTTACAGTCACTGAGACTAATATCCGGCAAAGCCATTTGATGACCAAAGACGATTGAGGTGGGCGTAGCATGTTAGAAGTGGTGTCCGCAATTATATGATTATTGTTTCTATTATTAAAATCAAAATAGGGTACAGAAATCACATTATTGGTTGATGGTTTCACATGTTTTCCCTATTAATTATTAGCAAATAGTTGGTTGACTCATATTGTGCATAGGGGTGGGTCAACCACCAATCAGATTCGTATGATTGATACTATCCCCATTCGTGATTACCTCGCAGTCGGAGATGGTTTCCAGCTTGGCAGATGAGTGGTTTTGTTGCCATGTGCAGCCCACATGTCAACCACTCATAGCTACCAAATATATTCTTATTTCAATTTAAATAGATTTATATATATATATATTTATTTATATATTTATATTTTTTAATATTTATATATATATATATTTATATTTATATTTTTTAATATTTATATATATATATATCACTGTGATCGACGCGCGTGATATTAGCGTTTTTTGTGGTGATATGATGTGTATACATTAGTGTTTGATGTCAACCACTCAGTTTTTTGAAAATGTAATATATGTATATATATATATATATATATTTTTTTTTTTTTTGTATTTGTGGTATTGTCAGTATTGTTGTGATTAATTGAGCTTGGTGACTGCTCACACAATAGCAGGACTTCCAACAGTAGTACTCTTACACTGCAATAGAATACTTGAACACATTTTTTGTTTCGACCATGTTTGATATTCTGATATCATTTGATCATTGAACAATCATGCAATGATGCGTAAACATGATCACTATGATGTACATTGTATGATCATGGAGCATGATGATAGATTCGTCAAACACATTTTCGTCAGCCGTCCTTGGCAACATGAGGACAATATTTTTTGGTTATCACGTTGGTTGGCAGAAATTTTTGCACCACCCATCTTGCTACCGCAGCATTGAGATTAAGAGGTCGTAGGACCATCATCCGTTGTTGAGGGGCACTATCCCCAATTATCCACCAACTGTCAACTACCCAGGAAAAACAACAACCAGGTCCATCTTACAGTTGAGTGTGCCACCCCTAGCTCCTCAGGCCCTCGCCATTTTGAACTATTTCCTACAAGGTGGGCCCACCTAGTTATAAGTTGATTAAGAAGCCGTTTAACTATAGTTATATCTACCATAACTGGTAGTTACCCTAATTATAACCCAAGTTAGCTAAGTAAGGGGGCCCACCTTGTAGTCTTGCACAAGCCTTCACAACCAGCATCATTGCCGAGCCCGTGTTTTTCCCTAGGTGGTCGCACTGGAGACGAGGCTGTTGATGCTGCTGACCTGCTTACCCATCACTTTTGCAATAAAACTGCTGGCTTTACGCTGCTCGGGGATCAAACGGGTCAATAAGCCACGGTCAGCAAATGTATCAACCTGGACAGCATATAAGAAGCCAGCAATACTCATTCCTATCAATTGTCAGCATGATTATTTATCCAGTCGTGGCTGATACTCCGTGTTTAGTGAATTCTTAGCGGCACAGTGCCAATTTCAACGGTTGCCAAATGAAGCGCATTCATCAGCACTGGTTGTGAACACCCCGGAAAGCTGACAAACAATTGGTGAGCCGAACGATGGGTTGGTGACTGAAATGGACAACAAGGGGCGGTGATATAGATGCTTCAACGATGGCTTGATTCTTTATAGCCGACTTTAGCTAATGATGCATTAGCTATTTAGTGACTTTCTCATGGATTGAAGCGAGGTTTATAGCTATCAAATAATTGTCTATTACAGTGTTCAATTCAAGTTCATAGCTGCCATTAGTGAAAGAATTGGAAATCAAGGAGTTTTCCCATGTGGCTGTGGGTCAAAATCCCGTACCCCTGGTTCCCCTATCATTGACCATTGTTTTCCCTTGTTTTGTTGGTGGAAATCCCCCATGAACGTTGGTTGATTAATATTGACCCATAGCCATGTATCGTTACATGACATTGCTTGATAGGCGAAGGGAAAAGTTCATGGGACCCTAGAGCTGCAGCCAGCGGCGGCCCCGACGCACCCGGGAAGTGAGCAGAGGACCGTGGGCTTCGCTGACTTTCGTGGGCAGCTGAAGCGATGAAACCCAGGATGTGTGATGTGCATAGAGCCACAATGATAATCGATCATGTTAAAAACAATTTGTGTCATAAATTTATTCTAGTTGTTGGTTTCAAGCAGTTTTGGTTTTCAATAGTAATGATTGACCAATGGTTGGTGGATCAATGATTATGATGCCACAAATTGTGATAAAATCTCCTTCCAAGAAAGGAACCATCACCACAATGATTGATTAAGATGATCCTTTCATAATTCCTATTAAGGAATTCCTGTGATCATGTTAACAACGATTAAGCATGTTGGTTTGAAGAGCAGAAGTGGAGGTGATCTCCATTTTGATTCTCAGGCCCATGATGACCACATGTCTCTTGGTGACATGGTGTTCCTTGGGTGTGGTCTAGAATCGCTTGGATCTTTGTTCTCAGCGTCGAATGATGCTCTCAACGTGCGTCATGCTGATCCTGATTGGTCAGATTTTCCGCCGTACATTTTGACTTGAAAAAAAGACAAAGCTTTGAAAGCATGTGCCTTTTCTAGAAAGAGCGAGCGCAAAACAACGGTCTTTGAGCTGGCATCTGATTGGACCGCAAAGCGTTGCTCTCTTGAGGTCACTGGTGCTATGAAATGTCCTGGAATGGGTACTGCGATGTCAGCAGCGTGGATGATCTCTCTGGCTAAAACCAGTGTTTCAGAGCAAGAGCAGATCAGGAAGCATGCCAGTTTGTTTGGCAGCTTGAATGACAATGAACTTGCTACAGCTGGAGGCTTGCGAATGGCATTGATGTCATTCGAAGGTGATGTGAAATACCTTTCAAAGGTGTTTCTCACAAAGAATTGATTCCTTTCAGCTGGAGTCATTTGTACGAATCAATTGCCTTGCTCTTGACATCATCCATGAATTGCCTCGAATGGTGTACAGATTCACTGAAGGCCCTGACACCTTCCCTGGGGTACGTGCTCTAGTGAGAACACAGAGCATAAAGGTCTGCTTTTCGATGATGTTGAAGTAGGGTTGTTCCTACAACATTCCCGAGGCAGCAATGTGATCTACCCTCTCTCTTGGGATGCTTTTCTTCAGGGAGGTGAATTGCACATTGAGAAGGATGACATACCGCTTTTGAAGTACCATATGAGCTTGTTTTGCTCCAATGCAGACGCCTATCAAGATCTGGTGATCTAAAGTCAGCCAATTGAAGATTCTACTCTCGAAGAAACAACAGCCAAAGCTTTGAACAGGAAAGCAGAAGATATTGTGGCTCAACCAGCCAACAAAATGTCAAAGACTGAATTCACCAGTTTATACCAGCTTTGTCTCTGAAACTTCAAAGGCAATTTTGGCGTCTGTTGCGTAGGTGACTGAAGAAGAACGAAAAACACAACCAGACCTTTTCATCGACGTCGATGAAAAGAAACTGGTTGAATCTGTTGCTCAGTCAGTCAAACCCTTCGCTCACTGAGGTTTTTCCCTACCCAAAAGGTGGGTTCTCGCTCTGGTTTGTTTTTTTTGTTTTTGGCAGTGAGCCATCTCTCACCGAAAGCGGTCGGTTCCTAGCCCGACCACTGCTTAATTCATTGTACCTTCATGGTACTACCGTGCGTTGTCGTAAGGTTTTTTGGGACATGATTGATTCGCCATATAGCGACCTATTTGACATTGTATCGAATCGATGATTTTTGTCTAGCAGTGTTTGAGCTGCAACATGTTTTGGGAAAAAAAATTGGATTGTTTTGGTTCCATGATGATTTGGCTCGCAACAATGATTTGCCTCATTTTATTCTAATTGGTGGTTTCAAAAAGTTGTTATTTTCAATGGTAATGATCAACCAATGGTTGGTGGACTAATGTGGACTAATATTTTTCACCGGGGCTGAAACCACCCACCAGTATTGATGCCTTTATCCTTGATTGCCTGAAAGGCATGTTACTACAACGGGTTGAGTCAACAATCATCATCATCATCATCATCATCATCATCATCATCATCATCATCGTCATCATCATCATCATCATCGTCATGATTTCAAGATTTATCTACTATAGTTATCTACGAGTTTTCCACTCGTTAGCCACCCTACTTACCTACTCCACGGTTAATCCCATGAATTAGCTGCCGACAGGACTCCCACCTCCTCACGTCCCACCTCAGCTCCTGTGCCTGTCCGGGCCCTTGGCTTTGAACTGGTGAACATGAGTGTTAACCTGGCTGGTGCTTTCAAAGGGAATTAATTTTGGGGTTGGGACCATTTATAATGGCAAGTGATAGGGAATAATAAGCAACAATAGTGGTTGAACAACTACTGGCTGGTGGTTTCAAACAGGTTTTTATTTTCCCTTGTAGTGGTGGATTGACCAACTTATAACTGGCTGGTGGTTTGAAACTTTGTTGTTTTCCGTGACGATTATTAGCACATGGTTGGTTGACTAATATTTTTTATAGGGGTTGAAACGACCAACCAGTAACAGTGGTTATGCATGATGGTTGCTGATAATACTAGTAGCTAATAATGGTTTCAAATTTTATTAACGGCTAATTATTGTGACTCAATAGTGGCTGATAAAAATGTTATTGGTTGTTATCCGCCATGATGTACCAGCCTTGATGGTTGCTGATGATGGTGGAATAGTATTTAGTAGTGGTTGATAGTAGTGGATGGTAGTGGCTTATAGTGGCTGATAGTGGTGGCTAATAGTGGTGAATCGTGTTTTATGATGGTTGATAGCGGTAGTGCTTGGTGATGGATGGTGAGGAGCGGTCAATGGCGGTCATGCACTAGTGGCCAATAGCAGTGAACAGTTCTTATTACACACGGAAATACAATGGTTAGTAGTGGTTAATAGTAGTGCTAGTAGTGGTTAATAGTGGTGATTGTAAAATGGCGGGGAGTTCCAACAGTGGCTGGCAGTGGTTAATAGATTGGCTAATAGTGGTTCTAGAGAGTGTTGTTGATTGTTAGTAATGGCCAAATGGTTTGGTGAACATGCCAACCAAGAGTAGAACCTGTTCATTTCTGAGAATAGCTCCAGTGCATGGCATTGCCCCACAGTTCGAACTACGGGTAGCCAGCTAGTCATGGTAGATATGACTCTAGTCAACTGGTTAAGGTCAACCAAATGACCCGTCATTATCCACAATGAATCACGCTTGACCTTGGTCATGACTCATCACTAACACCCATCAACCGTTTTAGTGATAGCTACTCAACCACCATTAATGACCCTTAACCATGATTCACAATGGTCTCATGCTCATTAGTCATCACTAACCACTAGCAAGTCTGCATAGATTTTCATGGTTTTCATGGTTTGTATGATCACTTACCATCATTAACCAGTGTCATCTCTGACATCACATGCTATTCCATGGGCACCAGCGCAAGTTCATCCAGTTTTGAATGGCAAGGCTACGTCGCGTCACGGTGCGAGGTATACCTCGGGGTTTTTACGCGGCTGCTGTGCAATTTCATGCAACTGGCGCCGAAGCGCTTCGGTTTCGGATGACCCAATGGCTCGCAGCTGTCAGAAAGCTTGGCATGCTGAGGAGGAAGCCGGATCAACGCCTCGATTTGGGGCCAGAGTCGTCGACTTTATTCTGGTTGCGCGTTTCAAACGCAAGCATCAATCCGGCTGCCTTCACTGGTTCAGTTTCACCCTGAGTTTTCCTCATTGTTTTGCAGTATCCATGATGATATCTGTGAATTGCACGAACTTTCTTTCTGCTATCAGTGCTGTTTTTTTCCGGACATTCTGAGGTGCTAAAATAAAAACATCCCATGATTAACCAGGTTCACCATGCTATGAATGGTAGTGACATGTAGTGATTACCATCAAGTCATAATTATCCATCATCCAGTGTTCAGCACACACTGTAAAAGCTTTCCTCAACTGTTTGAATCAGAGATTTTGACTAGCCTTTAACACTTTTTCCAACCACTGATCATTGGCCATGTTTAGCCAGTACGAACCATCAATTAACAATCATCAAACATCATTTGATCAGCGTTACCATTTGATCAGCGTTACTGGCCACCTTAGTAAACATCATCAACCATCATTGGCCAGCTGATCAGCCACCATTATAATATAGTCACTATAGTCATTATCTACCCGAATAATCGTGAAAAACACACTGTTAGTGATTCAGAACCACTATGTCACCATCAATGAACCAACATTAGAATCATTAACCACCAGATAATCTCCCACTTAACCGTCATTAATCACCAGTGAACCTTCCACGTCTGCACCATTAACCACCATCATTAACCTGTTTTTCATTGTCGTTCGCATCGTTCACCACCATTAACCATCATTAACCATCATTCTCCACACTTAACCATACAAAATCCCATGGTTTCCCGTGGTTTCCTTTCATTAACCCTCATGAACCATGGTTCATGACTATCAGCCACCACCCGTTTCACTCACTTCAGGCCGTGGTTCACCGCTCTCGTGCCTCATCGGCTCCTTCCATGGATGGCAGCTGGGCAATGAACGGCAGTGGTACGGTGGGTTGGTGGTTGATGGTGGCGAATGGTGGTTTTTGAGACATAGCGCTTCTTAACCACTAACAGTGGTTTTTTCCGGATGGTCATCCGGATAAATATGACTATAATTTCTACAATCGTGGTTAATTAATAACGGTTAATTAATCAACTTGCCATTGATGGTGGATGATGTTTACTGAGGTGATTCATGATGGGGAATAAGCTGATCAAATGGTGCCCAATGATGATTTATTGATGGTTCCTGGTGGTTCGTACTGGTTAAGGTGGTCGATGATGGGTTGACAATGGTGAACATAGTGGGTACACATAGGCATTTGTGGTCAATCATAAGGGCCATTATCGTGAATGGCTAATGGCTAATCCCAAAGTCATTACGTGTTACCATAAACGAGATTCTGTGGAAATAAGTAGTGATTAGGTGAGGGGGTTGATACTGATCAAAATGATCATGGATTTTTCCATGGCCAATACTGGTTAATACTGGTTAAGTATCGGGATGGCGATGGAGAGAGAGTGAGAGACTGGTTAAGAATCAATTACATTTACCACTTTACCACTGTCGGATTGTAATTTGGAGGGGCCCATATGTGGTTCTTTGTAGCTGTGACCCAATTATGTTCTTTGTGTCATCTTATTTTTGTGTGATAGTTTCCGCTTCAAACCGTGGCTACAATTGATTGGGCCACCAGCTCAAGCATGAACCCCCTCTTCGCCATGGGCAAGAACGGTTGCTCATGATGATCTTTCTCACCGGGGATGGCTAATGCTTTGATGGAGCGGCATGGATTGGTCAGACCGGTGCGGTACAGAGTGGTACACCCTTGGTTGGTTCACTTAGGACGTAGCAGTTGGTACTCCGGTTGCGGCAGGGTATATAGTTATAAATCTTAGACTATGATTCTTACTGGATATAACTAGTCTAGCTACCAGTAACGCTAGCCATCACTCGGGAGAAATGGCTTTTCACTGGGGGCACTGCTCCGAAGGGAGAACAACTGGTGACGAGCAAGAACTGGTTTTTCGGTGCTGGGAGTGGAGCCTTGTGAGCCGGGCTGTCGGGAGGGAGCAGTGAGCGGTGAGCGGAGCCAGGGTATCCCGAGTTGGCCCTGTTTCAGGGGGCAGCTCAGGAGCCATTAGGAGTGGCAAGACCAAATGGTTTTGCGATTGCCATCATGGTAGTGGGAATTGATTACCACAATCAATGCCTTGTGAGCCATGGTGAATCATTTGCAGTAAACAGTTCAAAATGGCATCCTTGCAATCATCATCGGCAAGCGGTAAGGCATCGTAGACCATCATCATTCACCGCCACTAGCCAACATCAATGATCCTTAGCCATCCTTAGTCATCGTGTTTCATTAAGCATTATAATGATGCTTAGCCATCACGATCAAAACGAAACAGGATCATTAATTAGCCATCCTTCCCAATCATCATGTTACATTCTAGTTTGCTGCTAGTAAATATCGTCCTAGATTTGCATTTCCTTAGTTTAGCCAGTAAGAATCATATTTCCGTCATTTCCTTGGTAATCATATGGTGGTTTCTTAAAATAGGGAACCCTCCAAATCACCCTTCATCAACATTTTAGAGTAGAAAACCAACCATTTTGGGGGTCCCCTATGGCTTGAGAACCCCCCGATAGCAATCCTTCAATCCAGTCATTAATATGTATTATGAATAATTCCTTTATAATCAGATTAACATCATTCATGAAAAATCCTTATTGAATCCAGTAACTAATGTTAATCAAATTCCATAATTCATGTTTAATTCATAATGGAAACCACCAAATGGTGGTTTCTCAAGCTGGGGGGCCCCCAAAATGGATGGCTTACTACTATAGACGGTTAATAATGTGGATGGTTTGAGGGGTCCCTTATTTTGAGAAACCATCACATCAAATCCTTCAATTTGATTTTCTTTGCTGCTGATCATGTTGATCCTCACCCAGCATTCACCAACGTCCGCTGAAATCAATCTAGGCGCCCTGCGACGAGGCAGGGAGAAACTCAGCGATGCGGGTTCCGCCGATGGGGAACGGTGATGTTGCGTAGCTACAATGGTTGGTTCAATGGTGACATAAATTAACTGTTCCTAGCTAAGCATTGAACCAACCAACCATGTTACAATAGTTACTAGCTAATAAAATCAACCTAACTATTGCCACAATGGTTGGTTCATATTCAATTATTCCTAG
The DNA here is from genome assembly GCA_009767595.1 of Symbiodinium kawagutii. Lineage (NCBI taxonomy): Eukaryota > Dinophyceae > Suessiales > Symbiodiniaceae > Symbiodinium > Symbiodinium kawagutii. Next base: position 84,858 of record VSDK01020438.1, read on the forward strand.
CCTATATTCCAGATATCAATGACTTAGCCATAATTCAATGAATAATTGTTTGATATGACTTAATTAGCCATGGTCATTCCGAACTTAGCCATGAAAGGAGCAGGGATGACATGGGATGACCATGCGGCTGGGTTGTGAAGTCATGGTTCTTAGTGATTTGTTGATTGTTAATAGGGCAAAATCTAGGTTGATGACAAGTTCACAATCGTAGACAAATCGTTTCCTGGCCAAAATCTAGAAAAGAACCAGCGAAGAGTCACTACCAGCCATGAAGTTTTGCCTAGCGGGGCCTAGCAGCTGATTAGCCATAAAGCTCAAAGTGATGTCCTTGGGGTCGCTGTCAATCAAGCATGGCCAACCTCAGCATTAATTTTAACAAAACTGAGAGAGTGTGAGTCATCATTAAATCAACCATCAATTAACCATGTAAACCGGCAGTCAACCATCAATTGGCCATCAATAAACCACGACATCACCACCAAGGAACCTGAAATTCACCATTTGGGTCGTTCTAGGTACCCCTAGTGAATTTACATATTAATTCTTTTGGATCAACCAAGACATGTACTGACCATCAGCGTTGATCAACCCCTCAGCTATCATTCAACCATATCTTCAACCTCCTTGGAAACTTGGTGTATTCCCGGGTCGCATTCCCCTTGCTTGCTGTAACCGCCATGGAAACCAGCTGCGTTTCCCCGGCCCTGGAGGCGTTTTGCTCAGTCGCGATGCTTCCCTGAGTGAAGTCGATGCTGCCGGGCTGGATGTAGTGCCCTGGTGGCACTGCCTGACCCAAGGTTGTCATGGCCAACAACTGGACGCAGCAGGTGGTGTAACTAGCTGGTGATTCTCAGGGAGCTAAGGAGCCAGGGGTGAAACCAGATGGTAGGTAAGGGTTGCAAAGCGGAATGTCGTGAGATTGATGGTTGATGATGCTTCATGGTGGTTGTTGATGATGGTTTTTCATGGCGGAAAATATTATTGATCAGTGCTGGGTCATGAATGTTTAACAAATGATGGTGAATGAATGACACAGTTGCGCTTAACAAATGGTGAATGATTTGTGAAAAAAACGCTTGTCGTAATGATGAATCGATGGCTAGTCAGCCCACAGGATCCCATGTATGCAACCTTTGGCTGCCATCATAGATGTTGATAGTTTGTATGTCACCATCGCAGGTATTCAACGTGAGCCCCCCGGTGCTTGATGCGGAATGTATCAGCCACCATTGTTTCTTGCGTATTATTGTTATTTGTTGGTGTTTTGTTGTTTTTTGGTCAACAATGTTTGACGTATCATTCCGAATGGCTTGCAAGTCCCAATGATATTAAGTACTGGTTGAAAATGCTTATAACTTATAATCAATCATTGAGAGTTTATTACTGGCTGAAATTCTCCTCACTTCGATGTTGCCAGTCACATGTCATCCATGTGCCATTGGGTGTTGGCTCAAATAGCCAGTATCCGGGGGATTTGCTACTAGCCAGGGACCCGAGACCGGCTGATCCAAAAGGGAGTGCTGCGTGTGATGGTCAGTAGGAACTGATCGGTGCCGTTTTTGTGTTGACTGTCTTTACTGGCTTGAGCCAAAGCCTGGCTACGGAGACGGTATGGAGGGTAAGACTGGAGAGACGCAGGTTCGGCGTTTCTCGGGAGATGTCACAGACCCGCAGAGAGCGTACAAACAGTGGAAGCGCTGGTCTCGAATGTACCTTGTGGTGCAGAAGGCCAGGGGTGTGAGCGAAACAGCTCTAGGAGCGATGCTGTATACACTGCTGGATGGATCAGCATTGCAGGCTTTCGACAGCATCAACTTGGATGAGCTGGAACAGGCAGGTGGACCAGATGTCGTCTATGGCATTTTAGACGATAGGTTCCCCGAAGCTGCATCTCATGATCGAGTTGGAGAAGTCCTCGACGCCATCTTCGATCTCAAGGTGGATCGCAACGAATCCACGGCTGCATATACAGGAAAGGTGAAAGCCGCTTTCAATGCAGCGGAACAGGAGGGCATCAAATTCCCTCCCATCGCGAAGGGCTACTTGATGCTTCGTTTTGCTCGCCTGTCCCCAGAACGACGGGCAGTGGTGATGGCTGCAGCGAGACAGAGTTACCTGGAGAATGACATCAGTGCCGCCTTGCGCACTACGTACCCAGAAGGGCTGGGAACTCATCGATCTTCGGCTGTCGCTCAGGTCGCAACGGAAGCTGAACCCATGGAAGAGCCCTATGACCCGGTGGATGAAGAGGACATCCTGCTTGCCAAGGACGAGGACGACAATGACTTCGGTGAAGGACCTCTTGAAGAACAAGATGTCATCGAAGCCTTGATGACCTGGAAGCAGACGAGAGCCACGATATCGAAGGAAAAGTTGGCTCGTGGACTTGCAAGTGGCAAAGACATGAAGAAGATTGAAGCACGTGTCCGGTGCTACCGTTGCAAGCAAGTTGGACACTTCTCCAGAGATTGCCCCGTGAAGAAGAAGAATGCACCTGCCTCATCTGCGTCAAAGGTGAGTTTTGTGAACATGGCCTTGAGCAGCTGCCAGCCAAACAAGGCTGGAAAGGTCAACAGCCTGGTGCGTGAGTGGGAGCAACAGCCTCGTGACTATTGGAAGGTTGAACAGGACCGAGTCATTCGTGTCCACGTCCTTCCTCGATTCAATCTCTACGCACCTCTTGGAAATAGCTGCCCAGTACCTTTGACGGACCTGAGCAGTGCACGGAAGACCACCATCTTGCGCCCAGACGGCACGCAGGAGGAAGTCTTTAGTCCAAACTGGAGGAACAAGCTGGAGGCACACCGTGATGCTCCGCCAGGTCCGTGGACCGGCCAGACGGAATTCTTCAAGATGGTTTGCCATGGGGAGGATGCAGATGCGGAGGATGACCAGGTGGAGTCGTTGATTGCCGCATTCTATGCCGAGCATGCACACCAGGAAGACGATGGAGTTCCAGTCCCTGAGCAGGATTGCAACAACGTCTTCTTGAACGAGGAGCCGGAGTCAGATGATGAAGAAGATGGACCTGACACGTTGGTGTCATTGGTGCATGATGCCGGCTTGGGAGTGGTTGATACTGGATGCGGTCGTGGTTTGGTGGGAGAAGAAACCTTGCTACGCCATGAAGTGCAGTTGAAAAAGCACCAGTTATCCATCACCGAGCTCGATGCCAGACCTCATACGTTTCGCTATGGCAATGGCTCTGCTGACCGGTCCCACCGTCGAGTGGAGCTTCCCATCTTCATTCAAGGTAAACCAATGCGAATGAGGCTGCATGTCGTGCCAGGCAATGTTCCATTATTGGTTTCGAAACGGTTCTTGAAGAGCCTGGGAGCCAAGATTGGCTTGGAAGGCAACGACCTCATCCTGAAGAAGGCTGGAGTGGTGGCCCCTATGAAGGAGCTGCGAGATGGATCCTACCAAATCAATTTGCTTGAAGTTGGATCTACAAGCACCCTTGCCTCACCTGAAGTGGATGTGCTGGATTCCAGTGCCTCCGCTGCCTACATGACTGTGGATGATGCGGTGGACCTCGAGGAAGAACTGGGATGCTTGGCGGGTGAGACCTGTGTTTTCAAGGCACAGGAACGTAAGGCTCTGCAAGCAGAACTCACCCAGGTGCTGGCATCACATGCCCAGCATCAACCAAGCGTCATTGAGGTGTTCTCACCAGCTCGCTTTGAAGAACACTGTCAGCGTTTTGGCCTTGCAAGCCGTGGGTCCTTTGATTTCAGTGACGGCTGGGATTGGACCAAGGTGAAGCAAAGACGTCGAGCCGAAGAGATCATCCGCATGGTGGATCCCGACTTGCTGACTTTGAGTCCACCGTGCGGTGCCCTATGTGCTTTGCAACGCATGGTTCCAATGTCCAAGAGGCGAGACCCTGAGCAGTTCCTGAAGGAGGTGAAGGAGGCCGAGGACATGGTCTTCTGGTGCTGCCGCCGAGCCAAGGAACAGTTGAAGCGAGGTAAACATTACCTCTTGGAAGCATCCCAGGGCAGCGACACATGGAAGCAACCTGAAGTGGAATCCCTGCGGCAAGCAGGTTGGCATATCCAAGTTGACGTGCCTGCATGCTCAGTTGGCCTTCGAGATCGAGAATCCAAGTTGCTCTTCGGGAAGAAATGGCGGTTCGTCACTTCATCACCTGCAATCGGCGAGGCTCTGCTGCGATTGAAGTGCAGTGGTGATCATCAGCATCAGGTTGTGGAAGGCTCATCGGGAGGGCAACTCAGGTCGATTCAATCCCAAGTGTATCCTAAGCGACTGATCCATATCATCTTAGGTGCCTTTGCCCGGGAAGAACATCAGACATCCGTATGCATGCCCATCAGCCAAGCCACCCTCCAAACTGATGAACCCAAGGAAACTGCCAATCGTAGGAAACTTGAGAATGCCATCAGGAAGCTTCACGTCAATCTAGGTCATGCATCGGGGGAAGACATGCATCGCATTTTGAAGCATCATGGCGCACAGGCACCAGTCCTGGAACTTGTGAAAGCCTTCAGCTGCGACCTGTGTAAGTCCAGACAAGCTCCGAAAGCCACACGAGATAGTGCTCCCCCAAAAGACATCACTCCTCTTCGTTATGTTGGATTGGATGTAAAGTGGTTACCAGGGTGGAAAAAGGGTGAGAAGATCAAGGCACTCAACATGGTTTGCTGTTCTTCAGGTTTGCAGCAAATGTTCCCTTTCCGTGAACAAGAGTCATCGGAACTTGTCGCACGCCTTTATCGCAACTGGACCAAAGCCTTTGGCCGTCCACGTTTCCTCAAGATGGACGCAGGTAGATGTAACCTTGGTCAGTTTTTCATGGACATGCTTGAGAGAGATGGAACGACGCCTCTAGACATCCCAGGCGAGGCTCACCACCAGATAGGAAATGTGGAAAGTGCTGGACGGCATTTTGAAGAGGCTCTGATCCGTGTCATCGATGAGATTGGCCCGTCCACATATCCTGAATGGTGCGAATGTGTAGACATGACCATAGAATCCAGAAACATGCTCATGAGGAAAGGTGGGTATAGTCCCAATCAACTTGTTTTCGGTCGAGATCCAGAGTGTCCAGGCGACGATGTGTTGTGTGATGAGGCCAATCCGATCGCCAACTCCGCAATCTTAGAAGATGCAGTCGCCCAGTTTTCCCATCAGGTGAGACAGTCTGCACGCATGGCTGTGTTGGCAACCATGGATCATAAAGCTGCTCGCATTGCACTGAACTCTCGCCCACGACCCGAAAGACTGTTTCAACCAGGCGATCAGGTTGCCATTTGGCGCCGTGGTCGGGGAATCAAGAAGTCCTGTGCTCGTTGGAGGGGTCCAGGTATAGTTGCTGGTCATGCTGGTGGCAATTACTGGGTTTCCATGCCAGGTGCTTTTGTGAAGTGTTCCCCTGAACAGTTACGGTTGAGGACTCATGAGGAAAGAGAAGCGGATCGCTTCCTAGTGCGAGACCTTCGTGCAGCCGCAGCATCCTTGTTTCCAGAGGTAGGACCAAGTGATAGAACACAGAAACACTTCATTGACTTGACTCATGAAGACCTGCCACCTGGAGACTTGCTGAAGCCAGACACTTCTCACCTGCCGGATTGCCGACCCGGAGAGCAAGTTGACACCGCCATGGCGCCGATCCTGGAAGATGGTTATCGTTCCAACAATAGTGTTCAAGAGTTGTCAAGTGCTCAAACTTTGTCAAGTGGTTCTACTTTGGGTGAACAGTTGAGTCAGCTGAGCAATCGGGAGAGACGCCTTTGGCCAGAGTCCGTAGAAGCAGCAGAAAGGCTAGATGGCCTCTCGTCAGTCCGACGCCCATCGAACACTCCACTGCCGAGCAGTGGTGCCGCAAGCAAGAAACAGAAGCTTGATGAATCACAGAGTGTCGCAGGGCAGCAGTTTCCGCCGTCTCTCCCACCACCACCGCATTCGTCCCCACAAACTGTAAGCAGTGAACATGTCAGCACTCCAGAGAGAGCTTCACATCATGGTTCAGAGAGAGCTTCACATCATAGTTCAGACGATTTATTGGTACATGATTGTTCCCATGCTTGCGTTTGTTTTTCTGTGATGACGGATGGCGTGGAGGAAGACGAAGATTTTGTCTTGTGGGCCGATGCAACTCATGCCTTGCTAGCTGGTGGTCGCAAAGAGATTGATCCTAGAGCAGCTGAGTTCACCACAGGCAAAGGAGCAGAACTGTTGTTGAAAGGACTGAGGAAGGAAGCAAACAATATCATTCATGATAAGCAAGCACTCCGACCTTTGTCACTAGAAGAGTCTCGCAGGATTCGACAGCAGCAGGGCCATAGAGTTGTGCCGAGTCGCATGGTCCTCACTCGCAAGATTGGGGATGCCGGTGAAGAGGTCATCAAAGCAAGATGGACCGCCAGGGGAGACAAGGACCCTGACCTTTTTCACCTCGTTCGAGATGGTAGGACCCAAGCTCCGACAATATCGTCCAATGGTAGGTTCACTGTCCTTCAAACCATTGCCAGCAACCAATTCCATTTGCAGTTAGGTGACGTCACGGGAGCGTTCCTAGAATCAGATGCGTTGGTTCGAGATTCTGGTCCGTTGTTCATGAGTGGACCGAGCAATGTGGGACTTCCTGACTATGACCCAGAAATTCTCTATGAGGTGATCCGCCCAATCTATGGATTGAATGATAGTCCACAGAAGTGGTTCCTCAAGTTTGAAAGCACGGTGAAATCCCAGAAATGGATTCAGTCTCAGTTAGACCGATGTGTGTTTTACCTATGGGAAGGGAGCACTCTTCAAGGAGTGATGGGCGTTCATGTGGACGATGTAGTCATTGGCGGCCGTGGTCCTCTCTTCGATAAGTCTCTAGCAGAATTGCGAGCCTCTTTTCCATTCAGAAAATGGCAGATTGGCAAAGGCACATTTTGTGGTGCAGACTTGACTCAAGATGAACACACCTTTGGAATAACTGTTAGTCAGACTAGCTTCGCAGAAAAGCTCCAGAAACCTGACATCCGATGGAAAGCCAATCCTTTGTATGAAGCCACAGACAAGGAAGTGTCGTCAGTCAAGTCCACCTTGGGCGGTGCACTCTGGCTGGCTAAAGAAACCCGTCCAGACCTTGCCGTTCAAGTGTCCGTAGGTCAGCAGCTGCTTCCTCGACCCACTGTCGGACAAGCCAAGACAGTTGCGAACGTGGTTCGAAGAGCAAAGCAGTACAAGGATTTGGTTTGGAAGATACTTCCCATCCCCATGCTTGATTTGCGTATGTGCCTTCACTCGGATGCCGCTTTTGCAAACACCAAGAAACAGGGTACCCAAGGTGGTTATCTGGTTGGAATCACTGATGATCAGTTTAGACGAGGTAAGCCTGCCCCCTGGTCTCCCGCAGCATGGAAATCATACAGGTTGAAACGTGTTGTTGGTTCCACCTTCGCAGCAGAGACACAGGTGCTGTCCGATGGGTTGGGCCATGCAGAATGGCTAGCCTGCCATCTTGCCGAAGCCAAACACCGAAACTTTCAAGTGAAGGATCGAGAAAAGTTTCTCCCGGAATTCCAGCTGCAGGCCGTTGTGGATTGCAAGTCCATATACGACCATCTGCAAAGCTTTGCATCTCCTGGAAGCATTTCAGATAAAAGAGTAGCCATTGATGTTGTGATTGTCAGGGAGAACCTTGATAGACTAGGTGGTTGCATTAGATGGGTACCCACGCACATACAGTTGGCTGATGCACTCACCAAAGAAAATCCAGATGCCATGGATATTCTAAGAGCGGCCCTAGTCACCAATCGATATCACATGCATGAAGAGAGCATGAACATGGAAGCTGCAGCAGAGCAACGGAGTCGTCGCCTTGCAAGACAGCCAGCAGCCAGTGAACCGCAGGTGTCTCAAGGATCGGCCGTGTTTGCTGTGTTTTCGAAACGTTGTTCTGCACCCATGGTGAAAGTTCCTGTGAAGAACCTTTCAGAGACGGAGCTGAGAGCTATGTTTGAAGTTATGGTGTCCAACACAGTGAAGAATGCTGCGGAGTTTGAAGCCAACCTCACTCAGACCAAGTCCATGTGCAAGGCTCGCATCCCTGCCAGCCAGGTCAATGAACGCCTTTTCCGTGGAGAAGATGCCAAGATTACGTTCACCTACACAGTGGCAACCCGCATGATCACTGTGCAAGGTGGGGCGACCTTTGTGGATGGAGCAGAGGAGACGCTCAAGATGGTGTTGGATGGCTATGCTTCTGCCATGCAAGACAAGAAGATTCCCCCTCTTGCTGATGGAGCACGAGTCTGGGGACAAGCGATCAAGTACTTATGTGAGCAAGGAACGATGTCTGACTACATGGAGTACCAGAAAGACAAAGACCAGCCCGAGAAAGCCGAAATCAAGATCATTCCACATACCCCCGACGAGGCAGAGTTTGTTGCAGCAGTGGCAGACTTATGCAATGAAGGAGCACGAAAGTTGCACAATTATCCAGGATGGAGGAACAAGTTCCTGCAGTACATGCTGAAAGAGTTTGGTGCCGACACAGACCAGATTCTCGAATTGTCCCAGCTGCAGTCGCAGTTTGAATGCCTGAAGGAAGAAGACGAAAGCGCATGGGCCATGCCAGAAGACGAGGGCATGAAGACAGCATGTAAGGCCAAAGCAGCACCGAAGCCCATCGGGTATCGTAGCAGTTTGGGGTACAACATCGAACAAAAATTTTAAGGAGTGAAATTCTCCTCACTTCGATGTTGCCAGTCACATGTCATCCATGTGCCATTGGGTGTTGGCTCAAATAGCCAGTATCCGGGGGATTTGCTACTAGCCAGGGACCCGAGACCGGCTGATCCAAAAGGGAGTGCTGCGTGTGATGGTCAGTAGGAACTGATCGGTGCCGTTTTTGTGTTGACTGTCTTTACTGGCCATTGATGGTCGTGGTTTATGTTGTTTGCTGATGGCTAGTGGGATGTCGTTCAATATTGGCGAGTGATCGGGAATAACGATTCGTGAATGATTAGTCCCAGGTGGCTTGAATGTTTCATGCAGGCTCACGAATGACTAATAGGAGGTGCCTGTGAAGGGTTGATGGCGAAGATCATGCTTAATCTAAGTGCATTGAAGTCAATAGTTACTCACTGCTTATTGCAAAACGCGTGGCCTGATACCATGGTCGATTGATAGGATTGCAATGTGTCATGTTTCATGGTGAATCTTTTGGCAGATCAGTTACTTCAGTGACTATGAAATTTTACAAGTTATATTGATACTAGTGTGACATGGTTTAGCGATACCATGTGGGGCCCCCAAGATACTGTAGCGATAAGGTGGCCGTGACTAGGGCAATGACTAGGCAAATGGTAGATATAACTAGCTTGTTAAATGGCGAATCTAAACAAAGTCATACCGTTTGGGGGTCGCACATTGGACTTGAATATCTACCATTTTGTTGACACTGTCATGGATTGTTAACCATCGATATTGTCCGTAATTCAACACTCTCATTGCTGGTTGGTGGTTTGAAACATATCGTTTTACTAGGGAAAGTTCACAAATGCTTGGTTGACTCGCGCATATTTTTTTCATAGGGGAGGTTCAACCACCAACCAGATAGCTTTGATTGACCATCAGTGGCCACGATCCATGACGTTTGGAGGGCCCCGGTCCCTTGTATCATCAGCGCCACGCTATGCCACAGCTGCCCCAGGTCCAGTTCATGGAGGACGAGGCGCCGTCCGAACACCCGTCCGATCCATGGCTGATGGTTTTACCCTGCGGGAGGGTGATTTTTGTAGGGTTTGATAGGGGATAGTGAGCAACAAGAAGAATGGTTAAACAACACAAGAATGGCTAAACAACTAATAATTACTGTCTTTTGACAGTTTTTTTTACCCAACATGTGGGTGGTTCAACCACTTACGAGGCTAATGTCATTGAACATCAATGGTAAAGGCTCTAGAAGTCATTTGGGTGGACTGTATGCAAACCTATGGTTGTAAGTTGGGATTTGGCTGTGGGTCAAAACCCCGTACCCCTGGCTCCCCCATCATGAACCATTGTTTTCCCTATTGTTGTTTGTCATTATCCCCCGTGAGATTGGTTGGGTAACTGCCTGACCCATAGCTATTATAGGTTATAACATGTTATAGCACATATTTCAGAGAGTAAAACCCTACCTTTTTTAATGTTTTCGGGGCTCATGGTTGTTACCAGTTGGTTGGCTCCGTGTCTTAGACCGCTTCTGTTGCCAAGTCGCTGGCGTCCCTCGTGGCCGTTTGCCTCAGCTGATTGGCCAACCAGCTGGTTGGGTCAAGTTGAGACGTCGAGGGACGCGGAATGGCGCAGGACAGGCTTCATTCAGTTCACCCTATCCCTAGCGGAATGATCACCCAGATTCGCGTATTGGGATGTAGTATAGCCAATGTTGGCATGAAGATGCATGGCCAAATGAAGATGCAATTCACCAAATCAACCATTCTTAACGACTATCAACGACCATTTTCAACCGCTATCAACAACCATCATTAACCCATCATTAACCACTATATGATTCGGCCCCTGCTTTTTTGGAAAGGGCTGCTCGTTGAGTTGCTGCCATGACCGGCGCAAGCGGAAACGTGACGTTGGACGAACTGCTGCGGCGAGCCGCCGCCCTGACCGCAGCTAAGCGCAACGGGCGCTGTGGCGAGCAGCTGAAGCAGCAGCTGAGGGTAGCCAAGTGCAGCCACTCGGCAGCACCCGGGTGGGCCAACCTGGGGCTGGGGTAGATGCAGGGCGCATGGGTGCTGTGGTGGATGGCTGGGATCAAGTGACTGGGCTCAGCTAACAACTATATATGATAGAGTCAATGAGATCAATGAGTCTCAGCTTCAACCCTGCTTTGGTCGGACATAAGCTGGTGATTTTCAGGATAACTCGGAAAACAAAGCAACAAAAACAAATCAGCACATGGGTGTGAAAACCAGCTTTGCTCACATAGGGGTTTCTTAAAATAGGAAGCCTTGAAATGGTTGGTTTATTACCTTCAAATACATGGTTTGTATTGGATGATTTGGGGGCACCTTTACTATTTTGACAAACACCCATTTTACTATATGAGAAACCACCATATGGGTGGTATATCCCTATTATTTTTGCTTAGTATCCCCTATCATGAGCCAATACTCATGATTATCTACTCCGATGCTTATAGAAACCATGATTGTTACCCTTTGGTGCTCACTGACCTGGCAATGGAAAATCCAGCATGGCTTTTGGTATTTTCCCTGGGTTTCATTGTGAAGTATGATCAAAATCCCTTGCCAGGTTAGTTTACCACAGGGTAACCATTAGTTGAACCCCCTGTTATAGATGGGTTGGTTCTTCGCCACATGCAGTTAGTTATCACCACATGCAGTTGAGCTTTTGGATCAGGGGAGGGGCCGGTGGTTCAAGAACCAGCTCAGGGGAGAAGGCGATGAAGATGCGGTTCCTCGGCGATGAGAGGGGAAGCCCGCGGTACCCATTGGAAAGGTCGGGGCATGGCTCATTGCACTCCCGCAAACTAACGCGGAAGTTGAAAATGCACTGTTTATAATGGTTTGAGTTTTAGTTGTAAGAAAACGATTAAAATGGTTTTGTATATTGGTTGTAAAATGCTCCGTTTATAGTGGTTTTAGTTTTAAAAACGGAAATTGTCCACTTCCAGGTTAGTTTGCCAAAGAGTAATGGTTTGGTCATGGTTTGTGGGTGACTAATGCTTAGTTGATGGTGTAGTAATGGGTTACTTCTTGTTTATTGATTATGCTACGGTGTGCCTAGTGGTGATTCATCATGGTTAAGACCATGCCCACTGTACTTTGCTGTGTGGGAACTGGGGCACCATTTATTGATCTTCGCTTTGGGAAGAGCGATTTAGAACTCACCCGCAAGTCGATTGGCGAGAAGATGGCACTGGTTGAGCTTCACTGGGTGAACCAGCTTTAGGCACAGATGAACATCACAACACTTCTGGGAGTTTTTTGTTCCTTGGGCACCGTGTTTTTTCATCCACACCCAGCTTGGGTACTGCACTGGGTATGAGACTTGATGGCTTCCAATGATCGTACGTGAGTCATCATCGTGGTTACAAATAGACAAGTTGGGGGGTCCGCTTTTAGAACCACCAGCTTTCAATTGATTCCGGAGCACCCGGAACCGTTGACCTGAAAGGCATCAACAATGGTGGCCAGTTGGCATTCTTAAACCAGATCAGGTTTGTGAGGCCGCGCAGTGATCGTTCGAGCGACGGCGGGTCAACACCTCCAACCAGGCTATCCCAGCGCCGTTACAGTAGGACAGCATGGGATCATCAACGATCCGTGGTGATCTTGTGGCAGCTGCAGGGCCCACCCTCCAACTGACCACAATACAAACGACCTCGCCTTGGCTTTGCCTTTGAGCCCAGGCTTCAGTTTCAACATGAGATGCTTGGCGGAAATGGGATGCCGGGTGCTGACGTCGTGTGGGCCAATGGTTGGTTGATGATTGAGTAGTGGTTGACTCATGCTGGTTAGAACCGACTAGGGTAGATAGTGATTAGGGGCAGTTTTGCTAGGGAGAGTTTTGCAAGGTAATGACATGATGCTTGGCTGATGATCTGGCGGAAAAGCCTCCTCGGCTGATGGTAAACTGCATGCTGCAAGCTGCTGCAGAGAGCATTGATGGAAGCTTGGAACCAGCCAGGTGGAGCTGTAAACAAATGAAATTCGAAAAATCGTCCAAGGGACCTGCAAGGCGGGGGGCCCCTAGCTATAACGTGGTTTACAGTTGTGGCAGTTACCCTATGTGGCAGTTACCCTATGTGGCAGTTACCCCCTAGCTATAACGTGGTTTCAAAAGTTATACCTACCCTATGTGGCAGTTACCCTAGTGAACTAAAATAAGTCAATCAACTGAGGGGGTACCACTCTGTATACCAGACCACCATTACCACACAAGACGACGCCTGTAAACAACCTTCATCCTAAGCCCTGCTTAAGTCAAGGTCTGACTTGGCTTCCCATGACTCGAGTTAGCGTTACAACCACTTCCAACTACGTGGGGTTTCAGTCGGTTTCAGGGTGTCAAAACTACCAACAGGAAGGATCATGTCGGCGTCCGATTGGACCCATCCAGGGCACCGAGCACAGCAGCGTGGCAAGCTACCGATTGGTAAGGCAATGGTCCCGACAGCGGCCTGTGGAGGAAATCAAGGCACAGGGCTCAGCGCCGTTGTGCAGTAGCGAAGGACTTGTAGGGGAAGAGATGGGTGCATTAGATTTTATTGGTTAAGTTAGACCATTCATTACTTCATTAGATTTTGATTAGGTAAGTCAGACCAGGGAAGAGATTCATCAATTCAGTAGATTTAAGCGGTGAAGTGGGATTAGTGAGTGTTTCATGATCGATTGAAAATGCAAACACATGACCAAAGAGATTTTGTGATTGGTTCTAAGCATTTTTGTTGTCCCGATTGTGTGCAAATAGCTACTTGATAGGGGTTGAAACCACCAAGCAGTTGAGAGTTGAGAAGGCTCAGCACCTGGCCATGCAAACATTAGTTGATCAATGGCTGTTCAAGCTGCGGGTCAGTTTGGGCTACCCCAGCTGCTTACATGCCGCAGGTGACCAAACTGGTGACCAAACTGGATTGACATAACATGGCTGTGGGTCCGTACCCGGAAACACTCCGGCTGTGAACATCTTTCGGCTGCGAGCAAACTAGTCGAGCTGTCGGGATGTGGTGACCTATCATTTGCTGCTCAAGCAGCAGGTGCTTTTGAAGCAGCACGCCCAATACGTGGGCAGTGTGTCCACACTGCGGGGGCATGCATTTGGGCCCTTGACCCGCAAAAGATGATAACGACGATGATCGTGATGATGATGATGATGATGATGATGATGATGATGATGATGATGATGATGATGATGATGATGATGATGGTGATGGTGATGATCATGATGATGATGATGATGATGATGATGATGATGATGATGATGATGATGATGATGGTCATGATGCTACTGGTTGATGATGATGATGATGATGATGATGATGATGGTCATGATGCTACTGGTTGATGATGATGATGACGATGATGATGATGATGATGATGATGATGATGATGGTCATGATGCTACTGGTTGATGATGATATGTGTGTGTCAATGGGGTAATCAAGATAATCAAGCACCTAAGCACCGGGATCTACCACAAAAAGCTCGGGACGATCAAATTGTATATGACAGTGCGCAACTGGTGCTTCGAGCAATTGCACGTAAAATTGTTGCCGATCATTGTATAACCTTTTTCTTATCATTCTCCTGGTCAATAGCTATTGCTTCCCATGCGCAACCTTTTAATGCTCAGTATCATCCTTGTTGACAACCATTGCTTACCATTGCTAACCATGATATGCATGCTTCTACCCTTCATGCGTTTGGGTGGATTACAGCTACTACCTTAGCTTTTGTTCGGCTTGGGATATGGTTGATTTACCATTTTTCGCCGCTAAAGCCGTTAGACCTTTAGCGATCTAGTTAAGCCACCAAGTATATGATGGTAAATCCATGGGAGTAATCCTGGTTTTGGTTAACCAATGTTGTTTTTTTTTGATATTTGATGATGGTTGCTTCGTGGTCATTCCTAGTTCCTTGAGAGCTTATAGTCGTTGATGGTTGGTCATAGGATCGTGGTGGATCATGGGGTTGTATAGCTGCTTTTAACTAACTCTCCTTATTTTGAGAGATTTTAACGAAACTCAATGGAACTCATTTACCATTGGATGCATATGGTTGGTTAGTGGTCATAGGATCATGGTTGGTCATAGGGTCATGGGTCAGAGGATGATGCTTGGTTAGTAGTCATGCAGATAATGATCATTATCAACCATAATAACCATATGTATGACCATCATTAACCATTATAAATAGGGTAATAACCATATATTAACCACTAGTTGACCATTATTAACCATTATAAGCTCTCATTGTTAATCATATAGTAACCACTCGTTAACCATTCTTATTAACTATAACCATTTTTAGAACATTATTAACTGTGAACCACCATTATGAGCCACTAGTTAACCATTATGAGCCACTAGTTAACCATTATTAACCATTATTAATATCATAATGGCCATATAATAACCACTAGTTAACCCTTCAGCACTCGTGAACCCCCAACCTGATGGGGAGGCCTTAGAGATGCAGAACCAGAAAGCTGAAGCGTTTCCTGGCGGCGTTTGGCGCATGCCTAGGGGCCCACCAGGAACCCACCTCACCACGTTGAAGGGTGCAAGGGCACCTTGCAACGGTAATAGCTATGGGTCAAGCAGTTAACAAACAACAACAATGGTGAATTCTAGGTGGTGAATGGTTTGGCTCCACAAGTTGAGGCTGGCTAATGTGCACTCTCTTACAAGGAAAAGCTGGTGAATGGTTAGTAATAGAAAATGATAACTAACAATAGTAGGGGATACACCAGCTATGCATGGCTATGGGTCAAAGCAGTTCACCAACCAATTTCATGGGGGATAAGTTCTTCAACCAATTTCATAGGGAAAACGAGCTGCTTAATGATGGGGGAACCATGGGTACTGGGTGAACTGACCCCACAGTCATATCATAACGGGTTTCTTAACCTCAAGAAATTGCATGTTACATTGCTGGCTGGTGGTTTTCAACTTTTTTGATAGGGCATTTCAATGGATTATAGGGGACAATTAAGAACAATACTGTCAAAAACAACTGTTTGGCTATACTCCCCCCAGTATTTACAAATGATGGGTAGGTTGGCTGATATTTTTCACAGGGGGTATTACCACCAGCCGGATGATAGCGGGCAATAAAGCTCAAGCAAAGCATAGGTGAAACTGGTTCATCAACCATGCTTTTCACAACTAGCTTGTTAACATCTATCCAGCAAGCATAGCAAATATCACCAGCTAAATCTAGTTAATCAATGTTAACCAATCATATGTAATATTGGTATTATTACTAGCCAGCTGCATATCCGAGTTACAGTCACCAACATTGCTAACGCCTTTGATTCTGGGTCATTGTCCCTTAGAATCAGTTATTCTACACAACGAAGCAACTCATTCACCAGTGCAATTCATGAACCCTTGGCTATCCAAATCCTGCAGGTATTTGCCAAAAGCTAAATACCCTAAGGCTATACCTTTAGCTAACCCTGGGGTCACCTGTTGAGTGGAAATGCCCAGGTTCCTTGTCGCGCTGAAAGTGGGGTCCTACAGGCGCTGAGGGTTGAGGAGATCTGAGGTCCACAGTGGATGTAGCAATGGTTGTTGGTGGGTGATGGTTGGGTGATTGCTACCTCGTTGGCATTTTAAACATTTGTTGACACCCAACCATCACCCACCAGCATAAAAACATTCATTTGTCACCAATGTGTGTTGACATTTTAGAACATTTGTTTATTACCCAAAAAAAATACTACCAAATGGTCGGTTGACAAACATTTTGACTTCCGGTTGAAACCACCAACCAGATTATTCTTCACTTCATTGCTAAATCAGTAGTTGATATCATGATGATGATGATGATGATGATGATGATGATGATGATGGTCATGTCCATTTGACCCCTATAAACTCCTATGATTGGCGGTTCCCTGGGGGTTGCCACCATGGCCATGGACCACCCGCCAGGCCCAACCCCAGCGAACTGCTGCGCGACGTGGGGCCCGCGCTGAAGACCGAGAGTGAACGCGCCGCTGGGTCGAAAGCCAGGCAGCCACAGGTGACCAAGAAATTCGTTTAGGCTGGGTGGATTACAGCTACTACCGGCTAGGGAAACCATGGATTTTTCTATGGTTGATAATGGAAACCATGAATTTTTTCGTTTGGGGAGATGATGGTCAACCGATGGTTGATATTGGTTGATGGGGGTAACTGATAGATGACTGATAGATTTTGTTGAGGGGATGCGAGGGGCAAAACTGAGGATAATGATGAGGGTTATGATGATAAATGATAGTTGGTATATTTTTGGTAGGGATGATGATCAACCAATGGTCGATTCAATGTTTGACTATAGGGGGGTAATAACCAACAATGCTAGGGATCATACTGACTATTGATGATACCGACGATGATGATGATGATGATGATGATGATGATGATGATGATGATGGTGATGGTGATGGTGATGGTCGTTGTGGTGGTGGTGGTGGTGGTGGTAATGGACCGTAGGTGATCAATCATAGGCGATAATATCGATGATTCTGATTGACGATGTCTGTAAAGATTTTAGAGTCAGATGATAGACGACAAATTATGATAAATCAAGACAATGGGGATGATCACCCATTATGATGCTGGCTGATGGCTGATGCTCTATCATGTTTCACCTGGCTTTGGTTCGAAATAACGACCTCAGTACTGCAATGAGAATTAGGAACAATGACAACGATGATGATGCAAAATGAACCCTAAATGTTTCACACTATAAATCAGCTATCAGCGACATTCAGCGACCACCATTGACCATGATCAGCAATGCTGAATTATTGGTAGCTGTTAGTCATCGTGCTTTCCACTATCAGCTGAGGGATTCGGGAGGAGGAATTTTGATGCTCCCTCTAACCAAAGGCTGAGAGGATGATTCCTGGCCAGCGGTTGATTCATGGTAAATTGATTGTGAATCAACACTTAGTTGTGTTGCTAAATGATCTGGCTATCGCTACTTGAATGTGCATCCCCAATTAGTAACTGGTCACATTCACCGAGCTGAGCAGTGGGTTTCACATTTCATCCAAGCCACTTTCACAGGTTTATGGGTCCTGCAAGGTCAGCCCCACAATTGAAAATTGGTTAAGATTCGCCATTCCACAAGCGATCGTTCTACCATTTGCCTCGGAGTTGCCCAAGTTTGCCAAACAAATCGCTGGTCATAGTTACAACTAGCCACTTAGCCATGGTCACGAGTTGAAACTTGTAACACCTGATAGCTACAACAAGCCACATATATATACGCCATGAATAGCTATGGTCATATCGTATCTACCAACGATTCTTATGGCATAGGTTGGGGTCCCACCAGCCACCAGGCCACCAGGGGGTGGCTGTAGGTCACAACTGTCACTTTGCCTAGGACTTAGCGCGGGAAGCGCAGCAGTTGCAAGAACGTGGCCTGGCTATTGGGGTGGGCACCACCAAGGGTTCCTAGCTGCCCAGATCACCTTCGAATGGCCTTGATGACCCTGGGTTGGTTTGAAAAGCCCTGGGTTGCTGAGAAAATCTCAGGAAAACCCATGGTTTGGCCACCAACCATGGGAAATCTCATAGAAAATCAAGGTTTTTTTTTGCGATATCTCACACGGGTGCTTGAGTTTTTGTGCAAGTATGACCGTACCAGAATCGAGGCTAGCTGGCTAGACACTTGCAATTGCTGAAAGAATCATCATGCCTATGGTGAGTGTTGGAGCGTCCTTTTTTCCATATTAGCCCTACACGGGGTGACCGTTATGAAGGCCGCAACGTGTGAAGCATCATGAGCCTGTATGAAACATCTAGTTCAATTCACATCCGATGGCACGTCAAAGCAATCAGGTTAGATTACCAGAGGGTAACCATCACGCATGGTTTCTAGTGGTTATAAGCTACATGAATCTACCTTTACATGCTTATAGGCAGGGTAATACCGTACGGTGCACACACACGGCAATGCACCGGTGTTCTTCCTTGTTGCTTCTTCATGCATTTTTCCTGGATGGCTTATACCCACTAACTCAGGTTTTTAGTGTTTTTGGGATATGATTGGTTTACCATATAACCACTAGAAATATTTTTTTTGCAAGGGATCTGTAAGCCACCAAGTTTCTCTTGCTCTAGAACAGACCGTGGGAAGCCGTGGCAAAAAATACCATCAAGCACCACCAGGCCCCATCCAGGCCGTGCTTCCATCTCCGTGCGTCGCAGTTCGCGCCCAGGCGTTCGCGAACTTTTGAAACGCAAGGAGCGCTTGGTGGCCGCACAGGTGGCGCCTGGGGCGCAACGGGGCGCGTGGCAACGGTGCCTAGCAATCCATCGATTGTGGTGCTTAGTGGCCATGCTTAACGGTTATAGCATGGTGGTGGATCAGAACTGTGACTGATTGATCATGAAATCATTGGATAGACGTTGCTGAATTTTGATTGATCATTGTGGGTTTTGAGTGAATGAGTGAATATATTTGCTTCAAGTGGTCATTGATCATCACACAGCCGTCCATGAAATGGAGGGTTTGCCTTTCAGTTTCATGGCTGGGATGATCATGAAACTATTGGTTGATTATCATAGGCTTAGGCAATTGTCCGAACTAAAAGTTTTTGAATACTAAATTGTATTGTCGAAAAGTTGTCGATAAGGGTCATTACAGAATTCCTTGTTCTGATTCTTATTGATGAGGCATGTGGTAACTTATGCCTCCTCTCTTAACAAATTAATTATGTATTCAACAAATTGCTTTTGTGTGAGTATGATTGCCTTAATTTTACAAAGATTGACGTGTCCTGTATCATATTGCTGGCCATTGTTATATAGATCTCCTTGATATTTATGTCCTTTTTCAGTTGGAAACATCAACAGTTGCCACTGCATCTCGAGAGCTGGGGTCATGTCATACTGCGCCGAGGGGAGGTCTCATGACTTTAGCGTTGCTGGGCGGCCAGAAACCCTGCGCAGCCTGTGACCACTATCAACCATGACACAGCCACCATCATATCTACACTGAAACTATGAATCTTCAGCATCCAAGCTGGTTCCAAGCTGGTTCCAAGCTGCTTTTTGCCAGCTTCAGAGTTGAGCAAGCTAGATTTTTGGCCTTCCAAGGGCGGCTAGGATGACCCATGCGATTCAATGTCCATTTCCTCAGATTTCCTTGAATCTTTGGCTACTCGGGATATTTCAAGATGGCGGAAAAAGCTGACACTGAATGCAAGTTTACTATGTTGTGTTTTTTTTGCATTTTCCGGTGAAGCATTTGGTTGGAACATTCAAGCTCGTCAACATTTCGCAGAGGGCAAGGCCTGGGTTTCTTCTAAATTGCAAGAGGTCCCGATCAATGTGTTGCTGCGACACTAGAGGCAAGAAACTCATGACTAGTTTGGACATGCTTGAGATGTGTTAGCCTTGAGATGCAAACTAGGATCCAGGTACTGTAAATCTTGGTGGTGGTTTTAAACGTGCTACATTTTCGCCACTTGGATGGGTGCTCGGTTGACTAGTGCATCCCATCATCATGGGCTTTGAACACCTGACGGCTCCAACAGTTCATCAACCCCGATATTTCTTGGTGAACGACCAGCTGCGGAGAGCAACTGGCAGTGGTGAGATGTTGCTTGCGCACTTAAGTGATTAGAAACCCGTTGCCTGCGCACCGGGCACACGTATGCACATACATGTTGCATACGTGTGCCCAGGTTCAGCCTAGGTACCTTTGAGAGACCAACATATGAGCTCAAATGTTCATGAAGACTTTTATTTGCATAACCAGGCATACGCACAACCGCGCACACACACACAGACACATGAAGTCAAACACGCTGAATTTCTTTGACCATGCCAAGGAGCAAGCTATGTACTACAACATGGGGGATATGGGCCATCTCCGTGTTGATGAGTTGTTCTGTTTGATCATAGATATGAGAAGGTTTGTCCAAGAATGGCTCTACCTATTAGCCACCCTTTGATGTTCACCACCCTTTCTTTTGCAATTCTAATTCTAGCCTATAACTCAGCTGCACTCGTCAGACGGCGATGGAGAGAGACTAACCATCCAACGATCGCCTTTCATAGTCCCCCCCTTGCATTCCAGAGTCCCCCCGCACCAGGCCGCATCCGGCAACCCAAGCGATAGCCCGTCGGGGCGTACCACGTGTGATAGCAGCGACATGGCGCAGAGGGGCTGTTGGTGGTGGTTAGTAAGGGCTAAGGATGGCTGATGGTAGGGGTTGATGATGTGGGCCATTGCCAACCGATTGCTGATAGCAACGGCTATAGTGACAGCTGACTCCATTTTCCAAGGTGGTCATAATGGGCGTGGTCAAGCACCTTTCTTTAGTGATGATGGGAAGTGTACCAAAAAGATTTAGTGCCAACAGGGGATATAACACCAAGGGGTGACTAATAACAGGGTTACCTCTCATTAGCAATTCACCGTTCTAAATCCTTGATTGCTATTGTTAATGGTGGTGAGTCATTGATGTTTAGATATTGATGTCAGCAATTTTCTACAAGTGTCGAAAATCAATGATTTAGATATGGCAGATACCAGTAGTGATAGTTGCTGATGGTTAACAATGACGCGGACAAACACCAAGTACCACAGAAACGGGGATTTGCTTGCAGTTGCAACTGCAACTGGAGAGGCACTGATTGGCTGAATCTTGAAGGTCGTCCTGACAACTAGCAACTCATGGCTTTTGCAGGGTCATTCGCAGACAGAACGGGCTACGTAGGGGCAAGTACTAGGCTAGTGGTAGATAAACCTCCCGCGAGTTAAGTGGCTGATTCACCGATTTAGAACCTCTGTAGTTGCTGGTTGGTTGCTTCAATTTCATGCTTAATGCCAATCCTACTTATTGCTGCTTAGTGGTTTATTGTCAAAGCTTAGTACCATACCGAGGAGTGCGGCCATGGATGGTGGCAGCCCATGGTAGATACCTTTTAATCGACAGCCATAAAGGGGTCGTTTACCTTCCAATGTGGTTGGCTTGGTTTGGTTTATTAGTATTGGCCTCCCATGAACCATTTAGCACGCTCGTCCTGAATTCCTTGTTAACCGTGTTGTAAACCCCTTATTGTTCGGTCAAACATGATTTTAGGTATCGATTACCATGAGCCCCCAAAACCCTAAAAAAGCTAGGTTTTCACCCTCCAAAATATGGGTTAAAACCTATAAAAATGATGGTTTTGGGGGCCAAGGGTAACCATTGCTTAGCCATCAAGCAACCATTACCAAGCATCAATCAACCATTGCTCCACCACCAACTAACCATTCCTAAGCCATCCCTTAACCATTCCCTAAAGCATCACTTAACCATCCCTAAACCATCAATTAACCATTCCTGAACCATCAACTAACCATCAGCCCTAAACCATCACTTAGCTAGTTGTTTAACCACAAACCAACCCTTACAAGGTGGGCCCCTAGTAGTTATAAGTTGGGTTTTAACCCGTATAACTGGCAGTTTACCCTACCTAACTTAGTTATAAACCAACTTAGTTCAGTGGTTGGGGCCCACCTTATAGTAACCACGGTTTAACACCTGAATCTCCTGCAGCCGTGGCGCCCTGGTGCCATGCCGCAGCTGTTGAGGCACCCGCAGTTCCACGTCGGGCTCCGGTCCTTCGTCTGGTGGCGCCGCTGACGTCGCGCCCCCTGAGCCGTGAGATGGCGTGGTTTCCACGATGCGGAAACGACGTGTAGCGAAGTTGGGCGGTTCTACAAGGTGGGGCCACCGAGTTGTAATTACAGCTATCTACCAGCTAATGTTAATCCAGATGAAGCTAAACCTCTGGTTGATTGATAGGGGGTATCCCCCAAAAGCTTTGGTTTCCCATTAGAATGGTAAACCCCCCAATTAATAAACCTAGGGTTTATTAATCCTGGGTAGCCATTACAGCTCTCTACCAGCTAGTGACTGTACATGTAGCTACTAGTCACATAGTTATATATCTACATTCAGTTATGGCCCCCCAGTTGTAGTTTACAGACCATGTGACTACATGCAGCCATATCTACCATAACTAGTAGCTACCCTAGTTAGAAACCAACAGATCGCTATCGTGGGGGCTCCATCTTGTACAAGTGGGTGTTTCTCAAAATAGGGGCGACCCAAAAAATGGTTTATCCAGTTTATTCCTATTCATGGCTATTTCAGGATGATCTGGCGGTACCCCTTTTTTGAGAAACATCCAAAGGGGGGTCCCCCAAACTAGACTTGGGGACCCCCATATTTTGAGAAACCGCCATACGGCACCAAAAGCGAACGGAACATCTTGTATTTTCTCCTGTTTTAACAGTGGTAAACATCAAGATACATCAACCAATCGAATCCGCCAAAATGCAGATTCTCCGTCCCAGAGCGAGAAGAAATTTTCAAAGGCCGAGCCTAAGGCTATGCCAGGCACCCGATGCAAACGCAGATCCTGCGACGCACAGACTGAACATACGCAGGTGCTAAACGTGAGGCTGCCAAGTTGCACGGGTTGGGCACAGGGGGTGATGGTAATCGAATGCTTGGCGCGTGGTATCTACCAAACCGACCCAACCATTTTTGTAGGAACCGCTTGTTCGGCCTTGGCGCTTCTTTGTTGCGTCAGTCGTGGAATCTTCAAGACCTAGGTTGCATGAAAGACATTTGGCAATTACAAGTATTTTGTTGGATCCTTTTGGAGAAATGTGATGCTTCCAACATCAACTTTGAAGGGTTTGAAGCACACATGCAGCACGTTTTGGGTTTGATGCCTCTACTCTTCTTGGGGCAGTCCATTGGATTTTTGCCGATACCGACAAATCTACTAAAGGTGATTCTGACCCTATGTGTTTTCCAAAGCAGTCCCTTTTCGTGGCTGTTCACATGTGAACGCTTTATTGCTACCGTTCATTTCAATCATGTTGATATGACCCAAGTGGCATGAGTTTCTTTAGCAACACATTTGGGGTGGAGTAAAATCATCAGAACAGCTGC
The DNA here is from genome assembly GCA_009767595.1 of Symbiodinium kawagutii. Taxonomy (NCBI): domain Eukaryota; class Dinophyceae; order Suessiales; family Symbiodiniaceae; genus Symbiodinium; species Symbiodinium kawagutii. The sequence goes on from VSDK01020438.1 coordinate 108,519, forward strand.
ATCAAATTTGGCGTGGCAAGTCTCAAAACCATGCAAGGGTGTTTCCGGCGCAAATGTTGGAGATCAGTTCATGTGCCAAGCGCACTGAACTGCCAAGGCATTGTTAAACTATCAGTGGCATTTAGTTGGTTGGGCATCGGGATTCAATGGGTAGAATTAGTCAACAAATTATGCATTGATTATTGGCTACATAGCTCCGTGCTTACAAATCGGCAACTATAGAAGTGATACAGCGCTCCCGGTGTTTTTTGGAAGTAGAAAATCAACAAGTACGCCATGTCGGCAATAATAATGGTTAAAAATGGCTAAGAATGGTCAGTAACTAGTTGTATATTAATGGTTTGCTTATGAGTACTTGGTGGTCAGTCACTCCAGGGCAGTGGTTCAGATTGGTAAATTGTCGGAATCTAATGGTCAGAACTGGTTGGCATTTGCTAATGCTTGGACTTTTAGTTACCTTTTGGGGATCAATGTCCATTGCTTTGTCCATTTCTATTGGTTAATTGAGGGTCACGGCGTAGTTGTCAACAAGGGTTGGTACTGTAACGGTTAACACTGCAGATGCAGCAGTTGCAGCCCTGGTTTGACATGGTCAATCCCTTCTAGGCAGGGCCCCAAAGGTTCGAAGCTGGTTTCGCCAAGCCGACTATCCTGGCAACAACCAGGCCATAGCCACAGCATAGACAACTAATTAAGTTACATAGCATAGGTCTTTTGATAGATATGTCAAACTAAGTTACATAGATATTTCTGCCTAAGTTAGGGTAACTTCTATTGTAAGTTGCCATGATTTGTAGCGAGTTAAATCATGACCAAGCTACTTGCCATCAATATCTACCATCACTGCTTGCTACCATGCGCTGTGACTGTCGAACTCACCATGCGCTCGTCTTGACAGGGCATGGGCGACGATGATTTCGATGATGAGGACGTGGCGGTGCCCCGAGATGCTTGGGGTGGGTGAATATAGGTGTTTGTCAATATGGAATGTCTGAATGTGTTTGAATGTTAACGCATTAGTAACCATTAGTAACCATATTAAATCAGATAATAAGCAACAATACCAGGGAGTATACCAATTCTATGGTCTGAGTATGAATGTTGGATGATTTGAGGGGACCCCTATTTTGAGAAACCACTACATGGGGAATCTTTAACAAATGGATGGTTTCTTACATGAAATGACCGTAAACAATTGATGTTTTTCTTGTTAAACTATTGATATCTGGATGATTTTGGGGTTGAGAACCCACCATATTAGTTCAGCGCGCAGTTCTCAGGTGCTATTTATCCAATAGTTGACCAGCAAGTTGCTATAGCTAGGTATTTGTTGCCTTAATTTGAGGTTTTTGTGTTTGATGTTGACTCGGCTATGGGTCAATATTAGCCAACCAACTAACGGGGGATAAGTTCACCAGCAACAACGGGGAAAACAGCTTGGTTGATGATGGGGAACCAGGGGTACGGGATTTTGACTTTTGACCCACAGCCATTTGAAGATTGCAGCTGCTTGTTCTTTCAAAGTGTCCGATACTTGCATCCGAATTTGCTGGAGTGGTTAATTGACATTGTGATACGCATTGCCGCGCGAAACTGTGGAAGGAATCTTGCTAAATTAATCATGGCTGATGATGCAGTTGATCTCAATGGTCGTGATCATACCCATGGTGCATTCTAGCCATCAACTGCTTGCGAATCTTCATCACTTTTTGAGAGAAGAGTATGACCAGCATATTAGCAGTAAAGGTTTCAGGCGATTTTTTTCGACAGACTAGGCAAGCAACAAGTGGCTGTCGTATATTCGGCTATGATTTATTTCACTAGAGTGTAATCTTGAATGATTGCCACACAGTTTCACCACTCATTCACTCATCATTTGGCAGGTGAACCACAGGCTCGTTTTGATGGTGAACCACAGGCTCTTTCAGGAAAACTGATGGTGGCTTATTCAGACGGATCTGTCATAAACCAGTCTTGTTGGTTTATTACCAAGTTCTGGTCTATTCAACGGATCTGATCTTAATTGATCGTTTTTTAAGCATATATGAAACAGTTCGATCCATTTCGTCATTCTCATTATAATTCACTAGCCAATCTGACCATTGATTCACCATGAACACACAACCATTCTTGTTGGTCATCCCCTTTCATTGAAGCCTTGTTTTCTGACCATTCCCGTTGATCAACGAACCCCAAGCTGTAAAACCATCCAGCACTTGAGCAATGTCATGGTGGTGGGGGCTTGGGGGTAGAGGTCCCTGACAACGTAAAGGGTCAGGTGTCCCAACCAAAGACATTGTAAGCGGTTCCTTTTTCAAACTATTTATTATATATGTCATAATAGTCATATATGTGTAGACATTTATATGTGCATATTGATATCTCTACATGCACATACAAATGCTTTTTTTTCAAAAACAGCCAAGTCAGCCAAATCAAAACGCTTTCTCCGAGCTTTAAGCTCCAGCACTGGGATGAAATCTGACGCAAGGGGGCCCACCGTTCAGGACGGAGGTCCTGATGATGAGGACGAAGAAGATTTGGCACTGGAGCCGCACGAGGACAGTCTGGGACCTGCTGGTGGCAAGTGGTGGTCCAGGTCCATGTAGCGCTGGATTGCTGGCTGCGCAGAACCGGTTCCTGTGCTAGCGCGCTGTTATTTAGTCTGGCTGGGTGGGTTTAAGCATTTTTCATTTTCCCTAGTATTCATGAACACATGTTTGGTTGACTAATATTTGCCAAAGGGGTTGAAACCACCAACCAGTAGAGCTTCGTAAGTCCGAAACTGCTGTGTGTGTGCATGGGAGTTTCTACCTTTTGTTGGTCGTATAATTGTTTTTGTCCCATGATTGGAACGCTGTTGTTGTGCTCCTTGGCTATGGGGCTATCCACGGGGTGGTCATCAAACTCATCATTTGTTGGATATGCAATGGTCCTGTTGGTGGATCCAACGATTTGTGAGGAAAGCTGTGATCAACCATTTACCTTTTGGTCATTTCACCTGACAGTTAAAATTGTTCATTTTCACATGAATTGTGGATTTTCCTCTTCCAGGTGAGCTTGCCAGAGGGTTAGCCGATAGGACAATTATATGTCAAATATGTTGTCCCTTGATAAAGCTTCTGGCAATGTCCAAAGGTTTCCAGTTATACGAGGGAAGCTTTCGGTCAGCAGCAATAGGATATAGGTCAAAATTGTTGGGTCAGCTCTGATGAACGCAAGAAGCCGGTTGTGAAACAGTGGACGGATTCCCATGGTCAGACACACCACTGTCGATGAGAGAGGATGGTGGACCTGGCTCAAATCCGACTGTGCCAAGGCATCCAAGCAAGGTGTTGCACACCAAAAGCCTCACGGCCCGGACAGCTCCAGCCGTGACTCCTGTCGGGTCTCCAGTTTGAGGATCACTGACTGGTCCCCAGCATGTTTGCCCAAACTGACTTCGTTTCCTAAAGTCAAATCCTGCCTCAGGGAAAGCAAAGAGTTCTCTGGGAATGTGGTTGGGACCTCCAAACACTCAGCGAGCTTGAGACTCTCTGGGATTCGTTGGGTCTCACCAATGGCATCAAGCTGGTGGCCCGGCCAGGCAAGCACCTGGCGCATGTCTCACCAAATTCTCTTCAGCTAGAGCGGGGTTTGGTCACAAGCTTGAAAACGTTGGCCTTCTCAGATCCAAAAAGATCGAGGTCAGCACAGTTCCTGAGGTGGAACGACACACTACGGATTGCTGCTCCGAACTTTTTTCGACAAAGTTTTTTGGGCCAAAAAACCCGATATTCCCAAACTCAGGTAATTGCGTCCTTGGCTGAGTTAGGTGAGTGTTCAGTGTCCGAATTTTTTGGCGGCCGCTGGAGCACGCAAGAAAAGAAAGAAGGCAAACAGTTGATTGCTTTCCTGAGACTAAAACAACCTCTGCATGACAGGCTCCTTGCTGCAAGTGGACAGAATGGATTGTTCATGACCACCGTAGCTGCTAAGAATGAACGAAGACCGACATCAAGCCCTTCTGGATTGCCGGACATCCTGAAGAAGACCATGAAAATTATCTCAGACGAATTCTCACTCAGAAGAAAGAAAGGAAGAAACCAGCGCCGTTTCGCTCATCCAATGTCACCATTGATTTTTCTATCTGGCCACTTTGATGTTGACTTTGTTTGTCAGTATCAGCCATGAACCATGCCCACGAACCTCCAAAAACTGTTTGATTAACAAGTCACTGGCGCGGAGGTGAAGTCCTTGAGATGGAGAACCAACAATGATCAACATTTCTTGTGATCAGTTACTGACACAGTCACTGACAAGGCAACAAACAACAGTTGATCAAAACATGTTGAGCAATCATCAAGGCATTTTGTTAATCATTCTTTGCGCGGCTGTTTGTATTGTAAAATATCTACAAATAAAACAACACAATTTGTGTTGGTCATACCGGTCATACCTGGTAACTACTGATGACGTGCACATCCGGCGACCCAAACTGAAAACCAAATTGTAAAGATCTCAGAGTTGCTAACACCTATCATCAACTAGCTGGTGATTCTCAGGGAGCTAAGGAGCCAGGGGTATCCCTAAATCCCTTTAAAGGGGGAGCTAAAGAGCTACAGGGAGTGGTGAAACCAGATGGTAGTTACTAACTAGTATAGTTGTCCCATCAACGGGTTCATCCCAAGTTTGAGCCATAGCCATTTCGGAACCATCACACTAACATGGCTGTCGTAACTCCTTTGCTCAGCTACCAACATTGATCAACACATCAAACCCTCCCCTTGAACCTCGCTATCCGCAGCTCACCATTTGCAGGACGTGGACATGGCCCCACGTGGCTATGGTGGAAGCCGAGGCCAGTTTCACCAATGGCAGCCACTCAGCCATGCTTGTTGAATGGTTGGTTAGTGGTACAATGGGTTGTACTAAATTTAGACAGTACTAACTAATGGCCAAGTCGTAGTGCGCACTCTGATTTTTAGACATTAAATCCGCTATCTGGATAGCACTGATAGCACCCACTATTATGTGAGTGTTTTTGAAAGGAATTCATTGCAGTCGCTAACGTACACTGTTTTTTTAATTAAATGGGTTGGTGACATACCCACTCGGAAAAGTTTTAGCAAGGGATTTGCAAGCCACCAAGTGTACATGAGCTACAAGGAGGGTTCCCCAAGATAGCTACGTTGCGTTATAACTCAGGGCATCTACTATTTATGGTAGGTATAAGTACGTATGGCGAGCTGGGACAATACCAGACAGCCAACAAATGGGTGAACAACCCAGCTAAGACTATGGCAGCTTGGGGTATGTTCATGTATTTTCCCATTCTCATTTTTGGCCCACTGATTCTTGCAGTCGCTAGTTCCTTCGTTTGCGTTGGGCTACGCTGTAGAATCCCCCGCTGGTTTGTGAGTTCGATTCTTCATGGAGCTAACAGTAGTTGATCGTTGGCATCGCAGCATTAAAGAAAATGGACCTCGCTTTGAAGTCATCCATAAGCAGTCTACCCATCAGCCGTTGGCGTTATCGCTTAAACATTGCAGGCCCGGATCGGTTTACCATCCGGTGGACCCTAAGTGTATTGAATTTGTTTTATTCTGGGGATCGTTTCGTTATTGATTGCTCAGGGTGAACAACTTTTCGCACGGGTAGCAGGTGCAAGCAGTGTCAGTAACTCGTTTGGCAATATTTTGCCAAGCGATGGTTGCATGCTGAACAACAGTGGTTAATATTGATTGGATGTGGCTGAACATGGTTAGTATCTAGCACCCCTTTCAACTATCTCGATTGGTTGAAGGGAATCAGCACATGTTTGGAATTTCAATGTTTGCAATATTGAATACATTGATTCCCCAGTGACTCCAGGTATCTGGGTGGATTGCGGATCCTACCTTGGTTTTTTAGACTTTTTGGGACATGATTGATTCACCATTTGTCGCCACTAAAGTTAGTCGTTCAGCAAGGGATCTACAAGCCAGCGAGCATTCATAGGGTTTATTCACCATATGGTGGTTTCTCAAAAGTAGGGAACCTCATGGGAACCTCCAAATTCAGTAGGTTTGTGATTATAGGTGGTTGAAAATAAATAGGGAACCCCCCAAGTCAATGTTTGCAAGTTCAATGCATTGACTACCCAGTGGCTCCATCTACATTTGACAACTCATTTACCTACGAAATGGCCCAGTTACGTGGGTAATGAAGGTCGTGCCTTCACGAGCTCATCGAGGTTTGGCAGATGGAAGAATTGGTGTTGGTTGCCTTATCATGGAGGGAAAAGCAAGGACAAAAAAACATGGCCGGCAGTTGAAATAGATGACAGGTAGGCAGATGGACATGTAGATGGATGGCCAGATAGATGGATGGATAGATAGATGAATGGACAAATACTAGATTGATGGATAGATAGATAGATAGATAGATAGGTAGTTGGAAATGGTTTCAGGTGGTTATAGCAATCATATAGCTCCAGAATGGCCAGCAGGCAGCGATGGTGGTGAGAACCGTGATCTGGGTGAACCTGGGTCTATGGTGCCTGGGCGATTAATGGCAGGCGCAGGCTGTTCCGATCAAGGTTTGATCCCGATGTGCTAAGTTGCATCATTCAGTGGCTGGTGGTTGGAAGGGAGCGATTTGGACCCAGGGGTATCACCACGGGGCTATCCCAAAGGGCCCCTTTGAAATTGTAAAAGGAAACCTGGGTTTTACAAGCAACTAGGATTCTACAGGATAATTCTAGGGGTCTGCAGGAAACTGTAACAAGATATCATTCATGATACTTGATGGTAGGTCCATGGTATGCGCTTGGTTCTATGAACAATCCCCCAGTTCAACGATATTCAAGGATAAATGGGCCTTGGTTTACCATCAAGTATAGAGTGTTAGCAATATCGTTCTCTCACTAGTACTGTATTTGGTTGGTATTTTCATTTTTGTCATGTTTCAGCATACATCTAACACTGGACGGCTATCAAGGTATTTGACCAGACTAGTGCTGGTTGTATGACCTCTGGATTATTATTTAGCAAATATGTTTGGCATGGATTTTAACAACCAACCAGTTGTCAGCTAACTCAGGCTTTGACAGTGTTCACCTTTCTATTAAGGCTGCGCAGAAAACGCTCATGACATAAACTTGTCGGCAAATCTCTTGCAAAACCACCCATACATTCAGTTAACTAACAATCAGCCACTCCGTTTTGCATCCATTCATGGGGATATATCCCCAGCATCCATAATAATTAGCCTTACTTGCCACAACTAGTAGCTACTTAACCTTGAACGTGAATGTGCCCTGTGAATCACCACATCTTAGATGGTGTGTAGCATGGATTTATTGTTGTTCAACTTAGAATCCCCATGTGTGTACCGTTGTCAGCCATAAACCACCATTAATATGGATCTACCATTGGCACATGTTCTGAAATTGGTGTTTAATAGCTGGATATCCCCAATTCCCGGTGGTTTTCCCTTGTTATCAGTATTCACCGTCAAATCGCCTAATGTCAAACATCTCAAAATATTGTTCACCACCGTTATTGTTCGTTTCTTTTCCATCATGCAAAATTTTATTGCCCTGTTCAACCATCATCAATTATTAGTTGATAGGTTATGCGGACCATTGTGGACCCATGCCCATACCTTGACTCTCAATTACCCTACATGTTTGGGATTATAACATATTATATTAGTACCCATTGTTCAGACCAATTCGGAATTTACAACGGAACTTCGAATTCTGAATTTGTTTAGATATTGCAGGGGGTGGCAACAAGGCCCAGACCCTGCCACCAACAAAGACACTGTGCTTTGGCCGTTGATGCATGGTCTGATCAACCATGTGTACCTGCAGTGATTACCGGATGAGTTACGGTCTTGGTGCATCACTGTTTTCACGTTCAGCAGATTCAAATAGGCAGCGTCTGAGCAGGCAACGGCTATGTCAACATTATAAATCATAACCTTCTACACCTTCTTCATAACCTTCTCTTCTTAGTGATGTTTGAGCAAAGATTTGATGTGCATAATGTATTGAGAGTGATGGAGGGATACATAGTGCACCCTGTACTTTGCTGCCCACCCTGCCCCCGCCCTCCTACCCAAATGGTCAGGCGTGACACAAAAATAAGTCAGAGATGCATAGAGCGTTGACTACGATGTTTACCAAAGTTGTCATGTATAAGTCAGTGTTGATCATCGTCACCGTCATCATCATTTGCACCATTGTTACACCATGTCCCGGATGCTGAGAGGTTGCTAGTATCAAGCTTTGGGCCGAGACTTCACGCAAGAAAAACATGGTCTTCGGCATCAAGAGTGACCTCAGAGGGGCCACGCCTTGACGGCGAGCGTAGTCTTGGTGAATGCTGCAGCCAAGCGAACTGATTTTCAGCAGAAAGCATATGCCCGGCCGAGAAGTGAAAAGACTTGTGGCGCTGAAATCCGTGCGCTCCAGCTGTGGCTTCGGGAGGTGTCCACAGGGAAATGGAACAACCACGGCCGCTGCTGGACTTGGATCGTGACGTGACGCGAGGTCCGTCAAACTGTGCAGCCGATTGAAAGGCCAATCTCGAGAGAGTGCATTGGCCAATTGGGTGTTTCTCAAGCCATAGGGAACCCAAAAAATGGTTGGTTTATTACTGTAAATAATTCATAAAGGATGACTAATAGGGGTACCCCTATTTTGAGAAACACCCAATTGCATCTTTAGCAAAGTCCCCGGGTCTTGCTTTCGGGGTTCGTTCTCGGCTCTGTCAGTCGTCTCGTTTTGAGACTGTATGGGGTCATAAGGTATCTACGCAGTTATTAAACATTCAACAACCCATGTGGCATCGTTTTTTTGAGTCAGTGAGATCCACCAGACCCCGTTTGAAGCTTGTTCTACGCAGCTGGTTATGCAACTGCCATGGTTGTGCGGTGGCCCAACTTCTCAGCACCGCTCCCAGGAAGAAGAACTGCGGATGTTGGAGCAGCTGCGCGCGATGGACCGGCGGGGCGGTTGGTGAATGGTTGGTTAAGGGTTGGGTAGTGGGGCTGGTTGTTGGTGGTTGGCTAAGGGTTGGCTAAGGGTTGGTTGGTGATGAATTCGAGATATTTCGGGATAATATAACTGGATGCCTTATACCCACTAACTTAGGTTTTTATTGTTTTTGGGATAGGATTGGTTTACCATATTCATATAACCACTAAACATATATTTTTAGCAAGGGATCTATAAGCCACCAAGATAAACAAACACTGTGGTAGAATCATTAGTTGGTAAATCTGGCTGGTGCCAGGGAGGGAGCTAAGGATATTGGGGGGGTTGGGCCACCTGGTAAATGCTATTCGCAATGAGCAACTATCATAAACCACCAGGCGACAATTCCTCACAACTGGCTGGTGGTTAGGAGGAAACGATTTTCAGCCAGGGATATCCCTATAGCCTTTTAAAGGGAGAGCCCAGGAGCTAGGGGTGTTCCAACCATACGGTAGGGGTTCATTTATGGTTGGTTGATGGCGGGTTTATTTATGGTTGGATAATGTTGGCCAAGACCTTTTAATGGATGGTGTATGGTCAGTGGTTGAGTAGTGGTTGACGGTTAGTTTGATTATATAAATGGATGGCTAGTGGTTGATTAAGTTCAGGTCATCTGACATACTCGGCTGGAAAAACATAATGTTTTTATAGAGAAGCCCACTTGAAAGAACTTATAAATGATGGATTTCCATTGTCAGGTCAGTTTACAAGAGTGCCGTGGTTGGTCAATGGCTGATGACTAGTTGACAATTAGTTTATGATTAATCAATGTCAGTTGATAATGAGATAATGATGAGTTGATGATGGAAAGTGCCCCTCTGGTTATCAGCTCCATGGCTCGATTGAAGCCATCACGATCGCCAACATGCAAGCAATCAATCCTTGCATGGTGGATTGTCCGGCTAGCGAACTCTTGGATTACCAGAGGGTGCCATCATCCAGTGCCGCCGCCAGAATCACTTCCTCAATATTGATGATTTCATCCGGTCATATGGATTCGATCAAGTATCTGCATTATGATCACTATGGGAACCTTATCTAGCTGGCTGGACCCTATTTTTTGATGGTTTAGCCGTGGGGAATAGGGATTTTCCAGCCAGCTATGTTGGATCACCAGGGATAATATTCTGGCTGGTGGTTGAGAGGGAACGATTTGGAGCCAGTGGTACCAACATGGCCTTTTCAACGGCCTTGAAAGGGAGAGAGGTTTGGAGCTACCAGGAGCGTTCTGACCAAACGCTAGCGTTTCTGATGTCCATGATTTTCCAAGGGTTCACCTACAGCAGCCAGCCATGATCAGCCTTGATGGACCCCAACTAGCTTACCCACCAGTCATACGAAAGCATCAGTTGTCGGCCATTCTCTCCATGATCGAGGCCCTGCAGATTACACCATTAGATGCCCATATATGCCATTCATGTTTGGTTGTCATCCCCCATAGTTAAAAATTACCTAACCACCATTAATCAACCATACTGCTATCATCATCAGCAGCAGCAGCAGCAGCAGCAGCAGCAGCATCATCAT